>QEPC01015418.1:1852077-1891694 GCA_003113815.1 Sphenodon punctatus
CTTTGCTATGGAACTCCCTCCCCCAGGAGATCCGAAATGTCGCGGTGTGGCGCAGGCAATTCCGAAATAGCAGAACGGAATCGCGGTGCGGTAAAAGCTGCTGCCGCATCAGCCCTACTCCTGCAGTTATCCAAGCACCCTCAGCCCTTTCAGCAGGAAACAGGCATTCCCACTTTGGGGTGGTCAGAGAAGAACACCCCCACCCCCAGGAGAGTTAAAATGAAGGCCTGTCTCATTCTGCTGAGGGTAGAAAGAACCTGAGCAACTGTCAAAGGGAGTTTGCTGGACAAATCCCACTGAAAGTGAATGGGAGCTGGGTGTGCAGGGCCGCCCTTAGGATTTGTGGGGCCCAGGGCGAAGATAAAATGTGGGGCCGCTGGTGGCCTCTCCCCTTTGGGGGCAACCTCTGCGGTGCCCTGAAGGTGGTCATGTTTGGTGCCCCCACAAACTGTCCTGGTGAAAATAGAGGCCACTGTGGGGCCCTCAGAAAGAGTGGGGCCCGGGGCGGCCGCCCCAGGTTGCCCTGTGGTAAGTCCGGCCCTAGGTAGTGAATTCTAGCCTAGTTTCTCACATGACACTTTGGACTGCCTCGGAAAAAAAACCCTTTGCCATGCAGAGTTCCCTAGGGCACTGACTCGGGGGCAGCGGCAGCATCCTTGAGTAACCCAAACGGATCCCCTTTTCATCCAGAGAATCAGGGAGAGGGGGACAGAGATGAAGAGGAAGTGAATGAAAGGCTGAGAGGAGAGCAGCAGAAAGCTGAGCAGCATGAGACAGCCATTATTTTGCAGTTGTGCTTTCATCAGTATTCAGTGCTATTTCAGCTTTTGATGAAATATAATTCCATTTTTACTGCCTGTTATTGATGACTGGATTACCTGCCTCGTTAGTTCAGCAAGGGCTTAATGTTGGATTTGCTAGTCATTGCCACGGCACTCAAGCTGCAACCATTCTGCTGCTGTTCCAGAGCAGGTCTCATATCCTGACCCTCCCTTACACACCACCATGCATTGCACACACAGACATGCCTTTACATGCATACCTCGTACACAGGCATGGGAGGAACGGATCTCTTTGTTTTCTTATATCTGCATGTTCTTCTGGCTCCTCACTCGCACTTATTCATGCTTCCCCTGTACACAAAATCATTTGCACACTGTTCAATTGACATACTCCTTTCCAGGCCAACGGTACACACTATGTTATGCTCCAGCATGCGTACACATTTGCACACTTCTGCTGTAGGCACTTGTATACCCCCTCTCATGTGGGCACTCACACTCGCATGTCCTGTGCAGACAACAGCTGTATACTCTTAAATGGGTACCTGCACACTTGCACATACTCCTCTAGACACTATGTTTGCACACTTCTCCTGGCTGACACCTGACATGAGTGTACTCTATAGAGGTGTGTCGGTGTATTGGCCTAGCAATATATGGCAACTGTACGGTGACCTGAGTGCCCACAGAAAGCTCTGCAAATATAGTTGTGCAGCCCCCTGCATTGGTGTGAAGGAGTGAGTTGTGTTCCCACAATTTCCTTTGGGACTACATTCCCTATATGCCCCAGTGAGGGGAGGGAGGTGGGATGGGGAAACAACAGACAAAAGTAAAACTACTGCAAACTGAAATAGGCACTAATTTTCTTTGGTAAATCCAGTGAGGATTTATCTCCAGGGAAAAGAAACACAGCCTAGGAGTGCAGTCTGGTCAGTTCCACACAGAAGAACATGCCTGGCCAACCTACGCAGGAACAACACAACAGGATTAAAGGAAACAATTCTACAGGAAAACAAGGTGTAAAACCCCCGAGAACCCACAAAATTACTTCAAAAACTCAAGCTAAAAAATGAAGCTTAGATAGTGTATTAAGCATGACGACGTTAAAACCCAGCCATGGGAACATCTAGGAAGCCCTGCTAATGTTGTTTTGCCTAAGGCCATGAACCAAAGAACAGAGGTAAAGCAAAGTATCTTCCTCGGATTTAATTAAACTGAAGTAACTACTCCCCTTCAGTAGCATTCAGACGAACAGTGTAATCCAGAATAGTATATTATCAATTTCCCCCCTAGCTGTGACATAATGATTGATCACTGAATCGAGGGCACTATTGTCACACTGATAAGTTTATACAAACAGTTACTTTGAAATACAAAGCAAAGAGAAGTATGTAGTCCTGAGTTTTCAGGAGAGTGTACTTCTCTTCCTACTCCTAAATAACTTTTGTGCAGCGCTCTGTTCCCGTGAATGCTTCAGGAGTAAAACAGAAGTAAGGTGCAACTACACAGAATTAACAGTCCCTCGGAACATGGCCTCATTGGCCTGAGAAGTGCTTTCAGACATCACAGTTACTCCCTGCAGATCCCATGCATCACCCAGCTATGCCTCTGGTTATTTATTTAATTTATTCAAATTAGTACCCTGACCTCCCCCGAAAGTGGAGGGCAGCTGAGCAGTTATCCCCAGATAGTTTTTGTGATACCTCTACCTTGGCAATATCATATGCTAGATCTGTTCAGACATCACCCAAAATACTACCATGGTGTGAACTAGGGCAGAGCAGTGGTACTACCACTAGCATCTAGAGGTGATAAATGTGATGTCTGAAAACTTCCTAATGCTTCATCTGGATGCTTTCCTGAGGCCTCGACAGAGGCAAGGATGTTCTTGTTGTGGTCAAAGTACTGGACTGGGGGCCAAAAGACTTGACTTCAGTTCCCTGCTCTGCTATAAGTTTCCTTTGTGATGATGGGCATTGTTGGGCAAGTCCAGCTATCCGTTCCCCATCAGCAAAATAAGGATAACAATCCTTCTTTTCTCTCACTCTTGTATATCTAATTCTAGACTGTAAGTTCTTTGGGGCAAAACATATCTCAAGGTGTTTGTACTGTATACTATCTAGCCTAGATCTCAGAAGGGGCTACTGTTATATGAATGATAAATATTGTAAAATGCATAAAAGTAGAGATCTTAAATGTGGAAAATGCTCCAGTGGCCTTCACAGTGACAAAACAACAGCATATCTGACCAGTCATGACATAACACTTGAGAGTCTAATTGGGGCCCTCTCTGAGAAATGAAGCACCTAGCTCAGGTTTGCCGTGCAGCTGCTTATTAGCAGCCATGTCAAAATTACAAAGCGGAAGATATTTGTCTGCTTGATAGGCTTTTGTATCACTCTGGCAACCAGGACTGAGACTTAATTGTCACAAAATGGAACTGGTGGGAAAGCATATGCCCTACTTAAATCCCTGCATTAATCCAGTATCTGGGGAGTAAAAATAAATATACAAAAGTCAGTTACATCAGGGGAAAACTGGGTGTAAAATTCTGTTGGATCAGAATGCTGTCTCTGACATCCACTTGGCATTCATTTTACTCAAATGTATGTGTCTTAAGTATAAAGGTAAATCAGGCCCAATAAACAGAAGCTATGAAGCACAAAAAGGCCAGACACTCGGCCATTCGATTTACATCCAAGTGGAACATTCCTAGATCCCACTGGAGATAAACAGCCAGATCCTCATTTGGTGTAAATCAACGTAGTTCCATGAACATCACTCTACTTCAGCTGAGAATCTGGCCTGAAATACCAGCTCCATGCAGATGACCTGGTGATACTCTGATCTTCTCAAAAAGTTAGTTTCAAAAAAAAAGGACACATCTTAGAAGCGTACTGAAACACATGGGTCCTATAGACCAACCCAGAAAAAAAGAAAAATTGGGATCTTCCAACATCAGATCTCAAATAAGTCATCTTATTTGACAGACATGAAAAATGAGCATGTTCTTAGATTATAAACACAGTATTCCCCAGCCTCATAATAAATGCATCCCAGAGCTTCCGTCTGGCTATAAAAAAACTATAAAAAGAAAAGCACTATGGGCCTTCTATACCATAAAATAACAGTAGATAAATAATATAAAACTCCTGTAAAAACTTTCTGGCAGGAAAAGTTAACTCCTTCTGCTGCATAGAAAGTGATGTCATGGGTAGCCTCGCATGGGTTTGTTCACAATACACAGATACCTGGCACCCACAGGGGAATGCAGCACAGACCACGCTCCATGGGCTTCCCAAGTGCTGTATGAATGTAGCAAAAGGCTGGGGTTTTGTTGTGCCTGCTGGGACCAAAATCCAATGGGAAATGTTACATTTGCAGTTCTGCAAACAAGCATTAAGCATAGATAAAAACTTTCCCAATATAGGCTGTGGAGAGAGCAGAAGTGGGGCAATTCCCTCTGCTAATTGGTATTCTGGATCCTCTAAATCAAAGCAGCATAAACTCCCACCCTCATAAAGCCCTAGACAACCAAATGTAGAAATTGGAGAAAAACAGATTCCACTCCTACGTAGCCTCACTCCCAGTCCGAAACAAACCTGTGAATACAGACAATCCCAGGGAGAAATTACAAGTCTCTGAATCTTAGGCTGAATGCACAAAGAAAATGTGCAGTGTTCTGGGAAAGCCAGTGAAGATCTTACAAAGCTAGAAGCTGTCGGTTTCTCCACTCTGCCCCTCGAACTTCACTCCCTTGCAACCACTGTGAATGTGTCTCATAAAGACAAGTCCTCATCAGTTACAGAATCAGGGATTACAAACTGGAAGAAAAAACTAGGGGAGACAAGGCTAAATAGAAAACCAGTGAAGGGCAAATCTCTAATCACGGTGACAGGGAAGACACTGAAAGTCAGGGGAACTTTTTTCTCCACTTTTCAAAATATCAAGAGATACCAGAAGGATGACTGGGTAAAGTGAGCAACCTCGCCTGAGGCAGAGAGGAAGAAACACTGAGCTTCATTCTGAGAGAAGTCAAAGAGATG
Source organism: Sphenodon punctatus (assembly GCA_003113815.1). Lineage (NCBI taxonomy): Eukaryota > Metazoa > Chordata > Lepidosauria > Sphenodontia > Sphenodontidae > Sphenodon > Sphenodon punctatus. Next base: position 1,856,906 of record QEPC01015418.1, read on the forward strand.
TCAGCAGTAGCCTAACAAAATGCAGCAACCTGCTCCCGGTTTAGACACGGACAATCCTGCCAAATGGGCACATAACTCAGAAACCCTACAGGACCTTATCCTGAGCAAATATTTAACCGAGCTTTGTTGAACTTGGTGAATCTTGTTCCTTTCTAGTGGCAATAAAGTTTATTGAATTGAGCTGCACCTGGTACTGCAGCACTCTAACTGGATACGTACAAATCTCCCAACATTTTGAGAAGCCAAAGAGGCACAAGTCCTGCCCCCTCAGCCAATAAGCTCTGCCCCTCTTGCGTTTACATGCATACACACACCCCTCCCAACTTTCCAAGTGCATAAGCGGGACAAAAGCTCTCTTGCTGGTCATTCAACTTTGTTTCTTGTTGTTTCATCATCTCCTCATTGTCCTTTTGAAGTGGTTTTCCAAAGATGCAATCAGGAAAGAGACAAACAGACAAACCCAGTATATACAAGCAGGCAGTTGCTTATGGAGCTATGGATGCAGCTGCGGGGTATTTGGTAATTGGCAGTTTCACATAAATCCACAAGCTGCACAGCTGACTCCAGTATGGGCAAACTTGTCCCACCCCCAGTTTGTCCTCCTGTTAATATCCCATGGAAACCAGGGTCCAGCCAAGGCCCCCTTTGGCTATGCAAGCCCTTTGGACCCAGGCAAGCCTCTTAGTTTGCCTTTCTAAGCAATACTGCCACCAGAGCAGCGTTGTTTGTTAATTATCCAGTTTTAATAACATAAGAAGTGCCATACTGGGTAAGACCAATGGTCTGCCGAGCCCAGAACCTGTCTCCATCAGGGGCCAATTTCAGTCATTTGGAAGAAGTACCCAACAGGCCATAATGGGGCAATCCATTTCCTGTTGTTTACTCCCAGGTCCCGACAGTAAGATGTTACATTCCCCAAACCTACATCTGGCTAATAGCTGCTAATGGACCTATCCTCCAGAAACTTGTCCAGTCCTGTTTTAAACCCAGCTATATTTACTGGTCTTGACCACATCTTCTGGCAGCATTTCCACAATTTAATTGTGCACTGAATGAAAAAATACTTGTTTTAAATCTGCTATTTGCTAGTTTCATTGAGTGTCCTCTATTTTTATTACTATTTGAGAGGGTGAATAACCGTTCCCTATTTACTCGTTCCACACCACTCATCATCTTATAAACTTCCATCATATCCCCTCTCAGACATCTCTTCAAAGTTGAAGAGCCCCAACATGTCTAGCCTTTCTTCGTACGGAACCCGCTTCATACCCCTTATAATTTTTGTTGCCCTTCTCTATTTCAACTATATCTTTTGGGGGATGGGGTGACCAGAACTGCGCACATTTATTCAAGGTGCGGTCACACCATAGATTTATATAGTGGCACTATGATATTTTCAGTTTTATTCTCGATCCCTTTATGAATAATTCCTAACATTCTGTTTGCTTTTTTGACCGCGGCTGCACACTGAGATGTGGATTTCAGTGTATTGTCCACAATGATGCCAAGGTCCTTTTTCCTGAATGGTAACTCCTAATTTAGAACCCATCATTGTGTACATGTAGTTTGAATTGTTTTTCCCTATGTACATCGCTTTGCACTTATCCACATTAATTTTCATCTGCCATTTAGATGCCCAGTCTCCCAAGTTCCTCCTGCAATTCCTCACAGTCAGCGTGTGTTTTAACTACCTTGAATAACTTTGTGTCATCTGCAGATCTGATCACTTCACTCTTTACTCTCTTTTCCAGATCATTAATGAATACTTATACACATCTAGATGTGTATAAGAGACAGATCCACAGAAGGACACTGCCCCCTATTCCATGACTTTTTAATTTCCTCAAGTCTCTCATGAGGGACCTTATCAAATGCTTCCTGAAAATCCAGGTACACTATATCAACTGGCTCCCCCTTATCCACATGCTTATTTACACCCTCAAAAAATTCCAACAGATTAGTAAGGCACGACTTCCCTTTGCTAAATCCATGTTGACTCTTCTCCATTAAACCATGTTTATTAATATGCCAAGTAATTCCATTCTTAATAATCATTTCCACCATTTTACCCAGCACCGAGGTCAGGATCACTGGTCTGTAGTTTCCAGAATTGCCTCTGGAACCCTTTTAAAATATCGGCGTTACATTAGCTACCCTCCAGTCCTCAGGTACAGTGGCAGATTTTAGCAATAGATTACAATTTACCAGAAGTAGATTTGCAATTTCATATTTGAGGTCCTTCAGAACTCTGGGGTGTATACCATCTGGTTCTGGTGATTTGTTACTATTTAGTTTGTCAATTTGCTCTAGAACCTCTTCCCGAGTCATGTTGACTTTTGACAGCCCCTCCGATTCATCCCCTACACAGAGCAGTTCCGGCTTGAGTATCTCCCCAACATCCTCTGCAGTGAAGACTGAAGCAAAGAATTCATTCAGCTTCTCGGCAATGGCCTTATCATCCGTGAGTGCCTCCTTTACCCTCTGGTCATCTAACGGCCCAGTTGACTCTCTAGCAGGCTGCTTGCTTCTGATGTACTTGAAAAAGTTCATTATTATTAGTTTTAGCATCTTTAGCAAGTTGCTTCTCAGATTCCCTCTTGGCCTGCCTTATTAACATTTTACATCTACTCTGGCAATGCTTATGCTCTTCCTTATTTACCTCATTGGGACTAGCTTTCCATTTTTTTACCTAGAAATCTGGGATCTGAGGGTCTGGGTTGACATAGGCCATAGACACACATAGAGGGCACAATTCAAAGTGCTGGTTTTAACCTATAAAGCCCTAAACGTCCTGGGCCCCAGGAATCCGAGAGGCCGCCCCTTCCCTTATGTCCCGTTGCAGCCTCCAAGGTCGGCTGGGGACACCCTCCTGTGAATGCCAACTGCCCTTGAAGTTGTTACAACAAGAGCATGCAGGGAGGCGTTCTCGGCGGCTGCCCCACAATTATGGAACTCCCTCCCCTTGGAGGTTTGCCTAGGCCCGAGTCTGCTCAGCTTCCATAGAAGATGCAAGACCTTTTTCTTTGGCCAAGTGTTTGGCAGGCAGGAATAGGGCTGGGTGGGTTTGGGTAGAAGGATTGATGAGTGGTAGGTGGGGATAAAGTGTGGGGTGGGTGATTGGGATGGCGTGGGTTTTAAGGGTTTAAAATGTATTTAACTGGATTTTATATTTTTTGCCTGTAAGCTTCCCTGAATTTTTGGAGAAGGGTGGGGTAGAAATGTAAATGACAAATAAATATAAATAATAAATAGACATCAGATGTCCAAAAGTGGAGCGCTATGGGGCACTGGCCTGTCTGTTCTATGGAATGGCGTTACAGACCCTGAGGTTAGTGAGCTTGAAACCTTGCCCTGGCTTTCTTCCTGTTGTCTCCCTGGCTGGTGCGTTTGGGGGGGGAATGCTTAGCCTAGTCTCAATGTTAAGCAACGGGCTGTTTTAAATTTGCAAAAAAAAAGTTAGATTAACTAGCACATGCAAATTTATGCATGTACTAGTTTTTTTCCATGGGATAAGTGGCAGAGACTGACAGCTGCAAATCCGACTTCCCCCAAAGAGCAACTAAGCGATCACTTCAGAGATGCAGCTGGATCAGTCAAGTTAGTGGAACTAGACCAGATTATACTAGCTGAGAATCAGCCATAGTTACTGGACTTGCTGATCAGCCTTTCTCTCCCGTAGCTTGAAGATTCTTTCCTGCTGAGGAGATACAGGGTTGTGTGGACCATTGTGGACTCAAAGTGTTAGTGTGACGGACTTGCAATCTTAATGACTCTCTGACTAGGTCACATTCCTGGGATGAGCAGTGGCAAATACAGCTCATATGAGACCCTAGGAGCTACTACAAGGAGCTGTCTAAAGGAGTGTATAGCTACTTCCCTTCCATTCTCTCCCAGCTAGAGGCACAACAGTGGATGGAATAGGGATCATAGAATCTTAAGAACATAAGAAGGGTCATACTGGGTCAGACCCATGGTCCATCTAGCCCAGCATCCTGCCTCCAACAGTGGCCAGCTACAGTAGTTCAAGAGACGTACAAGTACAGGTCATAGAGGTGTGACCCATCTCCTGCTAACCACTCCCAACTACCGGTAACCAAGGGTTTAAGCCCCAACTAGTAAGCATTTATAGCTCTAGCCTCTAAGAATGTATCTAGTTTCCATTTGAAGCTAGTTATGGTGCTGGCTTTCACTGCCTCCTCTGGCAACGAGTGTATTGTCCGCTGAGTGAAAAAGTACTTCCTTTTGTTTGTTTTAAATCTGCTGCCATTTAACTTCAGATTGTGTTCCCCTTTTCTCTTATTGGGAGAAAGGGCAAACAACACTTTCCTATTTACATTTTCCTCACTGCTCACCATGATTTTATAAACTTCTGTCATATCCTTCCTTCATCGCCTCTTCTCGAAGCCAAACAGCCCTAATCTGTTGAGCCTCTCCTCATATGGAAGTCGATCCATTCCTTGTATCATCCTTGTTGCCTTTCTCTGAACTTTTCCCAATTCTATTATCTCTTTCCAGAGATGGGACGATCAGAACTGCACACGATATTCAAGATAGAGGTCGTACCAAAGATTTATACAGTGGCATGATGATATTTTCCCTTTTATTTTCTATTCCTTTTGCAACAATGCCTAGCATTCGGTTTGCCTTTTTGACTGCTGCCGCACACTGAGCCAATGTCTTCAATGAACTATCCACAATGACTCCCAAGATCCTTCTCCTGAGTGGATACACCCAGATCAGAAGCTAGCATGGGTCTGTAAAGTGATTATTTTTCCCCCTATGTGCATCGCCTTGTAGTTATCAACACTGAATTTCATTTGGCATTTTATTGCCCACTCACCTAGTTGTGCAAGATCCCTCTGTAGCGCCTCACAGTCTGCCTGGGTCTTAACTATCTTGAATAATTGGGTGTCATCTGCAAATTTAGCCACCTCACTCTTTACCCCTTTTGCCATAGTTGGAAGGGACCTTGAGGGTCATCTAGTCCAACCCTGTTTCGATTCAAGATGCCTACAACTACATCCTGACAGATAGGCTGGAGAGCTTTCTTGAAAACCTTCAGCGATGGAGAGCCTACAATCTCCCTAGGCAGCTTGTTTCATTGACAAACAGCTCTTAATCTTACCAGTTTTTTTTCTTGACATTTCATTGAAATCTCCCTTCCTGTAATTTCAGCCAACTATTTCTAGTCATCCCCTTTGTAGCAATGAAGAACAGTTCCTTGTCATCTTATTTGTGGCATCCCTTTAGATGTATGGTGTGGAGGAGCTCCAAGCTGTTGCATTCCCAACCACTGCAAACTGGAGGCACTGGTCCTGATCCCATAGTCTGTGGATCCATGTGGGACCCACACACATCCACTTTGCTGGCACGCTGTGCTGCACGCAAACTGAGTGCATATGGCTTGCAGGCGGGGACCCGCGGGCCATAGGATTGTGGCCAGTGCTGGGAAAGAAGGTAAGACAGAGGTTTCCAAGCTCTGGTTTGGAAACTCAAATAAGGTTGTACTCAAGGGCTTAGTTTTAATAGGGATAGGCTTTGCAGCAGCATTGGGGACCATGAGTCTGTGGAGCTTAAGCTCCCTGGTGCAATTGCATCCCCTTCCACTGGGAGGATGGCCCAGTGGAAGGGGCCATCCTCCCAGTGGAAGGGGACATCTTCACCAATGTCCATTCCAACCTCGCTACACCCCTGGTCACACTATCTGCAGGCAGAGTCACAATTCTGATTAATATACTTTGTATGGTTGTGTTGCTGTCTGGGGTCTTGGGACTACAAGTCTCAAAATGGAGTCAGGCAAACATTTTGAGAATGGCAGCATTGTATGTGAAAGAGCTCACAGCTTCTCTATTCACCTGAAGAACTTAATTACAGAGTTGTGTGAGTGGCTCTGTAGTTAAGGCAGGCTGCACAAAACCACTAAAAAAATCTACTTGTTATAAAACTGAGATTTATCTTATCACTGTGAAATTTTGCTTGGGTGAGGGGGTAGAACCTGTCTAAATTTCAATGATATTGGTTGTGAAACAGCTGGATTATTAGAGTTTGAAAATTGGAGGCAGAAGTATTTTTTCTGCTGTTTGTGACTTTTTCTTGATGTACAAAAGTTAGGTTAAAGTGATCTGTTCGGAGGTGTAGAAGTGTCAGAAAATTCAAGTGTGCTTTCTAGTTATTTCCAGAGTTTGGATTTGAAAAATGTGTGGTGTAATATCTGAAGTCATGAGGTTTGGAAGTTCCCATGTTATCCTATGGAGAGAGTTAAATATCAAAACTATGTTCCATGCACAGAACACTGGCGCAGGTTTGGTGGGCGGGCTGGTTCCTCCATTGAGGAGTGCCCAAAGGAAATTTGTCGCTGCAGGATGACTGAATGAACCACTGTGCCTCCCCCCCTCAAAACGCAGGAGCGGGTTGATGGAGGGGGGCATTTGTAAAAGTCTTGAAAAATCCCAGACAGGCCTGAAAAGTCCTGGAAAATTCTGGACACTCATAGAAAGATCAAGAAAATGTAAAAAATGTTGGATAGTGACAAAAACCACTGGAAATTAATGAAATGTGCCAGAAATGGATGGAAGTCACCAGAAATAGTCGGAGAAGGACGGAACATAACTGTTTACTATAGAGCCATGTGAGTGGCTTTTTCTTGCCATTAGGGTAGTGAGAGAGAGAGAGAGAGAGAGAGAGAGAGAGAGAGAGTAGACTCAGTGTGGTGTTTGAGAACTGTGGTGTGGGGAATGGGGGAGGATAAGGACGGATCATGGCAGGGACCAGGTCTGTGACTCTGGCCGTGGTGGTTGGGGAGAGTGCTCATCCGAGTGTGCAATTATTTCATTCAGCCCCCCAAAATGGCCCCAGAAGAGGCATAGTTCACCTGCTGTAATGTGTTAATGTACTATTCCCCTTTTATGCAGCAAGATCTTGTCGCTTTAGAAGACCCACTAGATACGACACTTACAAGGCTGCAGGATCTTGTTGCATGAAAGGGGAATTGTGCGTTCACACATTACAAAACTCAAGCATTTATAACACCCGGTATTATCTCGAGCACTTATAAGAGCACTTGTGTAAAAGCAGCCTAGGTCCAGTTCTGGGCACCGCACTTTAAGAAGGATATTGACAAACTGGAACGGGTTCAGAGGAGGGCAACAAGGATTGTTAGGGGTCTGGAAACCAAGTCCTTTGAGGAAAGGTTGAAGGAGCGGGGTATATTTAGCCTAGAGAAGTGAAGACTAAGGGGAGACATGATAGTGGTCTTCATCTACCTGAAGAACTGGTATATCTTCTTATATATAGACTCCCAGTTCAGTTCACCCCCACATTATACTTGACATTTACTACACATTATACTACACATTTACTTGACTCAGTCCTCTCTGTTAATCCTCTTACAGTTCCTCAGCTCAGGCATTCTACGTCTGAGCTTCCACAGTCCCCTTAGCCAGGCTCCAAACCCCTTTAGGCCCTAGGCAGAGCTCTCTTTCTCTCTAGCTCTTGCTCCCACAGCAGCCTCCTCTACACTGAGCTGCCTTCAGGCTTAGCTCCCCATGGCTGGCTTATGCTACGACCGTGCGCAGGCACACATCCAATTAAGCAGAGTCCTTCCCCTATTGGAGCACCTGCAGCCTTGTTCGTGCTGCCTTTGTGCTGGTGCTAGCTCTCTTAAAGGCCCAGTAGCCCTACAGGACTCTGGCCTATCACATTCCTTTCCCCAGGGAGGAGATGGGTGCTAACCCTGGTAGCCCTGTCTACTCTGAGCGCCAGGCAGAGCAGAGTCAGTATCCCCACATCAATAGTCCCAATATACAGTTCACATATACATCATTATAACACAGCCACAATCACAATACTTTCCATCCAACAATATCCAATAACAGTCCCACAATCTTTGGTTTACACTGGGGTCTAGCACCTCAAATCTGGCCTCTTTTCACCCCCTTTAGCCAGCCCGGTTCACCGGTTGTTTCTTCTTTGGCCCGACTGGGTTCTTTACCAGTTTTAGCCCCACTGGGGTTTCTTATCTTGGACTCTCAGTCCAACCCTTCTATTTACAGGCTCTCAGCCTCTAGTCTCTCTCTTTTTTAGGGCTCCTAGCTCTAGTAGCCTTGCTCTTACCTCTTAAAGAGGGCTGGGAGACAGGCCCACCCAGCCATCCCATCTGCCAGCCCTAGAGCCCTATCTGGTCACTTGTGCTGCAAACTTTCTAGCTTTCTCCTTCAACTCCACTACGGCTGCCTCATCTAGATCCTCACAACTCACATTTTCCTCATCCTCGGAGTCCTCTCCTTCTCTGTCCTGGTTTCAGAGTCCTCTCCTTTTAAGTCTTTCCTTCCCGGTGTCTTCACAATAGGTAAGGCACCCCAAATCTACATTTTCAGCTTCCCTGGCGCAGGGATGTTCTTTTCTTGTCTCACCCTCTTTTTTTCAAAGACCCTCAAGCCTTGCTTTCCTTTTTAAAGACTCTCTGCCCTCCACCTTTCTACCCTCATCCTCACTAGTAGCTCTAGTGACTAGTCATTTAGGGCTCCCCTTCAGCCCTCTACTTCATCTTCATTGCCTTCCTCATGTTCACTGTCTTTTGAGTCCTCTTCTCCCTTGGGTAACTCCTCTTTACATCTCATGTACTGGCCTTCCTGGTTGTCCTTAGTCTCATCACTCTCTTTTAACATCGTTTCTAAAGCTTTCTCTTTTTTCCCTCTTTCTATATCTTTTCAACTCATCCCTTTCCATTAGCAGTTCCTGAATCCTCCACTGAAGCTCTTCCTCGGATTTAACCAGATTCTCCATATTCTTAAACACTCTCTCCCGCATCTCTGCCGGTGTCTTCACAATAGGTTGTCTCACCCTCTTTTTTAAGAATATGGAGTATAGCAGTTCCTGAATCCTCCACTGAAGCTCTTCCTCGGATTTAACCAGATTCTCCATATTCTTAAACACTCTCTCCCGCATCTCTGCTTTCATGCCAGTTTGTGCACCTTGATCCCTGCCCTGGGATCTCTCTGTTCTGTTCTTTACTTCCCTTTGGATTTTCCTCTTTCTTGTGGGCTTGTAGTCCTGTTTTTCCTTCTTTGTTGGGCTCTCAGCCCTATCTCTAATTTCTTTCTCTGGGCTCCCCTCTTTGGAGAAGCCCATTTGGCGGTGTCCCTGCTGCTGACAATTCCATCAGCACTTAGCAGCAACCCCACCCTGGCTGGTGCATGCATAGCCACCCCACTGTGGCACTCCAGAGTCCTTTTCTTCTCCTGTGTCTGTTAGGGGCAAGTCCTCCAGGTATGTCCCTCCCCCTTTCCCAGCAGTGTTTATGCTCTTTACTCACTGGGACCCAGGATCTATGCAACCCCCACCTTTGGTAACCCAGAGTCCAAAGCCCTCTTCTTGACTCCTGAGTGGGGCACACCCTCCACAGATGTCCCCATCCCCACAGGTGTAACAAGTCTTAGGGGTAAACCCTACGTGGGCCCTCTAGTACTTGCCATCCCACACTGCCGGTTTCCTCTCTTGAAACTGTAGGTCTGGCTTGCCATAACTCCACAAGTTGCACAGTTGTCTCCAGTATGAACAAACTCCTCCCACCGCCATTTTGTCTTCCTGTTGACATCCAACAGAGCCGGAGTCCAGCCAAGACCCCCCCTTGGTTATGCTCAAGTCCTTTGGTTCCAGGTAAGTCTCTTCTGGCCCACTCTGGCGCTCCCCACTGTTCAGCTGCTTCTCTCAGATGGCTTATCAAACTGTCCACTCTTTCACTTGCTGTAGGGTGCAATCCTCTCCACCGCACCCATGCATGCTTTTCTTGTTGCAGGTCAATCCCCTTTTTTACTTTGTAGGCTTGATGGCCAGCGTTGGGGATGCCCACATTCTCCACCAGATATAACCGTGTGAAGGCTACCTGGGGTGAATCCTTGCAGGGTGCTGCCCAATGAGTCACTCTTTATATAAAATTTAGTACTTATCAATCTCTTCACTTACAGTCCTTGTACAAACACAACATAGTCTCACAGTCTCTATACAGACTCCAGTTCAGTTCGGTTCATTTTTATAGTCTCTGTAGGACTCACAGTCCTCTCTGTTAAACCTCTTACAGTTACTTAGGCACTCTACCTCTGAGTTTCCACAGTCCCATTTAGCCAGACTCCAAACCCCTTTAGGCCTTGACTCTGGGCATAGCTAGCTAGCTAGTTATCTCTCTCTCTCTCTCTCTCTCTCTCTAGCTCTTATTCCCACAGTACCATCCTCTACACTAAGCTGCCTTCAGGCTTAGCTCCTCAGGGCTGGCCTATGCCATGCCCTTGCGCAGGTGTAGGCCCAATTAAGCAGAGTCCTTCCCCTATTGGAGCACCTGCAGCCCTGTTTGCACTGCCTTCGTGCTGGTGATAGCTCTCTTAAAGGCCCAGTAGATCTACAGGACTTTGGCCTGCCATACACAACCCCTCCAACATACTGAATATTTATATTTTTAAAAATTTCTTTTAAAGTTATTTATGTTAACTAGGTTATATGTTAAATTAGGTTATGGATTAAGATTTTTTTAAAGAAGAAGTTATAGGTTAAGATAGGTGAATACTTCATAACTAAAGATTGTTTACCTAATTTAACCTGATTAAGTAAGTTTTCAATAGGTTACTTTAGGAGAAATTTTTTAAAAAGTTTTAAAAATTCTTAAAAAGATAAAACTGAATTCATTTTTTTTTAAAAAACCACTATAATAAAACAAAATCTCCTCTCATAGACTGATACCTTGCCATGGTTTTGGGAGCTTATGGCCTTCTTAAGTTGTTCATGGGAACGTTACAGGCCAGACCAAAGTCAGTCTATTTTTATGAGGTTGGTAGTGTACAATGGAGAATTTTAGTCTATTTCCTTTTCAAGAAACAGGGAAATTATAGGATAAAAAAAGTTATGTTTTTAGACAGGAGTTAAGGCTCTTACAAATTTACTCGTGCTCCAAAAAGAATCAAACTGAAAGCTAAGGCTCCCAGCTTAGTTTGTGCACCATGTAAGCAGTAAAGACGTTGTACTGTCTCACATATTGTGCTTGGTTACACCTTAGGTTCCATGCACCCACACTTTGCCTTGGTCTTTCAGCCCCAATCCTCTTCCTCTGCAGTTTTAGCGCAACACTGAAGCTGGGGACAGCAGGGGATCAGAAGCCAGCTTGCTGACCCCATACCTCTGCTTTCCTTTTATGGTTTCATTCAGGATGGAGAGAATGGGATAGCTGAGTACTAGGGTGCTGACAGCCAGTGTGGTGTAATGGCTAAGTGCGCAGTTCTTGGACCAAGAGGTAAGGGGGGAGACCCCAATTCTATTCTCGCCTTAGCCAGAAACTCACTGGGTGATCTTGGGCCAGTCACAATATTCTCTCAGCTTAACCTACCTCACAGGGTTATTGCGAGGATTAAAAGTTGTGTTGAATTGCTATATGTAAAGCATCCCAAGTACTATGGCAGGGGGGTACTATATATAAATAACAAATTATTGTTGTTATATAGTTGGAACAAGGTGGATTGATGTAGAATGTGTACAGGGAGAAAAGACTGGGGGTGGCCAGAGAGTGGAGGAAGTGTCTGTATGGGGAGGGGACAGTTTGGGAAGAGGTTCTGGGGGAGAAGACTGAGAAATGGGCGACATGTACGTATGAGGCTGGGAGGCAGGCGGGTGGGAGGAATTGTCTGATAACAGCCAGACAGGTAGAAGTAGTGTTTTATATGAGGGGAGATGCCTCAGAGATTACTAAAGTGTATGCATAGACAAGGCTGGTGCATAGCCAAGGATGGGGGACAGTGTTTGTATGAGGAGGGGGTATGAAGGGGCTGGGAGGATATATATATGGGCGTGGGGGGAGGAGGCAGAGACATGGGTGATGTGTATAAAAGGTTTGGGAACTGCCTGCCAAGGTGGGGGTTAAGTGCATCTATGCTTTTCGTACATACTTTCAAAAACTTGAAAGCATTATCAACTCGGACAAATATTTGCCTGTCCTTAATCACGGGTGAACAAAGGTACTTGAGCTGCTGACTGAGAGAGGAGCAATAAATGGAGACTCTGTGGAGACAGGGAGCAAGTCCATAATACTGAGGCAGGGAGGAACTTGCTGCTCCAGCTTGAGTGTTGCCCCCAGTCTGCAGAAGAAGAGGATTGGGGCTGAAAGACTAAGGCAAAGTGTGGGTGCATGGAGCCTAAGTTGTAAGCAAGTACAATATGTAAGACTGTACAATGACTTTACTGCAGTGCTTACATAGCGTGCAAGTTAAGGTGGGAGTCTCAGCTTTCAATTTTCATTCTTTTTAGAGCATGAGCAAATTTGTAAGAACCTTTACTCCTTTCTAAAAACATATGGTTTTTTGATCCTATAATATGACATTTGAGTCTCGCTATTAGAAGTGACTTAATAATGTGTAAAGTAGCAGAGGTAATGTAGTCCTGCCTCAACATTGGAGGTTCCTGGGGCTGTACTATATAACAAAGGGGGTGCAGTCCTGTCTTGGTGCTGAGGTTTCTGGAGGCTGTAATATAGAGCATGGGTGGGGAACCTTTTCCGTCCCAGAGGCTACTTTGAAAGTTCGTACAAGCTCCAAGCGCCATGCAGAAGCTGAGGACAGGGGTGCACTCAGGAAGAGGAGGTCATGGATCTGTGCCACAAATCTGCTCCTTATCTTTGTATGTATGCCTTCATCTCTGCTCCCTGACTCTGAGCTACATCTTTCAGTGCTTGGGGACAGGAACTGGATCCATGGGCTTACATCCAGCAACTGGAAAGGGGCCAAATAAAAACTAGCCCCAGGGCTGCTTTGGCCACCAGGCCTGAGAGTCCCAACCCCTGTAGAGAAAGAAAAGCCTCCATGTCTTGGTGCTGGAGGCTATAATCAACAATAGAATGGTAGAGGATGGAGGTGTGTCTTGGTGCTGAAGATTTCAGAAACTATATGTCTGCTTTTGGACCTCTAATTCCTCCTCCTCCTCCTCATTTGCCAGGCATGTCCCAATTCTATGTATTTTTAGGCTTCAGCTGACATGCTGTGAATCTGCAGCCTTCACACCTGGGCTAACTCGTAACAGAGTGCAGCAGCCAAACTCTGTCCATTAAGACCAGAAGGGATGCAAAGCACAATCTCTGGGCTCCTGGCAGCCCCAGAGACTCAGAAAACATGGTGTGCTGAAACTGCCAGGGGGTGCAGGCAAAAGGGAATGGGTGAAGATGAATATTTATTAATGAAAATCACTTTGTACCTGGCTCACTCATGTGACTCTCTCTCTATATATATATAGGCGTACGCATATGCAACTGCCTGAACACGTGTGGCTGCACATGTGGGTGGGGATGTGTGAGGTTGTGTGCATAGGGGAAAGTGCCTGTGTTTATTTTATGTATTTTTAATATGCCCAGCACAATGTTACATTGCACCTGCACATAAATTATTTAAAACAATATAAAATTAGCTGCCTGACGTCAAACAAAATCCAAAGAGACTCCACCCCGCAATTAGCTTTATGCGGATCCACCTCACTGTCACCCCCTCAAGCAAAAACCTGTACAAACAGATGGTCTGTATGCTGTGCCTTGAAGGTCAACAGACTCGGGCTCTGTCAGCTCAACAGGGGAAGCATTCAAATCTAGGGAGCGTAAGCAAGAGCTCAGCAGCTAATCTCAGTTGCCACAACAGAGTCTGGGGAGAGAGGATCACACTGCCAGGACTTGAGAGAGTAGCTGTGTATCTATGAATCCTTTTAACTTACAAGTGACTGTAGATTAGTGTTTGAACATATGCACATATTAGACACTCATACATGCCTGTGCCTATATGTGTGTACTACTCAGGCCTATGCATACTACAGGTGCGTGTGAGCACGTAGGCGTGAACACATACACCACCCATACAGTAGGCATATGAATGCATGTGTGAGTGCATGAATGTATTGCATGACACTACTGCAAATGCCTGGATGCACAACTGCATGTCTATGTGTACTTGTAACCAAGTCCCTTCCCTAGCAGAAGTAAGTCCTTGCAGCACCCAGGCTAGCATCAAGCATAGAGCCTTCTGAGCTCCAGGTTTGCCCAGCACAGCTCCCAGCCACAGACTGCCTGGCCCCTGGAGCTTGCTGACCTTTATACCCCTAGAGGAGGGTGGGTTCCCAGTGGCAAAGCAGGCTCCCTTAAAGGGCCAGTGTATCAGGGCTACCCCGTCTCTTCGCACCTGAGAGCTCCGAGACTGCCCGTTCTGGGCTCACCGGGGGGCTCGGCCCCTGCCTTCTTCCTCTGCTGCAGGACTGTCCAGGCCCCCCGTCAGCGATCCACAGGACCCAGCAGTTTCCGGGGCAACACATGGCAGGACGCCAATGGAGAAACAGGCCCCGTTGCGGCGCAACACACAGGAGCGGGGCTGCCACTGCTGCACCGCTCGTTGCAGCTCCAGGCACGCACAGGGGGCATGGTTCCTCCTTAAATACCGGCGCTGTGAAGCACACAGCACTGGTAATCTGCTCAGACTGCCCCCCTGCGAGAGAAGCTAAGTACCGTGCGTTGATCTTAGAGATACCCTGTCCTACCTTGTCTTGTGTGTTTGCCCTATCCCATGTGTGTTTTCCTGTCCTGCCTATGCAAGTGTTTTGGCCCCCTTTTCTGAACTCGGGTCCCTCACCCTGTTCCCCTTCACAATCCGCATGACCTTTCCTGCCCCTTTGGGGAAGAGTGCAAGTGAGTGGTGGGTGAGAAGGAGCACTCTTGCACAGATCGCTTGGCGCCCAATGATGATAAAGGCCTAACCTCTTGGAGATTTAAGGGCCGCCATACTATCCTGACGGGCGTTGTTCCACCTCGACAAGAGTTCAGAGCAGTGTGCAAAGCGCCCCAGGCCCCGGGAGGAGGTCTTGGGGTTGTTCCCCCTGGTACGCTTGTGGGCTCCCCTTGTTGTCTGTGTTCCCCCCATCCCCGTGACAGTATCACCGGCATGATAGCAGTTCCTTCCCTGAAGGGAAGGATTTGGGAACTATGGACGTGGCAAAAGAGATTGGAGAACTAGTGTGCGCTGTTCAATCCCTGGCTATGGAAATAAGAGATGTGAAAGCCAAGCAAGCGGGACCCAAGGCACCCATACTGACTGCCCCTGGGGAGGCAGCCGCTACCACGGCGCCTGTACCCGATGCAGTGGTACAGGTGCTCCCAGAACCCCAGGGGGCCGGGGCGGCCACCCCCCGAGAACCCAAGGGGCCCAAAATAGAAAGGCTCCAGGGAAATCGTAAGGCCTTTCAGGGGTTTCTGGCACTATGTGAGCTAACGTTTATAGTGCAGCCCAACACCTACTCCACCGATAACCTCAAGGTAGCTTTCATTATTGGCAACTTGGGTGGCATAGCCTTGGATTGGGCCACCACCTTGTTAAAAAGTAAAAGCCCTTTGCTCGCCAGGTATCCTGATTTTGTGAAAAAATTCTCCTTCCTTTTTGACCACCCGCACCGGATACGAGATGCAGAGACTCAGATTATGTCCCTTAAACAAGGGAGAGGAAGCCTCCTTGTATATATAACCCGCTTCCAACAGCTGGCCCTGGAACTGGGCGGAGGGGACTCAGTGATGACCTGGAAGATCAGTTGGCCCTTACTGCACTACCGGAGACCTGGGAGAAGTTGGTGACACTCACTCTACAGATGATGATCGCTTAGCGGAGCAACACAGTCCCGATGANGTAACAGAGTGCAGCAGCCAAACTCTGTCCATTAAGACCAGAAGGGATGCAAAGCACAATCTCTGGGCTCCTGGCAGCCCCAGAGACTCAGAAAACATGGTGTGCTGAAACTGCCAGGGGGTGCAGGCAAAAGGGAATGGGTGAAGATGAATATTTATTAATGAAAATCACTTTGTACCTGGCTCACTCATGTGACACTCTCTCTCTATATATATAGGCATACGCATATGCAACTGCCTGAACACGTGTGGCTGCACATGTGGGTGGGGATGTGTGAGGTTGTGTGCATAGGGGAAAGTGCCTGTGTTTATTTTATGTATTTTTAATATGCCCAGCACAATGTTACATTGCACCTGCACATAAATTATTTAAAACAATATAAAATTAGCTGCCTGACGTCAAACAAAATCCAAAGAGACTCCACCCCGCAATTAGCTTTATGCGGATCCACCTCACTGTCACCCCCTCAAGCAAAAACCTGTACAAACAGATGGTCTGTATGCTGTGCCTTGAAGGTCAACAGACTCGGGCTCTGTCAGCTCAACAGGGGAAGCATTCAAATCTAGGGAGCGTAAGCAAGAGCTCAGCAGCTAATCTCAGTTGCCACAACAGAGTCTGGGGAGAGAGGATCACACTGCCAGGACTTGAGAGAGTAGCTGTGTATCTATGAATCCTTTTAACTTACAAGTGACTGTAGATTAGTGTTTGAACATATGCACATATTAGACACTCATACATGCCTGTGCCTATATGTGTGTACTACTCAGGCCTATGCATACTACAGGTGCATGTGAGCACGTAGGCGTGAACACATACACCACCCATACAGTAGGCATATGAATGCATGTGTGAGTGCATGAATGTATTGCATGACAGTACTGCAAATGCCTGGATGCACAACTGCATGTCTATGTGTACTTGTAACCAAGTCCCTTCCCTAGCAGAAGTAAGTCCTTGCAGCACCCAGGCTAGCATCAAGCATAGAGCCTTCTGAGCTCCAGGTTTGCCCAGCACAGCTCCCAGCCACAGACTGCCTGGCCCCTGGAGCTTGCTGACCTTTATACCCCTAGAGGAGGGTGGGTTCCCAGTGGCAAAGCAGGCTCCCTTAAAGGGCCAGTGTATCAGGGCTACCCCGTCTCTTCGCACCTGAGAGCTCCGAGACTGCCCGTTCTGGGCTCACCGGGGGGCTCGGCCCCTGCCTTCTTCCTCTGCTGCAGGACTGTCCAGGCCCCCCCGTCAGCGATCCACAGGACCCAGCAGTTTCCGGGGCAACACCATGGCAGGACGCCAATGGAGAAACAGGCCCCGTTGCGGCGCAACACACAGGAGCGGGGCTGCCACTGCTGCACCACTCGTTGCAGCTCCAGGCACGCACAGGGGGCATGGTTCCTCCTTAAATACCGGCGCTGTGAAGCACACAGCACTGGTAATCTGCTCAGACTGCCCCCCTGCGAGAGAAGCTAAGTACCGTGCGTTGATCTTAGAGATACCCTGTCCTACCTTGTCTTGTGTGTTTGCCCTATCCCATGTGTGTTTTCCTGTCCTGCCTTTGCAAGTGTTTTGGCCCCCTTTTCTGAACTCGGGTCCCTCACCCTGTTCCCCTTCACAATCCGCATGACCTTTCCTGCCCCTTTGGGGAAGAGTGCAAGTGAGTGGTGGGTGAGAAGGAGCACTCTTGCACAGATCACTTGGCGCCCAATGATGATAAAGGCCTAACCTCTTGGAGATTTAAGGGCCGCCATACTATCCTGACGGGCGTTGTTCCACCTCGACAAGAGTTCAGAGCAGTGTGCAAAGCGCCCCAGGCCCCGGGAGGAGGTCTTGGGGTTGTTCCCCCTGGTACGCTTGTGGGCTCCCCTTGTTGTCTGTGTTTCCCCCATCCCCGTGACAGTATCACCGGCATGATAGCAGTTCCTTCCCTGAAGGGAAGGATTTGGGAACTATGGACGTGGCAAAAGAGATTGGAGAACTAGTGTGCGCTGTTCAATCCCTGGCTATGGA
This sequence comes from Sphenodon punctatus, assembly GCA_003113815.1. Taxonomy (NCBI): domain Eukaryota; kingdom Metazoa; phylum Chordata; class Lepidosauria; order Sphenodontia; family Sphenodontidae; genus Sphenodon; species Sphenodon punctatus. The sequence continues at coordinate 1,874,587 of QEPC01015418.1, forward strand.
AATAAGAGATGTGAAAGCCAAGCAAGCGGGACCCAAGGCACCCATACTGACTGCCCCTGGGGAGGCAGCCGCTACCACGGCGCCTGTACCCGATGCAGTGGTACAGGTGCTCCCAGAACCCCAGGGGGCCGGGGCGGCCACCCCCCGAGAACCCAAGGGGCCCAAAATAGAAAGGCTCCAGGGAAATCGTAAGGCCTTTCAGGGGTTTCTGGCACTATGTGAGCTAACGTTTATAGTGCAGCCCAACACCTACTCCACCGATAACCTCAAGGTAGCTTTCATTATTGGCAACTTGGGTGGCATAGCCTTGGATTGGGCCACCACCTTGTTAAAAAGTAAAAGCCCTTTGCTCGCCAGGTATCCTGATTTTGTGAAAAAATTCTCCTTCCTTTTTGACCACCCGCACCGGATACGAGATGCAGAGACTCAGATTATGTCCCTTAAACAAGGGAGAGGAAGCCTCCTTGTATATATAACCCGCTTCCAACAGCTGGCCGTGGAACTGGGCGGAGGGGACTCAGTGATGACCTGGAAGATCAGTTGGCCCTTACTGCACTACCGGAGACCTGGGAGAAGTTGGTGACACTCACTCTACAGATGATGATCGCTTAGCGGAGCAACACAGTCCCGATGATCACCTCCTCTGACACCGAAGCCATCAAGACAGGAGAGCCAGAACCCATGCAGCTCGGGGCCGCTTGCGGGCCACTAACGAAGAAAGAGAGGGACAGGCGACGGAGGTCTCGAGCATGTTACTACTGTGGCGACACCTCCCACTTTATACAGGCCTGCCCATCACTAACACCACAGCGCCGGGAGGGGGGAAACTCCAACGGACGGGGCGGACAGGGGCCGCCCCAGCCCTGAAGTCAATTCCCAGTATCCATGCCCCATTGCAAACCCACCTCTGGGTCCCACTGACCGTACAAATTACACCCCATCGCTCCTTTGTGGTATGGGCCCTAGCAGACTCTGGCACTTCGAGTAATTTTATGGACACTGGTCTTGTCTGCTCCCAGCTGGTCCCAACCAAGGCCAAAGCCTTGCCAGAACCGGTCCATACCATAGATGGATCCCCATTGATCTCCGGTCCCATTACTACGCACATGCTGCCCCTGCAGTGTACTATTGGTAATCACCAAGAGACGCTTATCTTTGATGTCGGCTGTACCCCGTTATTCCTGGTGGTCCTTGGGGTACTGTGGCTGCGCAAGCACAACTCTCGGATCTCATGGACCAACAATCAACTGACCTTGTCATCTGAGTACTGTATGCATACATGTCATCTACTGCACCCAGTACCAAAGTTAACAGCGACAATTCTAGATGTCCCTGCTATGCATACCCCGCAACTCCCCGCAGAATACCAACAATACCACGACGTCTTCAGCAAACAGTTCGCCTCAGCCCTGCCACCACACAGGCCTTACGACTGCCCAATTGACCTCCAGCCTGAAGCTGAGCCTCCATTTGGATGCATATATGCGCTCTCCGCACCGGAGCTTGAGGCACTCCACCTCTACTTAGATGAAGTCTTGCACAATGGATTAATCTGCCATTCATCTTCCCCCGCAGGGGCCCCCATCTTCTTTGTACCCAAGAAGGATGGAGGCCTCCATCCTTGCATTGATTACCATGGCCTCAACAAGTTAACGGTCAAAAACCACTACCCGTTACCCCTGATTCCAGAATTATTAAATCGTCTGCAGGGTGCTCGCATTTTCACAAAACTTAATTTGCGGGGAGCCTACAACCTCGTTCGGGTCCGGGAAGGAGATGAATAGAAACTGCCTTCTGGACCCGATATGGACACTTTGAGTACCTGGTGATGCCCTTCGGCCTAGCAAATGCACCAGCCATGTTTCAACACTTTATTAATGATATCCTCCGTGACCTGCTGGACGTCTTTGTTATCGCCTACTGGGACGATATTTTTATATACTCCTCGACCGAAGAACAACATGTTAAACATCTGTGTCATGTTCTTCACCGCCTGCGCACTCATAAACTTTACTGTAAACTCGAGAAGTGTGCCTTCCACTTTACATCCGTGGATTTTCTTGGCTTCATTATTAACGCGACCGGAATTCAAATGGACCCTCACAAGGTGGCGGTGATACAACAGTGGCTGCCACCCAAGGCGGTAAAACCACTGCAACGATTTTTTGGCAGCATGAATTACTACCGCCAATATATCCCTCACTACGCGGCACTCACTACCCCTCTTACCCGTCTCCTAAAGAAACACCAAGAGTACGTATGGGGGGTGGAACAACAACGTAGTTTCCATTGCCTGAAGGAGGCATTTATGTCAGCCCCCCTCCTTCTGCATCCAGACTTCTGCCAACCCTTCCAGGTGGAAGTAGACGCATCCAGCCAGGCCATTGGTGCCATTCTATCACAACCAATGACATCTGACGAGCAAATGTTACCATGCGCATACTACTCTCGACAACTTACCACAGCGGAACAAAACTATACGATCTTTGATCGAGAACTACTTGCCATCAAGGCTGCGTTTGAAATGTGGCGGCATTATTTAGAGGGTGCCCGACACCCAGTGACAAGCCCAACATCTTGCAAGAAGAACCTTGAACGAATCCCGTCAACGCTACAAGAGATACGCTGACAGGCACCGACAACCAGCACCCTCGCTCCAACTAGGGAACTATGTTAGGATCAATCGTTGCCACTACCCCTCTGCACGGCCGTCCAAGAAACTAGATGATAAATACATTGGCCCATACCCCATTATAAAAAAACTTAATGATGTTACCTTTAAGGTACATCTCCCATCGCACCTTGGGATTCACCCAACAGTTCATGTATATCTCCTCAAAAAGGCTGAAGGGGCTGACCAACCCCCTGTACCAACCCCCGACCTGACCGTTGGGACTTCTGATGACGTGAATTATAAGGTACGGGCCATCCTCGATTCAAAGCTGCATCATGGTCACCTGCACTACCTTATTGACTGGGTCAGATTTGGACCAGATGACTGGTCCTGGGAGCCTGCCTCACAGATGACAGCCCCCTGACCAACTCGGTTATTCCACCACCAGCACCTGGAAAAGCCAGGCCCCCGCTGGGCCATGGCCGGAGGGCTTGTGGGGGGTGGGTGGGTGTGTATTATCAGGGCTATCCCCTCTCTTTGCACCCAAGAGTTCCAAGGCCGCCCATTCCGGGCTCGCCAGGGGGCTTACCCCTCACCTTCTTCCTCTGCTGCAGCACCGTCCAGGCCCTCTGTCAGTGATCCACAGGACCCAGCAGTTGCCAGGGCAACGCCATAGCAGGATGCCAATGGAGAAACAGGCCCCGTTGTGTCGCAACGCACGGGGGCGGGGCAGCCGCCGCTCGTTGCGGCTCCAGGCACACACAGGGGGAGTGCAAGTGTTTCGGCCTCCATTTGTGAACCCGGGTCCCTCACCCTGTTCCCCTTCACAATCCGCATGACCTTTCCTGACCCCTTGGGGAAGAGTTCGAGTGAGTGGTGGGTGAGAAGGAGCACTCCTGCACGTATCGTTTGGCGCCCAATGATGATAAAGGCCTAATNGAAACCCAGAAGTTCACCGGAAGGCCTAGTAGCACCGAAGCCGGCAGCCACAGCCAGCGCTGAAGCCGCCAGAGTCGGACCGCTGCCGCCGCCCGGAATGCAAGGTAGGAGATCCCTGGGTGGGGAGGTAGGTGATCCCTGGGGTGGGGTGTGTGTTAAACCAGCCCCCCACCTCAGGGATCACCCTAGTACAACCGAACCTACGCGTACCTACCTGCTGGTGCGGGCTCTGGGTCGCCGCCGGCGGCCCGGAGCCCGCACTAGCAGGGACTTCGGGGGAATTTTTTTTTTTTAAAGCCAGGCTGGGCAGGGTGGGTGGGGGGTGTCCCCCCTTCCACCCACGCAGCTTGGACTGGGGAGGGAAAGTGGGGGGGTTGTGGGTTTTTTTACATTGTGGCCATTCATTTTAATGGCCGCAATGTAAAAAATCTGGTACGGGGGAATCCGGTAAATTACCCAGATTACCGGGTTTAATCTGATACTGCCGGTACACCAAATACCGGCAGTATCAGATACCGGAAGATCCGGTAGTCCCACCCCTATTAAATAGTAATGGAGACAGGATCGAACCCTGCGGAACACCGCAGGTCAAGGCCTGGGGGCTTAATGTTTCAGCCCCCAACACCACCCGCTGGCTTCTCCCTGAGAGGAATGAGCGGAACCATCTAAGGACAGTCCTGTCCTGACGCCCCAGGTCATGCAGCCATCTCAGCAGCAGCTTATGGTCCACGGAATCAAAAGCGGCTGAGAGATCTAGCAGGATCAGAAATGTTGAACATCCTGCGTCCATCTCCCGGCGGAGATTGTCCACCAAGGCCACCAACGCCGTCTCAGAACCATAGCCGGGGTGGAACCCAGACTGAAAAGGGTCAAGGAAACCGATACTATTCAGATGCGCCTGGAGCTGCAGTGCCACTGCCCATTCAATAACCTTCCCTAAAAAGGGAAGATTACAAATGGGTCTGTAGCTGGCGAGTGCATCCACATCCAACGAAGGCTTCTTCAGAAGGGGGCGCACCACAGCCTCAAGACTGGCGACAACCTCCCCTGCTGGAGGGACGCGTTGATCACCCTTGCCAGCACCGTCCCCAACGTCTCCCTGGAGGCTTTCACCAACCAGGACGGTTCACAACTAGTGGCTCTAACAGACCCCAGGACATCCACTGCATCGGCCGGTGTCACTTCCTGAAACTCCTCCCAGAAAGACCGACCAGACGGTGCCTCCATAACCTCGTGCTCCTCACCTCCTGCTTCCAACTCGGTGACAAAGTTCAGAGCAGTGTGCAGAGCGCCCCAGGTCCCGGGAGGAGGTGGTCTTGGGATTGTTCCCCCTGGTACGCTTGTGGGCTCCCCTTGTTGTCTGTGTTTCCCCCCATCCACGTGACACAGTGACCTGCTTCATCACATATCCCCCCCCCCCTTTAAAGCTTTACCATCCTGGCAAATTCAGCTTCAGATAAAACATTGTACGCATACATACAATATGCAAAACCTAACAGACTATATAATGGCTAAGAGCTTAGTACACTTCCCCCCCATGGACAAATGAACAGAATTATACAGTTTCCATTGTGTTCAACATCCCATGTCAGTCTATACCATAGCAACCAAAATATTTATTACTTCAGTTAGGGTTCTCTCTTTCTCTCTCTCTTTTCCAAACAATCCATGGAATATACAGAACCCCTTTCCCTGTTTGGTTTTGTAAACAGTTTTTATACCTTCTGTAATGTGCATTCTGCTGTTCCCTTGAGGTAAACCTTCCCGGGATCTCCCCTCTCAAGGCTTAGCGTACAAGTAGGTACTAATTCTCCCCTGTACATACATAGCAATACAGTCTCATTCTTTGAGCATTCCCTTTTTTGATCATGCATATGCTCACTGTAATACATATAACTTAGTGCCTCCCTGGTGACAATCTACAAGCATTGCCACATGGACTCTACATACATATATTTAGGGTTACCAACCATACTCTCCTTTAAAAAAGGATGCTTATGAAAAATATATGTTGCAGTGTTGCATTGGTTCCAGTGCAGCCCTGCAACATGTATTTTTCATAAGAATCCTCTTTTAAAGGGAAGGCATGGTACCCCTACATATAATCCATAATCCCAACAAAATATACACCCAGATATGCTCCTGCTATTGTTAGGTTCTGCCCTCTCAGTGCTTAGTAGTGTACCATACATATAAACACATACAGCAATCCTGACAAGCTATAATGAATCACTCTGAAACATAGACATAATTCCCCTTACTTTCCTTATATCAATATTTACCATTACTGGTAAATCAAAATCAACCCATGTTCCTTATTACCAGTTATGTTGGATTTATCTATTTGCATGTAACCCCACCTTCAGTTTTTGTATCTGCCCTGTGACCTGGTTCAGCAAGCCTTAGCCCCTTACATTGCTTCTGATCTTCCTCTTGTAGGCTTAACGCATTGATAGGGACCCGTGTTCATCCCCATGCATGTACACTGATTACTGTATACATACAACTACCACTAACTATTCCCACATAACAGGTTGATATGTCATCTATTTTAATACGTCCTTCTAGCAGTTTTTTCTGTATTCCCCCTGTATTCCTGTTCTTGGGCAGTCCCCTTTAGATCATGCAGACTTCTCATTCAACAAAGGAAGATTTTAGGGATCCTAAACTGTTCCCTGGCCCTGTTGTGATTGGATCACAAAACTCCCTTCAGGGCCTCGATTCTCCTTTTCGTTCCGTTCTCCTATTTTATCTCTTCCCTTTCACGTTTAGGAAACCAAACATTCAAGAGAGATTACATTATTTAGATAAGCAGCTGGGGACGTGCCCCTTCTGTATCTCTTCTCCTGTCCCCAAGAGTTTTGAGGCCACTCATGTCACTTCCACCTCTTAGGTTTCTTCCTCCTTCCTTTGCTTCTTTCTTTGCCTATGGGGGAATGACCTAACCTCCTCTGTGAGGCCACTAGGTATTCTCAAGCTTTTGACCTGGATTGGAGGGTTGTATCCCAGCCTTAAGTTCATTAAGTGCCCTTTTCCTTACCAATGTTCTGGGCTCTGTGATGCATATCCAGGGTCAACCCATAAAACGTACACCATGTGGGTTGCGGGTGGCCATACAGCTCCCCCTCCGCCCACTGGTCATCGCACCATGCACACCCATCCACTGGGGTTTTCTCAAACTCTCTCTGTTACCCTTCTGACGCTGGGGAGACAAATGTTGTTAGACCCCCATATAGTCCTTTGCCCCTTGTCAACCAGCCTCTCAGTGGGTGACTCCTCAAGGGGTTTCTTTCCTCTAAGCTGGACTCCTTTCCCCAGGTGCTTCCTTCTTCAAGGGCTAATCCACCAAGTTTGGGTATTATACCCTGGGCCATGACCTCCAGCCACTCGGGTATGCCCTGTCCTGCTCTCTTCATGGTATCAGCTACTGGGTTGGCCACTGCTATACAAGAATCATGAAAAATAATGCAGCCAGTGCCCATCTTCTGTTCCCTGCTGGATCTAGATATTGTAGCAAGGGCTTATATTTGTCTATTGACTGAGGCATTGTATAATGTATCAGCTGATTTACCTGAGCTTCCTTGAGACCCCTTCATAGCACTGGGTCCTCTAACATCTTTGGCATTGTTAACAAGGTGATGATCTGTCCTCTATATAGCGGATCTAGTGATGCTTCATTCTTTCTGTGGAGACAGGCATTCTTCCAGTAGATACAGCTACATCCTTCTGCTTTAAGGACAGCTGCCACTACTGAGACCTCTGTGGGATTGTCCCCTAAGACTACAGGAGACCTTCTAACTGTTTCCAGCAGGAGGCCAAGAGTCCTCCACTTGCATACACAGAAACCAGGAAACACTGCATGGAAGATGTTTTCCTGCCCAGAGCTTCTATGCAGGGTATTCAGGAGGCTCTGCTTTCCCCCTGTATTGCCCACCTGTTGTTATTCCCCAGGCTCCTCTACCCGCTCCTTAGACACTGGATCCTATCGCCTAGTATTCTCTGTCTTTCTTTCTGCCATTGCTTCCTCTTTTATCACAGTGTCTTTGTTATCTGCCTCTGGTTTATCCATCACAGCTGCCTCTATTGCCTAGTTTCTCCCCTGCACTTTCCTCCATCTGATCTTCAGTCTTCTGCTCTGCATTTGGCTCTTACCAGTTCTGCTGCTGTCTTTTCCTGCAGACTTGCCTCTACCTCTTTTATATTCTCTTCAAGTGTGTTCTTTTCCAAATCAATTGGTTCTCTTCTTATATTCCCTTTCTAGTGGTTTCCCCCAACATTCCCGCTCATCTTCCCAGGGCTCCTCACCAGGAGGGCATCTCTTGTGAATCAAGGTGCTTTCCTCCACCTGGTCTTCCAAAGCGGTCCCTTTTTGCCTCCCTATCTGGTTAGTTGCTGTTTACCCGGGGTGCCTCCTCCCAACCAAGACGGTCATTCTGTGGGTTAGAAATCCCATTAGCCCCCCAAATAATCCATCATGCTGCCCATCTCCCGGCCATCCCTCATGGTTATTGTCATGGAGTTGGGGTCCAGTACCCCACTTTCCTGGGTTGCGTGACTCAGTTTCCCTCACTTGCAGCCCGTCTGAACCAGTTCTCTCTCTCTAGCTGATTCAGTCCTGCAAAGGGGACAACACCTTTGTCACCCAAGCTCCAGAGACTTCCCGTTCTCAGACTCTTTCTCTCTGGGTTCACAAGTGCTTGAGGGCACAAGATACTCAGACTGTGTTCCCCAATGTGAGACAACAGAAAGCACTTCTTAGTAAAGAAGAAAGTTTATTGATTACATAAACAAAGATAGTTTCAATGCAGAGTGGTGAATAAAACAAAAGTAAATAGCGCAATCCTAATCTGTACTGAGTAAGTCCCTAGTTAACATCTTACCCTACAGAAGTCCATTTCTCAGCCAGATGTAGTAAGGCTGGGCTTTTGTCCTTAAGCTGGTTAGCCAGCAAAGTCTCTTCTCCCAACGGAGCCTCTGGGAAAAAGATTTCCTCCCTTTAAATATCTTTCCAAGTTCCTTTGTTTGACTTTCCCGCCTGGAGAACTTTGTGCTTCTAGTCACGTAGGCAGGAAGTGATTCATTTGCAATTGAATGGTCTCTGTCTGCTTTCTGCAGAGGTGTTGTTATTGTTAGGCTTTTCTGAATACACATTCAGCATGGCTTTGTCTCTCTCCATTGCATGAAGTGAGTGTCCAGTTCTCAGCTTTTGCATCACATACATGTTTAACATTTACTTTCACATATTTGTTAGACTTTTAGCTCAGTATCTCCTTGTGACAGCTCCCCCCTTTAGAAATCATGTGGAGTGGGCACAACAGTGTCCTGTAACATGATTAGACTGAAGTGTCCCTGCGTGATAGTGCATCTGCTACCACATTCAGTTTACCTTTTACGTGTTCAATTCTCATGTCAAATTCCTGCAGAAACAAGCTTCATCTCAGCAGTTTGGAGTTGGAGTCTTTAACATTATTGAGCCATGCCAGAGGTGAGTGATCAGTGTATGCAGTGAATGTCCTAACAAATAAGTAAGGTTTAAATTTCTTAACAGCCCACACTATGGCTAGACACTCTCTTTCAATGGTTGCCAAATTATTTTCCCTTGGAAGCAGTTTTTTGCTAAGGTACGCAATGGGGCGGTCTAGTCCATCCTCCCCTTTTTGCTTGAGAGTTGCACCCAGGCCAGTGTCAGAGGCATCAGTCCAGATATGGAATTCCTTGTCATAATCTGGGTTGATTAACACTGGTGCCTCAGACAGAGCCCTCTTAAGTGTGTCAAATGCGTTGTGACACTCTTCTGACCATTGTACCTTCTCCGGGCAGCGTTTCTTACATTTGTCTGTCAAGGGGGTTGCTATGTCACTGAAGTGTGGGACATAGCGGTGGAAGTAAGTAGTCATGCCTATAAACCTCTGGATTTGTTTTTTGGTTGTGGGTGCAGGCCAGGAGCAAATAGCTTCTATTTTGTCTTTTCGAGGACATAATTTGCCATTCCCCACCTCGTGCCCTAGGTATGTAATGGTATCCATTACAACTTTACACTTTGATGATTTTATTGTCAGTCCTGCCCCCTTAATGCTGTGTAGCACCTGCCTTACGTGTGTGTATCATGTATTACTGTAAATCACCAGGTCATCTATATAAGCCAAGGCAAAGTAGCGCATCTCTTCTAGGATGTGATCCATTAGTCTCATGAATGTAGACCCACTATTCTTTAACCCAAAAGGCATCACTGTGAATTCATATAGACCTTTGTCAGTTATAAATACTGTTTTGGGCCGGTCCCCTGGGTTCATTCTAATCTGCCAATAACCCTTCGTCATGTCTAGGGTAGTCAGGTATTTAGCCCCTGCTATCCTTTCTATCATGTCATCTGTTCTGGGCATGGGATACGAGTCTGACACAGTTATGGCATTCAATTTACGATAATCAACACAGAACCTTATGGAACCATCAGGTTTGGGAACTAAAACCACTGGGCTTGCCCATGGACTTTTTGAGACCTGCATGACTCCCAGTTGCAACATTTCCTCGATCTCCTGGTGGATCTGTGTTTGAATCTCCCCATGTGTGCGAAAGGGACTGGACTTGACCCTTAGTCTCTGTGTCTATGGTGTGTACAATTACATCTGTCTCCCCAGGTCTGTTTGAAAAGAGCTCTTTGTGCTCCTGCAGGAGGGCCACTATCTCCTGCCTTTGGGAGCTGTTGAGGTCTGTGGAAACGCAAATTTCCTCCAGAGACTCAGTTTCCTGGCTCTCCTGCAGGAGGTTCGGTAATGGGTCGTTACAGCCATTGTTGTCCTATCCCCCACTGCCACTGAAGCTAAGCAAGCCTGTATTTCCTTATCATGGTAATCTTTGATTCTATTTACTGGGGATGCTCTTCCAGGCTATAGGGGCCTGGAAAAAGCTTATACAAGGGGCAATAGCGGTGGCAAAACATTCTGCCTTCGCCATTCGCAGATTTTTTCTGATTTCTGGGAAAACCGAGTATACCATGGCCCTCCGGGCATTTAATGCAAAATCAACTGCCCAGGCGCTGTTTGGGGCTGAATTGTGGGCTCCATTTGCTCCAGCCCATTTGGACAGAGTCCAATCTCTTTTCCTTAGGACACTGCTTAGGGCACCGGGGGGGACCCTGGGAGTGGCCATCCACCTAGAGGCAGGACAGCGGAGCTGGGTGTTTCAGGCGTGGGCCAGGGCTCACAAAATCTGGATAAAACTTGCCAACCCCCAGTGGAAGGGGTTACTCCCCTACCTTTATGATGATAAATACCAGAGCCAGTGGACCCTGCTAATCGAGAAGCATATGGCCAGGCTGGGGCTGGCCCGGGAGTATCTTTTAGACAGGGACCCGGAGGTAGCTGGGATTATATTAAGGAATAGGTGGAAGGATGTCAGTCTCCAGGAAAAGAGGGCCCGGGTGTCAATTTCCCCACATATTGCAGGATATTTGGCGATGGCCCCCCCGATTGATAACTTGGCTGGCCATTTGGCCATGAGTTTTACGGCCAGGGAAAAGTGGCTCCTTTCAGCTGCCAGGTTTAATGCCCTGCCAGCTCAGTTGTGGGTGGGCAGACTGGCAGGGATTCCATTTCACCAGAGACTGTGCCCGTTCGATCAGCTGGAGGTCGAAACAACTGAACACATTTTATTCAGATGTCACCTGTACGACCCCCAGCGGACAGCATACCTGGCCACCTGGCTAACCTTGTACTCAGGGAGATCAGAGGATAGGCTAAAGGAGCTTATGCTCAGTAATTCCAACCAGGAGCTTACAGGTAGGGTGGCAAAGTTTTTGACAGCCACCTTTGTAAGAAGGACTCAGTTCCTAGAATTTATAGTGCCCCAATCACCCATCTAGGGCTTGGGGGTTGGATGGTAGAAAGATGGTTGGCGGTTGGAGTAATATGTTATATCTTATATGTTGTATTTGGCATGTTGTATGGTTACCTGTGATTAGTATGTTTGTATGTCCCAGCAATGGCTTCGGTCATGCTTAATAAACCAATTGAATTGAATTGATTCTATTTACGTTAAATTTTTGGGCCTCTGTGCCCTGGAGTTAGGTTTGTTAACCCAGTATGTAACCTCATTCTTCTTATCAGTTATATGATATGGGTTATTCCAAATGGCTTGCCCCCCAACCTTGTTAGTTGGTCTCATTACTAGCACGGTGTCCCCTGGGTTATAAGTTCTGTCTTTGGCTTTCTTGTCATATTTTATCTTTTGGGCCTCTTGGCCGCTGGCCAGGTTATCTTGGGTCTTCTGGAACATGGAGTTTACTCTATGTCTGAATTGCTGGACATATCTAGTTATAGGGTGTCCTTCAATTTCCTCTGAGTTTTCCCAGGAGTTCCTTACTAGATCCTTGGGACCCTGCACATTCTTTCCAAATATCAATTCAAACAGAGAGTATCCTGTGGACTCCTGGGGTACTTCCCTATATGCAAATAGGGTAAGGGAATAGTTTGTCCCAATCATTTGCTCTGTTGGTCATAAAGTTAGCTAGCATTTGCTTCAATGTCTCATTAAATCTTTCAACTAACCCATTTGTTTGGGGGTGATATGTGCTTCACACCACATACCGTCCAGAGCTGTTGTAAGATATTGGAGAGGAAATTTGCCCCTCTGTCTGTTATGACCTGTTTGTGAAAACCCACCCTACTGAAAATTTCCAGTAATGCGTATTCTATACTAGCAGTGTCAATCTTCCTAAAAGCTGCAGCTTCAGGATATCTAGTTGTATAATCTACCACCACTATTTTTATTTATTTATTCAAAACTTTTCTCTCGCCCCTCCTGCCCAAAGGCAGCTCGGGTGGCGAACAACATACGCACAAAAAATAATTCAACAATAAAACATTTAAAAATAAATCTACAAATTTTAAAACAAGTAATAAAAACACACCCTCCCTCCCAAACCCCACCTACCCCACCCCCTTGCCAAAAGCCTGGAGGAACAGCCAGGTCTTACACAAACGTCNTTCTCTCTTTTCCAAACAATCCATGGAATATACAGAACCCCTTTCCCTGTTTGGTTTTGTAAACAGTTTTTATACCTTCTGTAATGTGCATTCTGCTGTTCCCTTGAGGTAAACCTTCCCGGGATCTCCCCTCTCAAGGCTTAGCGTACAAGTAGGTACTAATTCTCCCCTGTACATACATAGCAATACAGTCTCATTCTTTGAGCATTCCCTTTTTTGATCATGCATATGCTCACTGTAATACATATAACTTAGTGCCTCCCTGGTGACAATCTACAAGCATTGCCACATGGACTCTACATACATATATTTAGGGTTACCAACCATACTCTCCTTTAAAAAAGGATGCTTATGAAAAATATATGTTGCAGTGTTGCATTGGTTCCAGTGCAGCCCTGCAACATGTATTTTTCATAAGAATCCTCTTTTAAAGGGAAGGCATGGTACCCCTACATATAATCCATAATCCCAACAAAATATACACCCAGATATGCTCCTGCTATTGTTAGGTTCTGCCCTCTCAGTGCTTAGTAGTGTACCATACATATAAACACATACAGCAATCCTGACAAGCTATAATGAATCACTCTGAAACATAGACATAATTCCCCTTACTTTCCTTATATCAATATTTACCATTACTGGTAAATCAAAATCAACCCATGTTCCTTATTACCAGTTATGTTGGATTTATCTATTTGCATGTAACCCCACCTTCAGTTTTTGTATCTGCCCTGTGACCTGGTTCAGCAAGCCTTAGCCCCTTACATTGCTTCTGATCTTCCTCTTGTAGGCTTAACGCATTGATAGGGACCCGTGTTCATCCCCATGCATGTACACTGATTACTGTATACATACAACTACCACTAACTATTCCCACGTAACAGGTTGATATGTCATCTATTTTAATATGTCCTTCTAGCAGTTTTTTCTGTATTCCCCCTGTATTCCTGTTCTTGGGCAGTCCCCTTTAGATCATGCAGACTTCTCATTCAACAAAGGAAGATTTTAGGGATCCTAAACTGTTCCCTGGCCCTGTTGTGATTGGATCACAAAACTCCCTTCAGGGCCTCGATTCTCCTTTTTGTTCCGTTCTCCTATTTTATCTCTTCCCTTTCACGTTTAGGAAACCAAACATTCAAGAGAGATTACATTATTTAGATAAGCAGCTGGGGACGTGCCCCTTCTGTATCTCTTCTCCTGTCCCCAAGAGTTTTGAGGCCACTCATGTCACTTCCACCTCTTAGGTTTCTTCCTCCTTCCTTTGCTTCTTTCTTTGCCTATGGGGGAATGACCTAACCTCCTCTGTGAGGCCACTAGGTATTCTCAAGCTTTTGACCTGGATTGGAGGGTTGTATCCCAGCCTTAAGTTCATTAAGTGCCCTTTTCCTTACCAATGTCCTGGGCTCTGTGATGCATATCCAGGGTCAACCCATAAAACGTACACCATGTGGGTTGCGGGTGGCCATACAGCTCCCCCTCCGCCCACTGGTCATCGCACCATGCACACCCATCCACTGGGGTTTTCTCAAACTCTCTCTGTTACCCTTCTGACGCTGGGGAGACAAATGTTGTTAGACCCCCATATAGTCCTTTGCCCCTTGTCAACCAGCCTCTCAGTGGGTGACTCCTCAAGGGGTTTCTTTCCTCTAAGCTGGACTCCTTTCCCCAGGTGCTTCCTTCTTCAAGGGCTAATCCACCAAGTTNCTGTTTCAGTTTCTCCAGTTCAATCTCTTGTTTCCTTTCCTTTTCTCTCTCTTCCTTTTTCATTTGCTCTAGTTTGAGCTCATATTCCATTTTCAGCCTGGCCAGCTCAACTTCTGTTTGAGCTATGTCCCTGGCTGTCTCCAGGTTCTGCATCTGCTGGTTGCTGGTCAGCTGGAGGGGAATCTTGAGGGGGGTTTTGAGGAGCGTTTGGCAAATCATCTCCATTCTGATCCATGTTCATCCTCTCAAATTCTCGTATAAGCTACTTCAGTTGCCATTTAGTTTTTCCCTCTGTTTGGAGGTGTCTGTATTGTGCCTCCTTTATCAATTCTGCCTTCGTGAGCCCGGAGAAACCCTTTGGCAGCCCTATTTTGATAACTGGTCCTGACACCCGAAATAAAAACTAAAACAACAAACACTGCACGCTCTGGCCAAAGATTCGTTTGTTCCACTCTTATAGCTGAGTTCCAGAAGGTGCTGTCAACTCACTCTCTCTCTAGATATGGGATTTACTCCCTTCAGAGGATACCACTCGTTGGGCTATCCTCCTATGCTTTTCTACACATTGGTACACACGTCTGAGTGTAACCCTTCTCGTTGGGCACCACTGTCATGGGGTTGGGGTCTGGTACCCCACTTTCCTGGGTTGCATGACTCAGTTTCCCTCACTTGCAGCCTGTCTGAACCAGCTCTCTCTCTAGCTGTTTCATTCCTGCAAAGGGGACAACACCTTTGTCACCCAAGCTCCAGAGACTTCCCGTTCTCAGACTCTTTCTCTGTGGGTTCACAAGTGCTTGAGGGCACAAGATACTCAGACTGTGTTCTCCAATGTGAGACAACAGAAAGCACTTCTTAGTAAAGAAGAAAGTTTATTGATTACATAAACAAAGATAGTTTGAACACAGACTGGTGAATAAAACAAAAGTAAATAGCGCAATCCTAATCTGTACTAAGTCCCTAGTTAACATCTTACCCTACAGAAGTCCATTTCTCAGCTAGATGTAGTAAGGCTGGGCTTTTGTCCTTACGCTGGTTAGTCAGCAAAGTCTCTTCTCCCAACTGAGCCTCTGGGAAAAAGATTTCCTCCCTTTAAATATCTTTCCAAGTTTCTTTGTTTGACTTTCCCACCTGGAGAACTCTGTGCTTGTGGTCACGTAGGCAGGAAGAGATTCATTTGCAATTGAATGGTCTCTGTCTGCTTTCTGCAGAGGTGTTGTTATTGTTAGGCTTTTCCGAATACACATTCGGCATGGCTTTGTCTCTCTCCATTGCATGAAGTGAGTGTCCAGTTCTCAGCTTTTGCACCACATACATGTTTAACCTTTACTTTTACATATTTGTTAGACCTTTAGTCTAGTATCTCCTTGTGACAGTTATATTTCCTGCTCTAGGGGTTACCCTCAGTATCTCGCTTCTCTTCCCACAACTGGTGCCAACCCATTTCCATAGGGAGTGCAATGTCTCTTCAACTTTCCCATTTCTCCACATCTCCAGCACTGTTTCAAATACACTGTCTCCCCATAGTTCCCCAGGACTTGAGCCCTACAAGAGTTTCCCCCTTTCCTCTAAAGAGAGTCAGGAGGCTGCTGTCCCCATGGCTGTCGGGTCTGAAACTTCCCCCACCTTCTGGCAACTGTCTCTTCTCAGGGGGCCTGGTCCTATGGGGACTCCACCTTTCTGGGCTAGCCCAATGACCCAGGAAATTTCATTCCCATGGCAGCCAAGCCCTCTTTCTCTGGGTGTTCTGTCTCTCAGGGGTTGGGAGCACCTTGGTCCACATGGACAGATATGCCAAAATTCTCCACCTGTTTGTAGCCGAGTCTCCACTTGTTCCTGCTGTTCAATTAATCTATTCTTCTTTTATTTAATTATTTATTATTAAAATTTATATGCCGCCCCATCCTGCTACAAGCATCTCGGGGCGGCTTTTTGCGGGGACAAGGCCTAGGTACAGGGCCGTTTGGCTACCCAACCAACTATGCCAGTGTAACAAAGTCCCTTCCCTAGCAGAAGTAAGTCCTTGCAGGAGCCAAGCCTTTTAGTAATTCACAGACCAGGGCAAGTTAGTCATCACTTACTTGGTGGCTTTATTTACACACTTCCTTGCACACATCCACATAGTACAGTGATTTCCATCTTCCACATACCAATAACCCAGCCACTTTACAGTCCTTAAGCACCTCTGGAGCTCCTGCATCTCCCGGGTTTCAACACTATAATAAAAGCTGCACTTTAGGGTAAAAAACAAAACAAAAGTGAGGTCAGAGAACTGTTTTGGGGGCTGGATAAAAGGTCACTTACCGAGACCAGTGTGCCTGTTTACACTGCTTTACCCTTAAGGCTGAGGGCTGTTTACAACATATAACTATGTAGGCACACGTATACGCATGCAGCTGCACTGCATATCTGCACATAGTGTAGGTGCGTCTAGCCACTGATTGCTGGGAACTGCTGTAGTCAACTTACCTGTTTGTTTCTCACTTGGCATTCCTCGGCTAGGAAGAGGGAGCTTGGCAAGTGACAAGGAACTCCCCAGACTCCCTGGACACTTGAGAGAGCCACAGCCCATGATGAAGAGGGTAGCGTCTCTGGGTTGTACTAGCGCCACCTGCCCTGGTTTGGTAATTTAGGAGCCTACAGGTGATTTATGTGACAGTAGCACTACAGCAACCGTAACAGAGATGTAGCGTATGAGCAATAAGCCAGGCCTGGAGCCCTCTCTGGCAGTGCCATTTCCTTCCAAGGTTTGGAAGGGATGAGGGAGTGTGGCTCATTATAGTAAGTGGCACTAAAAGCCAGTCTGCACATAAGGGAAGAAAACAGTCACAGATTCACAGCAATGAATAAATAAATAAATAAATAAA
>QEPC01015418.1:1902583-1967445 GCA_003113815.1 Sphenodon punctatus
TCAGTGTTTGGGTAACCTTGTTTGCCAAGACCCTGAGGCAGGGACCCGTGTTCACTGCATCAAAAAATCGTAAATGCTGCGACCAGTGAAGCCAAATTCTGCAAATTCACTGCCAGTATTAACATTTGTATAATTAACTTGATTTGCATAATTATGCAACAATTTATACATGAATATTTGCTTACCAACATGCTTTTTCAACAGGTTTGACATAAAATTGCAACTTTGTTAATCGAACACCACTCAAATCCTCTGGAATTTCAACACCCCAGAACTCCCACCTCGTGTTAAAAGTCCCAGACCTACCTCATCAAAACATAGGGCTCTAAGACCCCCACCCCAACCCACAATTAATCTCCCAGGAGCCTATTCACCCTCAGGGGTCATTGTCACACCTCCCTGACAGATGCAGCTGCAGCAGCAGTTTTAGTTTGGGTTCAGGCGACAAGTTTATGCCTGAGCCAGGATTTAAAGATACTGCTGACAGCTCCCATGACAGTTTCACTGCAATTTCAGCATGGCACTGCGAGGATTGGCTAATTCTGCAAAAACCACTGCAAAATGCAGCAGTGTAGTCAATATGAGTCCCTGCCCTTAGGGGAGGATTTTGCATTTGCAGCTGCAGTGAAAACAGTACCGAAGCAGAGTAGTTACTCTGGGTTAATTAAACAAGCTGTGGAAATAGCCCCTCAACATTAAATTGAAGTAGTTACTTCAGTTTGGTGCCGTTAATCAGAATGTGCTCTAAGGCCAGTGCCGGAGGTGCCATTCTACACAAATCCTAGCCCAGGGTAAGGGAGGTGGTGTTGGGAAGGGCAAGATAAAAAGGGAGTTTGGCTTTGACTGGATGAGTCCAGATGTTTGCTCTGTCGCCTGCTCTCTGTCATACAGATAATTGTCTCTCTCTGATATTTGTCTCTAAGGCACCTAAAAGAAGCAAGTAGAGGGACTGAATTTAATTTAGAAGTAGCAGGTGTCCTGTTCCTGGAATCATTCATCTGCGCTCTCAGGCAGCCTTTTACAGGACAATAAGCCTCAAGGGAATCCTAGGAAAGGTTGCCACCACTCTGGGTTTGACCTTGAGTCTCAGGGTTTTCAAGCATCCTTTGAGTTCAGGGTTAAGCCAATAATTATTGGGTTTAGTCAGCTATCCCCTATATACTTTAACCTGCCTTTGCATGTGCTGAAGGAGAGGGTGCTGCTGCACCATAGTAGCCAGGCCTGACTGCCTAAGGGACGTTCCTGCTTAGGCTTCAGTGAGAGGGGCAACCGGGGAAGAAGGGACACTGAAATTGGCAGCAGGGGGAGTCGCTGGCTCCTGTGGTAGCTCCTGTCAGGCTCTGCCCCTCCTTTACCCTGTTGCTGCCCCAGCCTTGGATTCCCATGTCCCATTAAAGGAGCCAGGAGGTGAGAACGAAGCAGCCACAAGAGGCACAGGAGCACGCGTGACTCCCTCACAAGCAGGAGCGGGGGCTGCAGTGAAATGGAGAGTCGTGATTACAAAAGGCAGAAGCAAAAGCTCCAGGAGATTCAGCACCTCAACTCCCTTGTAAAGTGGCTTAGGCTGCCTGTCCACGTCCTCAGTTTTCTTGTGAGAGTCAATCTGCCCAGTGGTGGACAGCCTGCCGTCAGCAGAGGAAGGACCCAATGTGCGGGGGCTCAGGCTGTGCTGACGGAGCCGCTCCACTGCCAGACAGGTGAGTTCCCCAATTCTAAACTCCCCCTCCCCTCCCCGCCGGGATGGGCTGGGGAAGCCATGAACACCCCCTATTCCCCCTGGGCTGGGGGGGTAGGGGCGGGGGGAGTGCCTTTCTTGCCTGCACCCCCCTTCTCTCATTTCACGTTAAAGTACCGTGAAATTTGAATGCACTGCACACACTCAAATTTCATGTTACTTTCTATGGGGCAGGATTTTCAGCCCTGTCATCCATGATGGAACTAGTTTCACTAACAAATGAGGAAAGTCTGCTTTCCCACATTACAGAACCAAACTTTAATTCCTATCTAACGTTAGATTCTGTAACGTGGGCATTTGGGCAAGCAGTCTTAATCTCCCTCTCCCGGGGACCCCTTTGTGTGTGACTATTGGGCTAGTCATTTACCTTTGCACTCGGCAACTGACCCACCTATCCTGCACCCATCTTTTTAATTAACCCGACTTAAACGTTTTTGAAGTTTACATGAACCAATGTGTGCAAATTAGCACCGTCTGGTTTTCTTCCCCAGGAGAGACAAGAGGCAGAGCTTGAGAGGAGAGTCCAAGTGACAGGGAAATCATGGCATATGTTGCCACCCCAGCGTAAGGTGATGTAGAACAGCAGAGCCAAAGTCCCACACCAACACGCTCCAGAGATCAGCTTCGGTCAGGCAGCGCCAGCTTCAGTCACATCTTCATCTCCTTCCCCAGCCTCATTGCAGTGACAACAAGTTTGCAAGCGCGGTGCACAGGAGCAGTGAGACACTGGGGTTGTTTTACATGATCTCAGACAAACGACAGGCAAACAGGCCCCAAGCAGATCCAGGCTGGACGTACACATTTGCGGGGGAATAGTTAGACTGAGCTCATTTGTATTGTCCCCTCCACTGGGATTAGGGTTGCCACCTATGCACATTTTTAAGGAACACTTTAAGTGGACATGTTAGTCTCTCGTTCCGGTCTTCTTTCTCACCATGGCTCAAGTGTATTTGTTTACCCCATCGGCCTACAATGACACTTTGCCCACCATGGCCTGGAAGTCTATCTCCCCTTCCCAACAGGACTGGCTCACACATCCAACAAAGTGGAAGGTTTATCCATGCCACAGCCTCCTGGGGAGAGTGCCAGGGCAGAGTCCGTATGACTCTTGGAGCATCTTAAGGTGTCAGGAATCCACAGTGCCCTAGGACACGCTGGGTGTTTTTAAACAAAATGCTACCATGCATGGCCACCAAGTAACCACTCATCCAGCCGCCCATCCGAAGGGGGAGCAGGGGTGTGCACGCTCCCATGGCCCACATGGCACCCACTCATGACCACTCACAGGACACTGCCAAAAAATCCAGAGTGCCCCATGCGGGCCACGTCAAAAAAAGTGCCTGGCAAAGGGCCCGGCCCGTATGAACTGGGGCAGCCACCCACACCTGCAGACAGGTCCCCCACTCAGAGGCACTGGGTAGGGGGACGTGGCCTTTGCAAGTCACAGGAACTGGCTGCCGGTGCTGGGAAGCCCGGGACATGTCCATTTTAAAGGCCAACTCGGTGCGCTACGCCCATGGAGGTCCGTGTCAGGGGGAGTGCGAGGCAGCTGCTGCGGTAGCGACTCTGGGAGCCACCTGTTAGAATCCTTCCCCACTCACTCTGCCTGAGTGGCTGCTCTGCGGCTGTGCCACTCAGTGGCCACAGCCCCCTGCCCCCAAGCCGTGCTCATTTAAAAACGTCCTATGACAGTTGC
This sequence comes from Sphenodon punctatus, assembly GCA_003113815.1. Lineage (NCBI taxonomy): Eukaryota > Metazoa > Chordata > Lepidosauria > Sphenodontia > Sphenodontidae > Sphenodon > Sphenodon punctatus. Next base: position 1,906,015 of record QEPC01015418.1, read on the forward strand.
ATGGGCCCCCTTGGTGCCACACCCAAAAGATCATTTTATGGATGGATCTAATATGTATGTGCAGACTGTGTCTGGGCATGTGGCGCAATTTGATCCTGGGCAACTGAAAGCATTTGTTTTATGGAAAAGAAAGGGCAGAGCGTGTGATAGTGACTTAGGGAAAGGTTGGTGTATTCAGTTAGTTGCTAGTTATCAATTTAGTTTCAGTATGTCAGTTTGTCCCCCAGAGGCTCCTGTAGCCTAGGCTGCAGGGAAAATGGGAAGGAGGAAGAGGGAAAGAGAAAAAAGTGGGAAGGGAGAGAGAGAAAGAGGCGCAAAATGTCAGAGACTGTATGGGATTGGAAATAAAAATCCCTGTTACAGCTAAAGCAGGTTTCCAGTGTCTTGGATAAAGAGGGGCACAATACAAAAGGTGGAGAATTGTAGTGTTAATTACATTCGATGAAAAGACAGAATGGAAAGGGGCAAAGTTTATTTTGTCTGGGACACCAAAGCAACCAGGGCAGGGCCTGCCCCACCTTCCCCAGTGCCGGTCTACTCTGACCAGCCCCTCGTCATTACCTGGGAGTCTTATTGTCTCTTCCCCACCGCGGTGCCCCTCTACCCAATCCCACTCCCCGGGAGTCTCATCACATCTGCTGTGCTTATCTACCTAGCCCTGTTTTCACCCCACACCATGGCCTAACACTCTCTACGCACATCTTTCAGGGGCCATGACATTTACTAACCCCTTGTCTCTGGACCTCTCCTCTGTGTCTTCCCATCAACAACAAGCCATCCCCTTTCCTGTCCTTCCGTGTACCCCATCTGTAACTCCACCCTAGACCAGATTCCTTTTCTATAATGACACACCATCCACCCCAGACAGATGCACCGAATACCTCCTCATCCAGAATAAACCCAAGCTTGCCTTCTGTCAACCGTGGTGGTGACCGTTGCTCTCCAGCGCATGGCCTGCTTGGCCCCCTCTTCCTAGTTCCTTCTCTTTTCACACTGCAGTTTGAATCCTGTCTTTTGTTCCTCTCTCAGTTTATTTCCAGTGCTTAGATCTCTTCCCTTTACCAAACTGTGTCTGCCTTTCACTGAAAGAACTGCTCCACCTGCTGAGCAAAAAAGGAAGCTGAAACTGTCTTGGAAAGTTGCTGATTTCTGAGGTTCCCCTCAACCTTACTGGCAGTCAGGGAGCTGTGCTCATTGACCGCAGCACCCAGATACTCGAGACTCTCTCTAGAGGGCTCTGCCAGCTGAGGACTGTCTCAGACCCAGCTGAAGGGCTGGCTGTAAAAAGGGTACCCAAGACCATTTCCTGTCTTCCCTTTCAGTAAATGCTCCTGCAGGGACACATCCTCCCCACACCTGAGCTTGTACAGACTCATCCTACCAGATTCTATTTGCTTGCCCTTGATGAGCATGTAATTCCCTCTTCTGGTTCAGGATGTGGGTGTAGGACAACAATGCAAGAGCCCTGAGGGGAAACGCTGTCTCTTCCTCAGCTCAGCACACAAGCCTCAGTTTCCTGCAGAAAATGACACGGACAATGAAGACTACAATCACTCCCTCTCTTGCTTCTCTAGAAATCTGTAGCTCAAGTGGCCCATCTTAGAGCAACCTGAAGCATTTACAGGTTAAGTCAGGAGTGGCCAAGAGGTAGATCCTGATACACTGGTGGATTGCATGCAAGTCTCCAGTTGATCAAGGAGAGGGGACCAGCCTCTCAGAGATTCCCTTGGGAGAAGTGTGGGACTGGTACCCCAAGGAGTGTCTCAGGAAAGGAGATGTGTCTGAGAGAGGTCCTGATGTGTCTCAGGCATCTGAAAGCCAGTGTGGTGTAGTGAAGGTGCTGGATTTGGACCTAGGCAGCCAGGGTTCAAATCCTGCTGTAACCATAACCTCACTGATTGGCCTTGGGCAAGTCACATCCTCTCAGCCTAGAGAGCCAGTGTGGTGGTGTGGGTAAGGTTCTAGACTTGGTCCTGGGAAGCTGGGGTTTGAATCCTGTTTCTCTCTGTTGCTCTGGCCATGAACTCACTGGGTGGCCTTGGGCAAGTCACAATCTCTCAGCCTCAGTTCCCCATCTGTAAAAAATGGGAATGTGTCTCTCTCTCTCCCTGTGTTCCCCTCACCCTTGTCCATCTCTGGGTGCAGTCAGACGTGCGTTTAAATTACACAGCCGCGGCGGCGGCAGTGTGTGATTTAAAGCACCGCGCACTTCCAGGTTGGTCTGAATGCAACATTTCTGCTCGGAGCAGCTTTTCAAACCGCACTCCAACAGGTCGGGTTAGGCTGAAATGTGCGCACTCACCGCATTCACACCAACCCGGAAGTGCGCGGTGCTTTAAATTGCACGATGCCGCGGCGGCGACTGTGCGATGTAAACGCACGTCTAAATGCCGCCTTAGATTGTAAACCCACTGGGAGGGACCGGTCTCCAAAATCTGTGACTGTGAAGTGCTGCGTGCGGCTAGCAGCGCTATAGAAATGAGTAGGAGATGTGCTAGGAGAGCTCCTCCAGTGCGGTGGGGCGCGCTCTTCTCCACTCTTGCTGATGTGTCCTAGATCTGGAATCCATCCGGAAAGGTTCTGGTCTGGAGCATCGGAACCAGCAGGAGGGGTCTGTATAGATTGTCTCAGGTTAGCACCTGGACTGCATACGTTTGGCCACCCACGGGTTAAGCATACAAGGAAGATTCACTCAGCACTGAAATGCAGCCATTCCTGAAGTGGAACATGCTGCCAATATCATCTCACAACAGTCTTTCGTAGGTGGAATGAGAAAGAGTTTCAGATCTAAAACTCGGGAGGAATTTCAAGAGTCCCTGTTTAAGTTCTCAAGTTCCCTTCTCTCTTGAGAAACAGCAGCACAATACCCTGCAGTGCTTGACCAGACTTTTAGCTCCATACAGGCTCCAGGGGGGAAATGCCACCTCTTGAATGAATCACCAGAACCATTTCCTGAAGCGCTTGGGTTCTCCCTGAAGATCCCTATCCGAGCATGGACTAGACCTAACCCTGTTTAGCTTATAAGAGATGCCAAACTCACAGCCCAAGGGGATGCAGCTGCAGGCATGAGACAGCATCTGACAAGTTGAAATGGAGGTCATACTCTTGGTTTTTGTTGGATAGTTCTGAAAATGGACTTGACTTCTGCTTGGCTCTGTCTGGTAATGGGTGGACAGAGAGGCTCTCAGGCAGCATATGGTCTGCAGAGAGGCCTTGCTTAAATGTTCTGCCGGGAGCAGGATTTTAGCAAGAACACAGAAACCCTGTCCTGATGCTAGGGGTGAATATTTTCTCAAGTATCTCGGTGAAGCAGCGTGGGCAGCACAGCAATGTAGAGTAAATATTGGAAGACACCTTGTAAACCTGGTATTCTCCTTCTCTCTTGTGTCCCCAAATCCCTTGTGCTTATTCAAAGGTAATTCAATTTAACAGTGACAGGCACCAGACTGAGACAGTGCTGGGCCCCAGGGTACAAAACGGGAATTCCGTCGTGCATAGGAATCAGTGCAGTGGATAACGGAGGTATTGAATGACGAGCCCTGGGGTAGCCAGACTTATGGGGCATGCGATCCACTTGATTCAGGCATCGATCTCAGGTGATCTACCAGGATCCCTCCTGCTGGCTCTGACGTTCCAGGCCAGGACCCCTCCTGCTGGCTCCCAGCTCTATGGCACTTCAGCAATGGGCTTCAGGAGAGGAAAGAAGCACTCCCCTCAGAAAGAAAAGTGTTACTCTGCCATACCGGAGAGCTCTCCTACTCCCCTCTTCCCTGGAGTCACTCCTGCTCTCCTCCCCAGAGGTACTCTCTGAAGAGTTGGCCATCCCCTTATGCCATGATCTGCTGGAAACTAAGTTGTGATCTCCCAGTGGATCACGATTTACCTCTTGGTTGCTGTTGGACTAAGCAATCCTTTTCTGCAAAAGACTGGAAAAAGAAAACATTTTCTTCTGAAAACTTCTGGTGGTCCCCTGGATGAGACCCTGGGCACAATAGGAAACTAACATGACAGGACCGGCACAGTTCTAGGTCTCTCCAGTATTCCTGATTCTCCTTTGGGTGGAACCCCCCTCCCCCCACCCAGCATGATAGCTACCTACGAGTGGGTGTCTAATGGACTGGGAACACCTGTTCCAGTTCCTTGCCCCCCCCTCCCCCCATGGCATCCTCACCAGAAATGAGGAGCATGCCGTGCAGCCTAAGTAATGCACATGTGTTGGCCTGTGGGCCAACACGTGTGTGCCTTGTGACCCTCACTCCTCTCCTTCCTACCAGCTCCAGAAGCTCCATGCTCCAGTCACCAGCCCCACTGGTCTTCTTCCCTGGCAGTCACTGTGTCAGTGGAGTTCATCCTGATTTATGCTAGTGTGACGAGCATCTGGCCCAGTGTCAGTTTGCTTCCTGCTGGAGCATGACACTGAGAATGCACTCGTATCACTACAAATCTCCCTGCCCGCACCATCCAGAGAGTCAACAGAATGATGCAAGGCCATGCACTATGGTAGCAGAAATGCCTTTCTGCCCTCCTAACCCCAGGGGTAACCTGAGCCCCGAGTCCTCATTTGCAGGGCAATCCTTGGTTAGAGATAATGGATGGCAGTATGGTTCATCTGCTGCTGGGCTCTCATTGAAAGAGTCGGCTATGCTGCTGCATTCATTCATCAGCATCTAAAAGGGCTGGGGGGGGGGGGGCGAGCAGGGGAATGAAGTGAGAAAGAGAGATATCAGGTGTTTGCAAACATCCCCTCCCCCACCACGCAGAGCATGATTTTATACAAATCATTGAAACCGTGTACACACACAGCTGCCGCTGACACGCTCCTGTCTCAGTCAAACACAAAGACAGACGGCCACTCATCCGGGAAATAAAAGCCACCCAGCCCAGGTCGCTTGGTGTTGACTTTCCTGAGACACCCAAAAATAAATACACTAATTAGAATACGTGTTTACAGCTTCCATGGAGAGCTAGCGAAACTGCAGTCAAGTGAGGTTTGCTGACTGCATGCTCTCGCACACATCTAACAACCAGCCTACAAGCTTGCACAAACCAATACAGTCTAACACATCCTATGCACGGTGTACACCTGAGTAAGCCAACACATACACACACACCTACACAGCCCTGTACACAATTCACATAATCACACCTCCACAAACCAACATAGACTCATGCATTTCAGTGCTATACAGGAGCACTGTGATCATCTAGTCTAATCCTGCATTAGTCACACATACAAACACGTCGCCTACACTCCCTGTACACAAGACAGTTACACAAACCAACAAGATTCTTACACCCCTGTAACACAATACACAAACCAGTACAAATCTACACACACACTCCGTGTAGCAGAACCCTACACACCCTGCCTGTACACGATACACTTACACCACTGAACACCATCCTCACCCCCTGTACACAATAGTTAGTACAAGCTTACACAAATATGTATACACACGTGTGGAACAACCCTGCACACCCCTGTACACAAGATACTTGCAAACCAGTACAAGCCTGCTCATAAGCAACCTCTGTATAAACACATACACACACACGGTACAACCATGCCCGTCTCTGTACACAGTATATAGACAAACTAACAGAACCCTGCATACCCAACTGAAGTACACATACGCGACTACGCAAGCACTCCTAACCCAAGCCTACACACCCACCCACAAAAGGGTGCGCTTAGATACAATTATAGAAATCCAGAAATTCTTCCTTGGAGATTATTTCTCCTGCTCTCTTGCTTAGCGTAGGGTTACAAACACCACTCATGCACATTATACACATGCTTAAGGAGAGAGTGAATTTCTAGACAGCAACATCATTCTACTGTACATGGTATGGGCACGCCTGCCCTGTGAGCAGTTTCTCCCACTGTGAAAGCCTCACCAATATGCTTGCGTGCAAGCAGTTACAGCACGTGCCACCCTGCTAGTGACGCCAGACACTGGACCTTCCCCCTAAGGCTGAACTGGAGGAACTAACAAAGGAGGCTCATCATGGCTTGTTGTGGATAATGCTCATCATCCATGGGGAGTCACAATCCTGTCCCAGCCAGGTTAGCGGTATTTTCTAAGTACGACAGTAACAGCTGATGCAGGGCTGTCCACTTGACTGTACCTTTGCAGAGGAACACATACAAACCCCAGGGCCCCCCCATCTGCTGAAGAAATAACAGTGAGAGAGGAGAGGCTGAGAAGGTGATGGATAGTCCCGCAGGGGGTCTGGAATCGGCTCGTCTGATTGCGTCCCTTTCAAAGTCCGTGGCAAGGGCTTCTCCTAGAGATGGTGTGGGGCTTGGCCCATGTGATTGGGTTGCTGAACAGTGGGGCAAGTTTGCAGGCCCCAGCAACTCCCATGAACTAACCTTGGAGAGAGGGAAATGACAGTGGGTGGCTTTGAGGGGGAAATAAAATCTAGACTAATAGAAAGGTAGGAGGTGAAGGCTGCAAGAGGTGGGTAATGATTGCGAAAGCCAGCAGAGCAGAAAAGCTGGGGGGAAGGAGAGAAAACAAAATAGGAGAGCACGATGAAGGAAGAACAGAAGGAGAGACAAAGGAGCCAGAGAAAAGTGGACAAATGAAAGTGTAAGAGGGCCTGAAGAAACTTGTTTGTGTAACTGTCAAGGGGGGCTAGAAGAAATGGAGTGGAAGGGTGTGTGCACCTTTGATCTACATTCACACCCCGCTGCCCAAACCCTCCTGGGTTCCATTCCCTGAGCCACACATCCCTATGAAGACTTGCCCCTCTGCACCCCAGGGCCCTGCAATAGGCTTTTCACATTTCAGTCTGTTTATCTGTCCGTCCAAGATTTTAATACTGCACCAATACTGTGAAATCTGTCACAATGTGTGTGTGTGTGTGTGTGTGTGCATGTGCGCACGCCACACCATACGTTGTGATCCCTTGTTGCTTCTGCTCAAATGATACTAATGAACCAGCAATACATTTCAGACTGGCCCTGCAATTATCCTGCCTGCCTGGGCATTCTCCCACTGGCCCCATGCTGAGCCCTCTGCGCTGTACAGAGCGGAGAGGCGATGGAATAATGTAGGACAGCTACTATAGCTAAGGGCAGTGCTTCCCTGCTGCCTCCAGGGCACAGAGCGAGAACACTCATAACAGCACAGAACAACTTGTAACACTGGCCAGCCACACAGGCTTGACGTCATGGCTACCAGCACGCCCTACCCCTGCCCTTCATGGCTTTGCAGTGCCTTTTAGTCTTCACTTAAGAAAACCGCAGACAGCTTCTCAAAGTGCTGCTCAGTGCTGGGGTCACTGCAGAGTCTCCCATCTACGCTCTCTCGTGCTGCTGGATGGCGGGATGCGGGGAGCCCGGGATGAGTCAGAGACGCAAACCCGTTGGCCTTTGCGTGGAGACACCAGGGGAATCTTTGATGTCACTAGAGTCAGCTGCACTGCGCTGGGAATGGCAAGAAAAGGCTAGCCCAGCAAGATTAGTGTCATTGCCACCACTGGCACTGAACTGTAATTACACAACAACCAGGCCATACAACAGCCACCGCTGAGAGAGCAGCCTGTTGGGGATGCTTTCATACACCATGAGTTAGCTCCCTACCACAGTGCTCACCTTCCTAGACTGCTGCTGCTCCTGCTCCCAGCCACTGAAAGCACTCACGTTGGCTGAATCAAGAAGATTCAGACTCCTCGGAAAAAGACAAGAGAGAAAGACGGAGAGAGAGACAGCCAGGGAAACATCAAGCTTCACAGAGTCCTACTGGGAATTGGGAGGGACCAGGCCCACCTACTAAGCCCACCTACTTAACCCCAGGGGCCAAATTAATTCTTCATGGCAGTATGGTTTAGAGACAGCTGCCCTCAACTTGGCACCAGGGGGGCAGATTTCAAATATACACAACAGGCTGGCTACATCTCACTTTATTAATATAGCAACATGCTTTGCATGACTGTGGCCTCTTCAAACTAGGATCTCCAAGTACTTAGCGCAGGGATGGGAAACCTCAGGTCCAGGGGCCAAATGCTTCCTGCAGCTAGTTTTTATGTGGTCTCTTTCCAGTTCCTATATCTGACCCCTGGATCCAGTTCCTCCTACCCTCAACCACTGAAAGAGAGCTAAGGGCAAGGGAGCATAGATGAGGATATACACAAAAGGATTGGGACCAGATCCATGGCACAGATCCGTGATCTAGATCCTCCTTTTCCTGAGTGCATCCTTTAAACACCCTTCCCTCCCCCCACCCCAAATTTTCAAAGTGGCCCCTGGGTGGGAAAAGGTTTCCCCACCCCTGACTTATAGGGCACTTTTAGACATGACACAGTGCTCACAGATTTAAATCATCTGCTTTTAGAAAAGTTGCGCGGGTGGCGTTTAGACACACCACCACCATTGGAAACAGCAGCTCGCGTGTTCTTTTGAAACCGGATTTGTAAAACCTTGATATGGAGGTTTTACAAATCCAGTTTCAAAAGAATGTGCGAGTTGCTGTTTCCAATTGCGATGGCACATCTAAACGCCACCCGTACAACTTTTCTAAAAGTGGATTATTTAAATCCGTGAGCGCTGTGTCACATCTAAAAACAGGCTTAGCCTATTTAAACTCACAAAAATCTTGCATGTCCTGTACAAGTGGCCAGTCCATTGCACCACTGCCCCCTATCAGATGGGATTAGTACTGCAGCTGATTAACCGTGTGTTGGAAAAACAAAACAGACACAACACTAACCCCACTTTAACACCTTTTTAACATTTCTTATGCATGTTGCAGGGCTGCATAGGGCATCAATACAGCCCTACAAAATGTTAAAGCAGCGTTAAAGTGGAGTTAGCGTCATGTCTGTTTTCACCCTTAGACTTGCTGCACAGCTTCTAACCGCCAGCAAGGTAAACCAATGCTGTCTGGGCCCTGCTTCCATCTGGGCTGGCCATGTCTCTCACTCACCATTTTTAAGGGAGTCCCCACTAGGAGTCCTGCCTATCCTGCAGTACAAAACTGAATTAATCCAGAGGCAAACGAGGGTCCAGTCCCATGGGATCGCTCTCCTATTTGATTTTTCTGTGCTTGTTTGTGTACCCTTCTGACCAGGCTCGCTCTCACAGTTTTTTTTTTAGATAGACGGCTACCCCAGTGCTGGCCGTGCCAGCCCACTTGACCACTGGGTGGCCCATCCATTTTACCCAAAGTGTGTGCCTGCTATGAGCTTCCGGCACTCTCCCCACGGGGCCCCATGCTGCATGTCTGCTGACCTCCTCAGATCTTTAAAAACACCCTTGGCTGAGAAGTTGGGTAGAGGTTTCTGCTCCTGAAGTAGTAGAGTCTGAGTTTTATCCCAGCTGCCAGTATGCAGTTAACAGTGGTCACACTGTGCAAAGGGGTCTGGATGGCAAGAAATCTGGGACAATGTTACTGTCCCTCTTCTATGTGGGAAAACCGAGGCATAGATCAAGGCCACACGGTGAGTTGACAGCAAAGCTAGACACAGGACCTCAGTCCCATGGCTCCAATACCTGAGCTGCAGACAGAAATCCAAAGTGGACCTCTGAACCCAGAGGCCTAGAGAGTCTAGAGAGCTATCCCTAAAGATAAAATATCCAAGGGAGAGCCACCTAGCCTATCTGCTTGAGCTCCAGTGATCATGGGATCCAGAGCCCTGGATGAGAACAGGTTCCTGACAGTTGGATGAGCGCAGACTCCCTGCCCTGACAGCTCTTCTCTCCCCTAAGAAATAGAATCAGGCATCACAGTAGGCCACTGACACCTTCCACCTGGCGGCAGGACATGCCCTCCCTCCCCAGCTCTTCCATCCCCACAAAAGAAGCTTCCTCTGGAGCGTTTATTTATTTATTTATTTATTTAATAAATTTATACCCCGCCCCTCCTGCCATGCAGCCCGGGGCGGCTTCCAACAACTTAAAAATACAATAAAACCATTAAAAACTCTCATATCACAATAATACTTATTAAAATATTAAAACAGGGCTAAAGTTATAAATATAATAGACAAACTAAAAAACCAAAATAGGTGGGGGGGCGTTGGCGTCCATGTGGGATAGAGGAATCAAGGAAGGAAGAGCCTGGTGCATAATGAAAGCCTCACAGCAGGGGCAAGGCAGGCAGACAAGCCCCCAACGGGGCTGGCAGTGTCTGCTGCTCATGCTGGGCTGGAGCAGCACTGATTGCTGGCGAGATACAGAGATTACACACGGCTGTGCTCATTAAAGGGCAGTCAGAGGAGGTGATGCTGCCCAGATACACACGCTCCCTGCATGCAGAGAGCATCCCTTCTGCCTGCCTTCACATGCGCATGGGCTCCAATGAGGCACCAGCCTGGTCCCCTTCACTGACTGGGCTCATCCAAGCTCATTCAACTTGCCACTGTGCTCCTACCCCAGGACGCCCACACATGCTACACTAGCCGTCGACTGCATTTGGCCCTCCAACCTGAAGTTCCCCACCCCTGACGTTATACATGCACAGCAGAGAGACTATTGCAACCAATCTGTGTCCAGCCTGGTATGTCTAACTCTCACTATGCTGCACACACAACTGCTGTTCTGAACTTCAAAATGAAGCAGGGGCAGTATTCAGAACCCCCTGCTCTCAGAGCCCTTATCACTGGAGATAAATATCTATTAGCAGTACAGAACCCGGACACACAGCTACCTCTATCCCAGGGGTGGGAAACCTGAGACCCAGGGACCAAATGTGGCCTGCAACTAGTTTTCATTTGGGCTCTTTCCCATACATCCCAATAGTTCCAGTGGCCAAACAGGGGCACACCCTGCCCCCTCAGCCAATAAGCTCTGTCCCTCAGCAAATACGCTTCACCCCCTTATGCACTTACATGTACAAACACATCTCCCAACATTTCAAGTTTGTTCTCTGCTTATCATTCCACTTAATGTTTTTTTTTTCATTCTGTCATCTCCCCATTGTCCAGTCAAGTGCTTTTAAAAAATGCAGGCCCTGCAACATGTATTTTTCATAAGTGTTCCATAAAAATTTGCATAGGTGGTAACCCTACCTGGGAGGTAACCAGGAAAGAGCTGCCTGAGGCTTGAATAGCTATTAGACAGCGTGATTCAATATCCAAAGGATTGTCCTTCTTAAGTAGAGACTGTTGGGAGGGTATAATTCAGTTCCTGTCTGTTGTTGCGTTGTAGATAAGACCAGTCCTGCCACAAACTAACAATCAAATCTCTCTCCCAGTATACAGTCAAACGTTTACTAAGAGTTCACCACACAAAGGCTGATTATCATTAAATTGGACACTAAATCAATACATTTAAACATAAATGGCCAAAAATATATGTCTATTATAGAAAATACATGACACTGTAACCACTAAAAGTCTAATCTCAAGGTAAGCGAGCAGAGATGAGGGCATGCACACAAGAACAGGTAACAGATCCATGGCACAAATCCATGATCTGGACTCTCCTTTTCCTGCGCTCACCCCATAAGCACTCCCACCCCCAACTTCCATGAAGCCCTGGGAGTTTGTACTAATTTTCAAAGTGGCACACAGGAGAGAAAAGATTTCCCACCCCTGCTCTATCCAATAGTGCAGGAATGGTCAAGAGGTTGATCATGATCCACTAGTAGATCACAAACTAGTCTCCAGTAGATCACAGTGTGGACTGGGGAAGGGGACTAACCTCTCAGAAGACTGGCGCCTCAGGGACTATCTCCAGGGAGGAGACGTGGCGTGAAAGGCTCTCTCTGAAGGGGAGTGATCCTCTCCACTCCTGAGACCAGTTGCTGACGTACTCTAGAGCTGGGAGCCAGTGGGATTGGTCCCAGTCTGAACCACCACAACCAGCAGGAGGGTGTTCTAGTAGATCGCCTCAGGTTGACACCTGGATCAAGTGGATTGCGTACACCATACATCGGGCTACCCTTACAATAGTGGACTGTACCACACGATAGGCATGAGCACACACAATCATACACAGAGGCAAAGGAGGGGCCCACTTATTGCAATAAAATCAGGTAATGCAAACACTACATTTAAATTAATAAACAGATCCTTGTTATTAAAACCAAATATCTCCAAGGCGACTGACCACAAAGTTCACTACACTCACCCTGCTTGTTCAGAGGAGAGCAATAAAGCTGATAAGGAGTTTGGAATGCATGACCTAAGAGGAAATGGTCAAGGATGCCGGAAGATTTAGTAAAAGATGGTTGACAGAAGACATGGGAGCAGTTTTCAGATATGTAAGCAGATGGTAATCATCAGCTGTAATCTGTGGCCAGCCACTGAGGGCAGGGCAGGAGGAAATGGACAAACTGCAGGTGGAAAGATTTAGGTTCAATACATTTTCCTAACCGTAAGAAGAGCGAGGCATTGGAATTAATTACCAAGGGTCCGGGAGGCTGTTGAGACCTCATCATTGGAAGTTTTTAAAGAAGAGGTTAGCTTACATCTAATTGTTCTTTTTTTTTTCCTTTTGTTTTTTTATTCACATATCGTTGTTACAAAAACAAAAACCCTCCCAAAACAGACGTTTGGTACAATGATTTGGCATACCTTGCATCAATGGGGGGGAAAATTACATTTTGCAGGTGCGGCACTTCAGATAAGTTGGAGGCAATTTGGAAGGATTTTCTGCAAAAATATTGGAAACTAATTCACAAGTTTCCAGTTCAGTCGACTCCCTAACAACAGTGGACATTTTGTTCAAATGATTGTATGGTACATTCACACCCTTTCTTTTTATTTTTTTCTCTTTTCTTTCTTTCTCTCTACTTATATGTAACAAATTATTATATGTAATTGTTCTTTTTTAAGAACAAGAAAGTGGACTAGAGTACCTTTTAAGCAACCCCAGCTCTACAGTACTAGCAATGGGTTCAAACCCAAGTCTGGCTCTAAACCAATCTGAGCTTCAAAAACTGAACACGGATGAGAATTTGAAAGCATGAGTTAGTTTCTAATTGATGTATTGTCCTTTCCAGACTGGCTTGTTCATCTAATGCTTCGTACCAGCAAGGTATATGCAGCCCAGTCATTGATTTCCAATGCTGTACGATTTATCTGTTCGTAACACTGAATGCCTGCTGCAGCACAGCTCCCAGACGGTGTCCTTTATAGCATCCGCATGGCTAAGAATGAAGCAGCGCAGTAGATAGGATCAGACTAATGGTTCTCTCAAGATTTAGAAGGTCCTTGTTTATTGGGTTCCGAACTAAGGCCCCTTCCAACCATCTTGTAGGCTGAGAAGGCTTGCATTTCCCCCCATCCTCACAGCATCATGCCGTGGCTGTGATAACGGCAAAGAACGTTTACTTCTCTGCTATCTTAGCATCTGCAAAGTCTCATCCAGCGGACCTGTTCTGGGTGGTGAGGGGCCTTGGTTAGCCTGGTCTGCCTCCACCAGGAAATGGAGTCATCCATAGCCCACTGTGACATTTTAATTACAAAATCACTCGTATTCACCACAAGATGGGCACTTCCCTTTTAACAGAGTTTGGGGTTATGGAAGCTCAGTCTTGTCCTCTTTATTTGGATTGATTCCAATTGGTATTGCCCACCGAAGCAGGGTAACTGCTTGGAGTGATGAGGGCAACCAGTTGTGAACTAGATCCTTGCCCATCCTGGCTGGTGACAGCCAGCTGGGAGACGTTGAGGTCGTTGTTGGCTGGGATTTTCAACACCTCCCAACGGGAGGGAAAGGTGTGTCACACCCTTAAAACTGTGGCAGTCCAGCCCCTGCTTAAGAAAACATCCTTGGACGCTGACTCCCTGGTCAGCTATCAGCCTGTTTCTAACCTTCCCTATCTAGGGAAGGCTACTGAACGGGTGGTTGCTTGTCAGCTCTACGCTCATCTTGACACCATCAGATTCCTGGACCCATTTCAGTTGGGTTTTCATCCTGGGTATGGCACGGGGACTGCGCTTGTGGCCATGGTTAATGAACTGCGTTTTAAGATGGCCAAGGGGAATTCTACCTAGCTGATTTTGTTAGATCTTTCTGCTGCCTTTGATACAGTTGATCATGGGGTATTGTTTACACTACTGTGTGACCTGGCAGGGATGTGCAGGACCGCTCGAGTGGTTCCGTTCTTTCCTGTTGCGGAGGTCCCAGAGGGTGGTGACGGGAGATTGTCTGTTGTCCCCTCGGGACCTTCCCTGTGGTGTCCCGCAGGGTTCTATTCTATCTCCCCTCTTGTTCAATGTGTATCTGAGGCCTCTGGGTGAGGACATTCAGAGGTTTGGGGTGAAGTGTCACCAATATGCTGATGATACTCAGCTCTGCCTCTCTTTTTCACCCGACCCAGGTCCCACAGTCTGGGTGTTTACCCGATGCCTGGCTACTATCAAGGACTGGATGAGGGTGACCTGATTGAAGCTGAATCCTGACAAGACTGAAGTGATGATGGTTGGCCAGTTCTGTGACTCGGAGGGGATAGGGACACCTGTCACAGATGTGGGGTGTGGTTAAAGATCAGGACACCTACATATTCACAAACAACTACTCGGTATTAGTATTGTATATCCATGTTTGGTGTCTAACGGATCAGTGTCACGTATAGAACAACATGATGTGAATTATTCACAATTCAAGGTGATGGTTTTGAACTTTAAAGCCCTAAATGGTATGGGTCCCATATATCTGAAAGATCGCCAGTCCTACCATGTCCCATTGCCTCCCCTGTGCAAACCTATGCTCATCCAGGTTTTGCAGGTTCCATCTGTTACCCTTCTCTGTGGGACAGGGGTGCACAGGAGGGCATACTCGGTTGCTGCACCAGTTTTATGGAATTCCCTTCCCTGGGAAGTTCGCCTGAGCCCAGGTCCGAGCATCTTTTGGAGGCGGTGTGAAATGTTTTTTTTTATTTGAAAGAGCATTCGGCAGGAGATAAGGATTGCTTGGGTTATATTGGGTAGAGTTGTAGGGTGGGTCGGAGTGTTTTATTGTATGAATTGTATTGTTTTTATGGATTGTAAGCCACCCTGAACCTCTGTGGGAAGGGCAGTGTATAAATTTGAAAAATAAATAAATAAATAAATAAAATCTTTCCTTACGGTTGAACTTTCCATTCCAGCCATGCTGCCTGGGCACAGAAACAGAAGGGCCACCGTTTTCTTAGCTCTAATGAACGTTAGAATAGCTTCAATGCTTCTTTAACATACATTTGGATCTATAGCCCCCAAAGGGTCATACTTGCAGCTGAGAATAGCCACAGTACAGGTCCAAGGCACCAGGACCTGCACCTCTCTAGGTACACTTCCTATGCTCAAGTCTGTAAGCGGGTGGCCAGCATACATCTATTTTGCTAGTTCAATTCCAGTATTCTCTGGTCATGAAGCCCCCTTTTATAAGGGGTCCCTAAAGTTTTGAGGTGCCTTACCTCCACTCTTTTCTTTTATGTGTTTATTATTATTAATTATTATTATTATAAGCATTTGTGTAGCGCCAGCTGTGTACTTGGCGTTTTACAGAACAATAAGATAGGTGCGGCCCCTGCCTACGGCTTACAATCTAATAGACATGGAGGGGGGAGACAAGGAGAGGGGACATAGGGAGAGGCAAGGGATAAGTAACATTCAAGCGGATGTGAGGTCTCAGGTGCACGTGCTTGGCTTGGTTGCAGTTAGGCAGGAGTCTGTGGGGAGGGCAGACAGTAAAAATTGAAAGGAAAGCTCTAACAGGCGTCGGGAAAGGCGGCGAGGAAGAGGTGGGTTTTGAGCAGGGATTTGAAGGTGCAGAGGGAGGAGGCGAGGCGGATGTGGGCAGGGAGGGAGTTCCAGGCACGGGGGGCAGCAAGGGAGAAGGGGCGAAGGCAGTTAGGGGAGCAGGGGAGACGAGGGAGAGCGAGGGAGGGGACAGAGGAGGAGCGGAAAGTGCGTGCAGGAGTGTGTAAGGAGACTAGGGCTGAAAGGTAAGGGGGAGCCAGGTTGTGAAGGCATTTATAAGTGAATAGCAGGAGTTTGTGAAGGGTGCGTTCAGGAAGCGGGAGCCAGTGAAGAGAGGAGAGGAGAGCCTGCACGTGGTTGAAGCAACGGGCTGAGTGGATGACCCTAGCAGCGGAGTTTTGGATGGAGATAAGGGGGGACATGTGAGCGCGGGGGAGGCCAGTAAGGAGGAGGTTGTAGTAGTCAAGGCGAGAGATGACCATGGCATGAACAAGGGTTTTGGCTGAGGAGAGAGAGAGAAAGGGGTGAATCCGAGCAATGCTGTGGAGGACGAAGCGACAGGACTTGGCAACAGAGTTGATGTAAAGTTTAAAGGAAAAGTGAGTGTTGAAGACGAAGCCCAAGCTACGGGCTTGGGGAACAGGGCGGATGGTGACCCTGGCCGCTTTTAGACGAGCGGCACGTGATATGCGCAATCGCGATGCGCAATCGCGTGCCGCTCGTCTAAAAACGGCCCCTGTCAATAAGGATGGACAGGGAAGAGGGAGAGGAAGGGTAGGGAGGAAAGATAAGGAGCTCAGTCTTAGTCATGTTGAACTTGAGCTGACGTTGGGACATCCAGGCGGAGATATCAGAGAGACCATTGATGAGGCGAACTTGGACAGAGGGGGAGAGAGGGGGTGTGGAGAGAGAGAGTTGAGTGTCGTCAGCATAGAGGTGATATTGGAAGCCATGGGAGGCAATGAGTTTGCCAAGGGACAGGGTGTAGATAGAGAATTTATAGGGACCTCAGTTGTGCTTAGTCTGAGGAGGGGAAGAAGGAACAGAAGGTCCTGGAGAGCTGTTAAGATGTTAGGTAAAAGCTGCTTATAAAAAAAAGTCAAATCTGGAACGAAAAAGGCTGGCATACACCCAGTGTGTATGAGCAGACAGAAGAGTTATTAGGAGCTCCAAAGTCTCTGCTGAGGTCACTACACAATAGACAACATTAAATCAGGAGGAGCAAGTCACCTGTTATGTGTTCTGGTTAGTTACGTTTATTTGGATGAGGGAGTTAGAGGAAAGGTGCTGCCTCATTAATAGATATTACTGCTCTCAACAACAGCTGGCAACCTCACATGAGTTTCCTGATCATGAAAGATGTCCTAGCCAGACCAGATGAGAAAGTTATTATTTTTACTATGTAGCATCTACATGCTTCAATCTTGATCAGTGCCTGATTGTCTGTGGTAGGTACTTGACAAATGCTGAGTAAGAGACAATCCCTTTCTCAAAGAGTCTGCAGTCTAAAGGTGTAAATCCTCCATTCATTGAAGTCAACGGCTCAGCTTTTGTTGACGTTACTGGTGAAGGAGCGTCCCCCTAAGTACACAAAAGAGACAAAAAAGTAGGAGGAGAAAAGACTTGCCCAAGGTCACACCGAGGGTGACTGACAGAGACAGGAATAAACTCTTGTCTCCTGCATCCTCATCTAAATGCCCTGTCCGCTGGACTCCCCAATGACCTCACCATTTCTAGCTTCAGGCTAGCTTAATCCTTCTTGGGAAACAAGAAGTGATTTTACATTCCCCGCCCGTACATTTTCCTTCGTGTGTCACTTTCCTTTCCTGCCTTGTTTCTTCTGCCTTCTTGCTCTCCCTTTGCTTTTGGGCCAGTATGAGTCTGGCTTTACTAGCCTGGCCCTACCCTTGTATTACAACAAGAAGTAAATAGAAAATAACGCTGTAGTCTTGTCTGAGTCAAAGGGTGAAAACAGACATGACAGTAACTTCACTTTAAGACCACTTTAATATTTCTTATGCATGTTGTAGGGCTTCATAGGGCACCAATACAGACCTGCAACATGGATAAGAAATGTTAAAGCAGTGTTAAAGTGGAGTTAGCGTCATGTGTGTTTTACCCCAAGTCTGCCAAGGCTTGGAGTGGCTAATAAGGTGGTGTGTACTGTGTGCTTCACTGCTTTGCCACATTTTTTTTCTAGCAACTAAACTTCAAGCAAGGAAGACAGAAGATGCATCTTCTTATCTTTTGCTGTTCTTTCCTTTCTCCCTGTGTGTGACTTCCTTTGGTCTTAAAAACAACTATCAGACTTCAACAGCAGCAGCCAGCTACCACCTCAAATTGACTCTCTTTTCCCTATAAAGGGTTTTTAAACATCTTCTAAAGAACTGTTGATGAACATTAAATGGAAATGAAAGGTGATAAATTCAAAACTGATAAAAGAAAATATTTTTTCACACAAAACACAATTAGCCAGTGCGGCTGATTGCTTCATCATGGAAGCCAAAAGATTAGCAGGATTGAATTAAGGGATTAGGCATTCATATGGGCAAAGTTATCCAGTTACAATAGCGAGTACCAAAAAGTAAATAAAACTTTTGAAATGGATAGAATAAACTCTGGGCTACTTCACACAGAGACATGTCTCAGGGTAATTTTAAATGGCAGTGATTTATCTAGGGCGATAACAGCAGTTTGGCGTGTTTATGAAGATCAGCTGTACCCACTACTCACAGTTCACGATTTACTCCGATCCAAAGCAGGGTAGTTTACCCTGGGATGACTAGCAAATTACCCAGAAATAACAAGAACATTGTATGAACTCCAAGGGAGCATTCTCACAAGTCCTTTCCCCTACATTTTAAATTTCCTACAGGAGATAACTATTGCCCAAATACATATCCTCTTGGACTGTCCCACCTTAGTGGGCCACCGGTTAAGGTTTCTGGGA
Source organism: Sphenodon punctatus (assembly GCA_003113815.1). Classification (NCBI taxonomy): domain Eukaryota; kingdom Metazoa; phylum Chordata; class Lepidosauria; order Sphenodontia; family Sphenodontidae; genus Sphenodon; species Sphenodon punctatus. The sequence continues at coordinate 1,924,601 of QEPC01015418.1, forward strand.
GATTCCCCCCACCCCACCCTGTTATTTCAGAGGGGATCTAGAAGGAGAGTGCTGGAGAAAATGCTGAGCCCAAAGGACTCAAGTTTAACCAGAGCAGTGGCAAGCTTTGCTTATGTCACATTGGCTATAAGGTCTTCTATACTAGAGGCAGGGTTGGAGCGTCCTGGAATAGTGGCCCAAGGAGCAACGGTGGCCTGAGTTGATAAGACTAGGGTGTTTCCTACACACGGTACAGGGTAATGGCTGAATCTTGGGATTGCTCTTGGGTTTTTTTTATATCTCGAGTGTTATGGCTGGTCTCTCCCTGCGCCCTCAACAGTTGAGGGAAGGATTGAGGTGGACTCTTTCCTAGGTAGGAATTCTTGTACTGATTGTATATATTGTTCTGTTTTGGTATGTGATCTTAACTGATTGATTGTAACAGCCACTGGCTATACAATAAACTTATTATTTATTATTATTATTATTATATTGCCCAAATAGTTTTTCACACGTTGCTTCCCCCACTGTAAATTCTGCCTCAGGTATTGCTGTGACCACTGCTAGCAATCCCATAATGCTCTGTGGGTTTCTGCACAGTGCACTGTGGGACATTCATTACACATGTGGCAGACTAAAGTGGGAAGTGTCCCTCCCCATGTTAGGAGAAATGCACAGAAAAGAAGTACCACCCTTAATTAACCTTGGTTTGAGTCCTAACACTTGTGGGTTATTTCAGAAATAAGACATCCTGCGAACTAATCTATTCACACAGTTTTTAAAAGTGCAGGGTAAACAGGTCCTGCTGATTTTTATTTGTTGATCTCATGAGAATGCACACTAAAGTAGGTGGGAGTTTGTCATGGTAAATAAATTCTTCATGGAAACAAGATCTCATTTGAAGAGGAGACTGTAAAAAACTTCCCTGGAGGCAGATTATCCCATAACTGCTCACTGTAGGGTTTCTTGCACCTTCCTGAACGACGCCCCTCCTTCTGATTGTCTGAGGTAGCTGAGGCCCCTCCTTGCATCACATGTTCATACATACCCCTTGTTCCCCCTCTCCACCTTCCTGTTGCTTCCTCCCTCCACCCCCTCTCCCTCCCCTTATCTGCCTCTGTCTCCCCCTTCAGGGCTGGGCTTAGCATATGTGGGGCCCAGGGTGGGGAACAAAGGCGGGACCCAATTCTTCCTAGGGGCACTCCCTGGCTCAGGGGGTGCTCCCCGGCTCGGTCTGGGGGTGGCGCGCTACCTGGGCCTGGGCTTGGGGATGGGCACTCCCCTCCATCCATCCCCAAGTCCAGCCATTGGATCACTTACCTGATCCGCTGCCACCGGCCTGGGCCCTGGTCCCACGCCGGGCTCGGAGCCTCAGATGGGGGGGGCACCATGGCAGCAGATTAAATCTGTCGCCACACTGCCCGCCACCACCAGAGGTTTCGCTGGCTGGCCCCCTCCGCTGCCTGGCTGTCTCGGCCAGGGGAAATGAGGTAGAGGCCCTGCCTCTCCCACATTTCCCCTGGCCGAGAGACTGACAGGCGGGGGGAGGAGGGGGGGGACCCCCATGGAGTGAGGGAGAGGCAAGGCCTCTGCTTCTCCCTCATGCCGCTGGCCCCCACCGCTGCCTCGCGGTTTCAGCTAGGGGAAATGAGGGAGAGGCCACTGTCAGGCTGGGAGCTGGGGACCCCGAGTGCGGGGCCCCCCAGGAGCGGGGCCCCCCAGGAGCGGGGCCCAGGGCAGCCGCCCCGTGGTAGGGCCGGCACTGTCCCCCTTGCCTCTCCATTATTTTGGAGATTCCCCCTAGCTCAGCTGGAGTGTGGAACTAGGTGTTTGCCCAATTAAGTCCTTCTCACACCCCTCCCCCCAGAATACTTTCCATGCCTCCAGTTTGAGAACCACTACTCCAAAGTATCTCGTATTAGCCACTTTTGAAGGCAGGATACAGGACTAGATGGACCATAAATCTGATCCAGTCGGGTGATTCCCGTGTTCCTGTTTCAAGCACGGGCTTTCCCTTTAACAAGCTCCTGAAGACAGAATAAGAGCAATTGCTCCAAGGCAGGTTTATTTATCTTACTTTGTTTTTGCCTCATATTTAAGGTGTATTTAATAAAAAGTTATGGGTGTCATTTGCATCAGGAATAGGGGCTAGAATGACTTCAGCCAAAGCCCAAACCATAAGTGACTGTTTAATCAGGTGCACAAGTGTCCAAGAATGACAATTTGGTCCAATGTGGACTAGCCCCACTCTGGCACTGCACAGCACTGTAATATGGGCATTTGGACATAACTTTGCACTTGCTACATGTAGCTCACCTGCTTGTTCCCATCCACCTACTCACACCCTGCCTCACCAGCTCATCAATTCCATGTACCACCCATTCAATTTCATACTCACCTCTCTCACTCACTCCTGCTACCCACCATCTCTTTCTTGTTCACTCATTTCTACACCCAATCTTCATGCATCAGCTACTCCCAGCTCAGGAGTCTGTCCACTTCCTCTCCCATACGCTAGGAAAGGGCACTTCTTTTGTTCTTATCAAATAAAAGGAAGGACTTTTTCACCCAATATACAATAAAATTGTGGAACTCATTGCTGGAGGATGTTGTACAGGCCAGTAGTGTAGAAGGCTTCAAAAATGGACTGAATACATTTTTGAAAGCCAGGTCCATTAAGGGCTACCAGTTGGGATGGTGAGGGGTACAAGACCGTTGAATGTTGAAAGTTGGGGGAAGATAGCAGAAAATTGATTACTGCATTGCAACCTGCTGTGCAGTCCTGAGGCAATCGAGGCTGGCTGCTGTCAGAGACAGAATGCTGGGCTGGATGGGCCATTGGTCTGATCTAGTAAAGGGACAGATCAAGGCAACTGCAGAGTGTGAATGTATAGGGCCCCCATGTGATGGGAAGGCAAGGGCCCACAGGGGTCCCCAATACACAGGATCTATAAATCAACTTGAAATGACAACATGAGTGTGACAACCACTGGTGTAAATTACAGGCCCACAGAGCTTCAAACACGGGAAGTCCTGGCTTGTGGCGACCCACAGCCATTCAGAAAGGTGGCCCCCAACACATGAGACCAGTGAATAAACTAGAAGTAACTGCACATGCATAACATATGGGCTTCTAGGGCTTGCAGGGCAGGGAGTCCCAGTCTCTGAAGGGCACGTTATATCTAATTGAACATCAAAAATTGATTACGGCAACATTTTCCTTTTTCTAAGGCATGAGTCAGTGTGTGTCTGTCAAACACTCCTATGTTAGGAGGGAGGTCACATGACCGTTTCACACAGGGCCCCAACTTCTGTGGATCCAGAATTGGAAGGGGGCAAGATGGTCTCTCTCTCTCTTGCACCAACAGGGGACTCCATACTATTGGAGTATCTCGGTGCAGCCAGTCTGGAGCACTAGTGGAGATTGCTTAGCAGCTTGTTGTGAATATGAATATCCTTGCCTCTTGCAGGAGTTATGAGTTCAGCTCCCATAGGGGAGGCAGTTTTGGTGCTGACATGGAGAGAGAGGTGTGTAGAATCAGTGACCCGTGCCGTGCATACAGCTCCCACCGACTGTAGCTTTACTCAGTCAGACCCTCATTAAACATTTAGTGCAGCCTCTGTCTTGCCTGCCTCTCTCTGTGTTTAGCAGCGGGGGCAGCACATTATGCCATCCATTGCTGCTTCGCTCGTTGGCGTTCTTGCCACAGAACAGCCTCGTGTGGAATCGTTGCCCTTCAGCAGCGGTCCAGCTCCCAGGGCTGCGTCCATTTTAGGGACAAGCCAGAGACTGCAAGGTGCTTCGGACTACACTCACACTTCAGCAGCATTTGAAATCACTTACCCACTGTGGCTCCCAGGGCTTCAATTATTTACAAACATTTAGGGTGACAGAGTGAGAGAAAGAGAAACAGAAAGTAAGACACTTCCTGATTTTCACAGGGGAGGAGAAACCTAAACCAGGGATGCTCCACACCCAACCTTTCGCTCAGGGGTGTAGCTAGGCTGAAATGGCCCCTGGTGCAGAAGACGGTATCCCCCACCTCTTCCTCCCAGTAGCACCAGGAAGTTTGCCTCCTGCACCAGGTTCATGGGTCCCGGTGCAGCTGCAACTCCTAGCCGTTATGCCTGCCACTGTCTACTACATATAGTATAATCGTTACACCATATAGTTATTATGCCTTTGCTCTCCCTGCTGGAGGGGCTATGGGGAATGATGCAGGCACTCTGGCGGAAGGAGGACAGTGTGTAAGGCTACTGGATGAGGGGCGAACTTCCACACCTACTCCAGTCCAAGCTGCTATGGGGAATGATGTAGGGCTCTGGAGCAAGCAGACAATGAAGAATAGTGACACTGTCCTTGGATATGGGGATATCAGATCCAATCCCTCCTCTCCCAGCAGAAGGTGCGGTAGGGGAAGGGGACTGGGGGAGGCAGGACAACCTGTGCAATTCAATCCTGGCTCTGTTATTGTTGGGATTAGTGCCTGATGAGAATGTAGGGCACATTACCAGATCCCCAAATGTAGCTCTTACAAGGATGCATGTTCTCATGTGATAAAAGGGATAGTGCATTCTCACAGGCGCTAATCTCTGCAACAACAGCCGTGACTGGATTGTGCAAGTATTCCTGCCTCTCCTGGTACCGTGTGAAAGCGGCCACAGCTATTCCAGTTTCAATTTCTCTTTTCCACTGCCCCCACCCCTTTCACCTGTTCCTTATTCTCCTTTTTCTCTGCACCATGCATTAGAGGCTTTGGTCAAACAATGGCCAAATTCATGGGAACAAAAATTGCCCAGATGAGGCTGCTAAATGAACACGGCTCCGCTCCAATCACGACTGGTCTCACATGAACTGAATGGCACCTATCCTTACCCACCCGTGGCATGCTCATTTCTCTACATGCCTCAGAGTCATTACTAGAGAGCTTGCGTCTGTGTAGCAGGGTGAGCCGAGCTTCTACAGGAGCCAGCCCACTAGAATGGGCAGAGAATGGTGGGGCTGGCTGGGTTCTAAAACGCCCCAGCTGCTGACTGGAGAGTAGGGAGATAGGACTCATGAGGTAGGAGAAGGTGAGTGCATAACAAAGGAAAAACAGGCAAGAATGGGTGAGTTCTTCCAGGTCAGGGGAAGAGATCCCTGGATCAAAGGATCAGAAGGCAGAGGGACTGTATTAAGCCTCTGGGACACCACACAAGAACTGTGCTGTGTGCAACAATGGGTGTTTTTACACACACATTTCTCCTGCGTGTTTGCTGTTACATCCTGAATTTTCTGTGTGTCTAAATCATTCACCCAGATCTTAAACATCCAGATCTTTGAACTTCTGCATAGAACTTCTCCCAGAACCTTTGTGTGTAAAAAGTTCTCCTGGTAAATTGCTTTGCTCCAGGCAGCTGTGGTCACTTGGTTTCCATGGCAGCCCCTCACGTCTACAGCTACAGCTACTTTAGGCTGCCTCAGGGCAGTGTTTGTGTGAAGAATGCATCCAGGAACTGCCTCAGGGCAGTGTGTGTGAGATGAATACATTTGGAGCTTAGCTGTGGACTTGTAAACCCAGAAGACTGAAAGACCAGCACTTTAAGGTGTGTGTGTAAAAATGCCCAGTGAGGGGGAGCAAGAAAAACTGTATGATCCTGGTACTTTATTTCTAGGGAAACTGAGACATGTATATGGGCAGCATAGCAATGGATGAGTGAGCAGCTTTCCACCCCTTCACTCCCCCCATTGACTCCTGCCACACCCTCCTCCATTGACCAGCCTGACTCAGTATCCCATGGCTTTACATAGAAGCCCAGCAGTCCTGCCTCAAAAGAAAGGCCCACTTCCTATGCCACATGGACTAAATGCCTGCGCTATATGCCTCAGGCCCTATATGCTATGTCCTCAGTTCTGGCTCTAGACAAAAAGCACACTCCTACTCTGCAGCCCTGGAAGTAGTAAGTTTTACATCTTAAGGCTCATCAGCAGAAAGGCATGATAACCTAAGCTGTGAGGGGGCTTGTGTGTATGTTGATCCCATGCCTTTTATTGTCCAATAAAAGATATTCAAACCACTTTGCTTCCCTCTCTGTCACTTGGAACCAACACGACAACCGCACAATCTCTCTGGATCCCATGGCTGTCAGACTGAGGAAGAGGAGGCTATGAGTGTAGCCAGGTCTTAAATTAAGGCCTTTTAAAAAACAAATGCACCAGTTTATAATCAATTCAGCACTTTGTACTCAGCCAATGTCAAGTGTTCAGAGTGGGCGTAATATACTCACGACAGCTCAAAACCACAGAGCGGAGAGGCTGCTGCAAGCAATGGGGTTCCTAGCTGAGAGGCCTGCTGAGAGGGAATTGCAATAACTGAGGGCACGCATTGCTGTAATGAGCCTGCCATTGGGATAAATGCTTACTGCTTGACTGGCACCTCAACAAGAAAGTGCACCAAAGAAGAGTAAGCAATGGGGACGGAGGAAAGGGTGGATTTTACAGCCATTCTAAGGAAGAGCAACAAGAGTCAGGGAGATCCTGGATGCAAGAAAAGGGAGAAGTCAAGGGTGCAGCACCCAAGTAGGGTGATCAGATATGCAACTTTTAGAGAACACTTATGAGAAACACAGGTTGCAGGGCTGCATTGGTGCCAATGCAGCCCTGCAACCTGCATGTCTCATAAGTGTCCTCTAAAATTAGCACATCTGGCCACCCTGCACCCAAGCGTTCGGGGAAGTGGCGTCCTTGGGATGCTAGAGAAGATGAACCAGTGGGGTGTCCCTATGGGGATATGGAGAGACAGGGAAGATGTGAAGAAGTAGAGTGGTTATAAGAAAAGCCATGGGGGAAAATGGCAGCAAGTGACACCACTAAGTCATGCAAGATCCTCCTGCAATTCCTCAGAATCCACCCCGGTCTTAACGATCTTGAATAACTTTGTGTCCTCTGCAAATCTGATCACCTCACTCTTGATTCCCCTTTTCCAGATCATTAATGAATATATTAAACAACACAAGTCCCAGTACAGACCCCTGGGGCACTCTGCTACTTTTCTCCATTGTGAAAACTGACCATTTAGTCAAGGTTATGGAACAGGTTCCATACAAGGAGAGGCTTGATAAGTTAGGTCTTTTCAGCTTGGAGAAGAGATGACTGAGAGGGGATATGACAAAAGTTTACAAAATCATTAGTGGTGTAGAACACACAAATAGGGTGCTGTTATTTACCCTCTCAAATAATGCTAGAACTAGGGGACATTCCATTAAACTAACTGGCAGCAGATTTAAAACAAGCAAAAGAAAGTACTTTTCACTCGGTGCACAATTAACTTGTGGAACTTATTGCCAGAGGATGCTGTGAAGGCCAGTAGCATGGCTAGACTTCAACAAGGACTAGATACATTCTTGAAGGATAAGTCCGTAAATGGCTATAAGTCCAGTAGGCTGGGGGATGCAACCTCTAACTGTCAGGAGCTGGGAATTAACAGCAGGGAATGGATTACTCCATTATGACCTGTTGGGTACTTCTCTGAAGTGACCAAGACTGGCCACTGTCAGAGACAGGATGCTGGGCTCGATGGACCATTGGTTTGACCCAGTGTGGCATTTCTTACATTCCTAGGGGGAAAGGCGGTGGGATAGGACCCACCAATAGTAGCATATGTCCTTTTTACACAAGACGCTCCCATGCATAGACACCCATCATCCACGTGGGGGAGAATCCCATGTAAATGTGGAGGTGTGTGGAGGTCAAGTCCCATGACCCATGCATTCTCCCCCCTGCCCCCCATGGAGCAACCAGTAAAAACACAGGTTGCTCCATGCATGGGGATGCGAGGGGATGGATGTGCATCTGCGTGCAACCACTCCCCTGCGCCACCCCCACAGCAGTGCGCCCACTAACCACCCCTCAGCCATGGCCTGGTTAAAAAGGACCATAGATGGAGTAGTCAACAAGAGAAGAAGAGAACCAAGAAATAACAGTCAAGGACAGAAGTTAAACTCTGACAGTCTCTTAGCCTGAAAAATAATTTTATTTTATTTATTTATTTTATAGATTTTTATCCCGCCCCATCCTGCAATGCAGCTCGGGGCGGCTGACAACAATAAAACCATTAAAACAATTTAAAATACAAATATAAAATATACAATAAAACAGGGCAAAGTCCAATAATAAATAAATCGGTGGGGGATTAAAAATCACCCCCCCCCCCCTCCCTCCCAAAGGCCTGGGCAAACAGCCAGGTCTTACAGTTCCGCCGAAATGTCAAAAGGCTTGGGGCCAGGCGAGCTTCCTCCGGAAGGGAGTTCCACAGCCGCGGCCCTACCACCGAGAATGCCCGCTCCATCGTGGCCCCCCGCTTAACACGGGGGACCTCCAGGAGGGCACCCCCGGCAGACCGCAGGAGCCGTTCCGGTTACAAGGAGGAACCAAGAAGTTAGAGCCCTCACTAATATTTTTAAGTGAACTGATAGCTCAGTTTGAAGGAGCTGAGGGTCAAATATACCTGTGTACCAGTAGCAGGACCAGAAAAATCATTAGTTTCCAAGATCACTAGGGACACAGACCAGCTCTAGCACTAGTCTAATCTTGCACCAGACTGGATGAGGTGAGGGGTGGACCACCAATGACAGGAAAATCAGGACTATCTAGAGCACCATAATAGATGAGATCAAATACAATACTGAAGATAAGTCTTCTTGATCTTCCAATTAAATCTCATAGAATCCATTCCACCCAGGGAGGCATATGCCTATACATCTGACAAGTCATCCCTAAGCTTTTGAAATCCCCAAGAAAAATAATCCACACGAAATCCAACACTAGCACTAACACCAGAGAATTGTGCTGTGCAAATCTCCCCACGTGGATCTAGACAACTTCAGAGTCAGCCAAGCACCCTTCTTTGGCCTCAAGAGAGAGGCAATAGTTAGAATCTTGAATTGCCTTATCTCTCTGATAGTCACCTTATGTAGAATAAACGTATTTATTTATTTATTTATTTAAGTGCATAGACAAAGGTCATTACACTGAAAACATAGACAAAAAACATATACACAATTAAAAACAGACACACAAACATGAATGACTATCAAAATCCAGACATAGTAAAAAGGAAACTATCAGCGAGATCAGGGGTCATAATAACATGAGGCCTCCCACACATCTCCGGGGAGTACTAAGGCCATCCCTAATAAGAGAGGCTACCGCAGAGATCAAGAATCATAATGGCACGAGGCCCCCCTCCCATCTCCAGGAGGTACAGAGGCCTTCCTGGCTGCCCTCAGAGCAAGTACTTTAAAGAGAAACCAAACCACCCTCTTGGTAATAATTTCATCCCGCCCCGACAAAAGTATCAGCAGGGCCTGCTGGTCTGATCTTAACAACCAAAGATTTATATAAGGAGCGATCCATCTGGCTTGGAGGCTGGTATACAATTCACAATAAAATAAAATATGTGCAAGAGAGTCTACAGCCCGCAAAGGGCAGTCACATAGACAAGAGGATGAGTGCCTCCCCTGGAAACAACCTTCTGTCACTCCTGAAGGAAACACACCCATCCTCGCCATTGTGAAACACCTCCGCACACCGTGGCTCAGCTGGAACTGTAAATACGAACCAGGGGAGAGAGAATACTCATATAGCCCTAAAACTGGGGCCAACGAGATCTTACATCTAAGAGAGGCCATTTCGTCTTGTGCAGTAATATCAGCCAGCCTTTGGTTAAAAAGGTTCCTTATACCCTTCTAACTCAGGGAGTATAGACTATCAAGTGAAAGGCCCATAGCACATAACTTAGCCTTCACCTGGGTTACCCAAGGGTTGTCCTCCGTAAGTACCAGAGTAGCCAGTGGGGCGACTGGACCAAAATGGAGCTTCACCCAATAACCAATGGCTATACGCCACACCTGAGCCTCAATAGGGATCAGACCACATTCCCTGTGAAGGACAGCACTGGGAACATGGTTGGGCAGGGCAAGCAGTGATCTTAGGAAGGTGGTCTGCACCCTTTCGAGAGCCAAAAACCTCCCAGCCGTCCAAAACTGAGCCCCGTAAAGGAGTTGCCCCAGACACTTAGCCTTGAACACCTTGATGGCAGAATAACATATCTGTATCACAGTGATTGGTGAATCATTGGCCCTTTTTATATGGGCAGTGGGGTGGTGGTGGTGGGGATGGATGTGCTGCCACAGTGGGTGGAGGTGGGTGTGCACCTTTTCCTACGGGCACACACCCATCGAGCCTCCTCCGGTTTGCTAGATGGCTCCGTGGGTGGGTGATGGATGGAGGTGAGTGTACGGTGGGAGCATACACACCCACCCACACCCCACCCATGCTGTTCAAATGGGCAAACACCCAGCGAACACCCATCCCCCCACCCACCGCTGCACTGTTTCCACGGATGCCCCCACGCATCTAAAACCCTCCCGCACATCCAGTGGGGGGAGCGTCCATGTAAAAACAGCCATAGGGTGTCAATCCAGAACCAAATAGCAGTATCCTTGTCAGGCGTGAGGGTGTTTTTAGACAACTGCCTCCCCACCCATCACCCACTCACCATGCATGTTGCAGGGCTGTGCTGGTGCCATATACATCTCTGCAACATGCACGATGGGTGGGTGATTGGTGGGCAGTGGGTGGGGAGGCGCTTGTCTAAAAACACCCTCAGTGACACACCAGACCCAGAGGACACTCACTGGCAGAATCATGTCCTTTATTCATGATAATTTCACAGGTTCAACAAAACTTAAACCTAATGCAGGAGACATCTGTGTTACTATGCCTTGGTTGGAAGCAACTCTTGTAGAAACCAATGGATTTGCTGGTGCATTCTGCCATCCACAAGGCTTTCTTCACCCACAGGGAGTCAGCCTAATAAATGCCTTCAAACTTTCTCTTGCCCACCCACTTCTCTCCTTCCTAAAACCTGCTCTCATGGAACAACCTGCCATCTATGTCATCAAAAGACAATGTGTAACAAATAGGACCCAAGAGCACTGAGACAATGGGATTTCCTCTCACTCCCCCCCCCCCCTGTTGCATTGGGTTGGGTTTTTGGTTGCCCTGGCAAATGTCACAAGACATAATCCCAGATAAAGGCATGGACAGTAACATATAGCCCAGAGGTGGGGAATCTCAGGCCCGGAGGCCAAATGCGGCCCTGAAGATGCCTGGATCTGGCCCCTGGATCCAGTCTCTACCCCCAAGCACTGAAAAACTGAGTTCATGATAACGGAGCAGAGAGGAGGGCATGCACACAAGGGTAGGGGACAGATCCATGATCTGGGCCCTCCTTTTCTTTAATAAACCCGTTTAGCACCCCCGTCCCCAACCTCAGTGTGTCCCTCAGAACTCATACTAATATTCAATGTGGCCCCAAGACAGAAAAGGTTCCCCACCCCTGAAATAGCCCAACCCCAACAAATGGCAAGTCCATGTAAGCAGACATAAGAGTCAGTGGATATTGACTAATAATAATAATAATAAATTAATAATTAATAAAGGCCAGTCTTGTACCAGTTAACACCTTTAGCTACAATCCATACCTTGAGACCTCACCACTGCCACAGACCCTATCTGTACTTTCCTCTAGTCCTCATAAGGAAAATATTTGGGACTAGATTCACCCTGTGTTGGTGCAGGGCCCAAGGCATGAACGTATGTCCTCTGACCTTTGGGTTCTGAGGCTTGGTATGTTCTCCGGTACAGATTAGGGCAATCACGAGAGATGTCTTAACTTGTGCCCAGCTGCTCAAAGCCTTAGATTTTTGGGGGCGGGCAGCCAAAGAACAGCCAAGGCACAGGAATGACTGAATATAGTCCCAGTCCATACCCTTGAAACTTCCCCCAAGAAAAAGTCTTGATCTCCACACTGAAGCCCAGGCTCAAACACTGGTCTGATCCCTATCCCATCCTCACACAAATTCCATGCCCCTGTGCCAGACAATAGCCTGATCCATAGCTTGCAGCTCTCAGGTTGCTGGTGTCCAGGAACAGGTTACATTCCCGTTTCATTAGAGCCAATATGGCAACAGTCCCTCCCATCTACAGGTGAGACAGTCATTGCACCCAATTGTTCCCAGTCCAGCCACTCCCAACTCCCTGTATCAAGAGTGCCATCCATCTGAATGCATTCCTCTGGATAAAACCAAAGCATCTGCATATTTTAATACAATGCCACTTACATGAGCAGGCTTATTATGCAATAGCAGAGTATAAAGCATCTCCTGAGATCTGGTTCCTCCAGAAACCAACTGCAACATTATACTCAGGGCGAGTTACCCACCTGTCTTCCCCTTCCCTTTTAAAAGAAGGGCAAGGAGGCATGTTCTCCCCCGTTTCCCACGCAGAGTGGACTCTGGTGAGCAGATAGAGGTGATCCAGAAGAATCAGCCTCCCCAGTACTTTTTTGTCTCTCCTTCTCCCCATGTAGGTATTCCAGTTTCACAAGTGTCCAGCGGTTACCATTATTCTCAGGGAAAGCACAGAGAGATCCACTGAAGGTCTTGCTAATTCTTTCCCACCTCCCCACCCTCACTTCTTGGTATGTCACCCCAAAGTGCCTTTGACATGCTCTGCTAGGCTGGTGGCAGAGAAATGCAAAGACAGCTGGTTTCCCAAAAGCAGTGTGTGAGAGCATATTGCAAGCCTCCCATGCCTGCTCCAGCACCTCCTCAAACTCCTTCAGGCGCCTCAGCTTTCTCTCCTCTTGAATGACTGGCCACTTCCCTTTCAGACCTCATCAACTGAACACAAGGTCACCTCTCCCCCACACACACCCCCTCGCCTTCTCGTCTCACATCCCTCTTATCCTGCATCATCACTGGCCAAGTGGCCATCTCACTTGGGTGCCCGTCTGTCCAGCTTCCTGCCAACCTTAACAAGCCAATCATATGTCTGTCCTGGGAAAGAAGACAGACGGGACTCTGAGGGAGAGAGAGTGGGGGAGGGATAAGAGGGCATATGGGAACAGAGAGGAAATAGGAAACAAAGGGGAAAGGAAGAGAGCTGCTCAGATACCACTGTGGTGAGCAATGCAATATAAGGAGAGGCCGAGGGAGATGGGAAATGAAGAGGAGAGGAGGAAGAAGTCAAGGAGACAGGGGAAGGTGGACTGGGAAGACAGAAGGGAGGAGAGAGAAGACAGAGGGATGCAGGTTGAAGTAAAGAAAAAGCAGGAGAACAGGAAACAGAAAGAGGCAAGAAGAGGAGCAAAGCTCAAAGAAATGACTGATGGGAGAGAGATAATGAGGGTTGACAAAGAAATGAAGGTGAACCGACAGGAAGGCTGAACAGATGAGAAGGGGGTGAACATGGACTTGAAGTAAATCTCTGTTATGAGGAGGGATTCCACTGCATCCATCTCAGCCACCCTGTCCTTCTTCCTGTTACCCCCCCAGGGCCAGATCCAGGGAAATTGGGGCATCATGCACAAGGGACATATGGGCCCCCTCCTACCATAAGAATGGATGACAGTCATCACTGTTAAAGTAAAAATGATTTGATGTGCTTCCCTTTTGTTGGGGTGGATCTTTCCCCGCTGATCTACCAGGAAGTTCTATCATTGCCCAGAGATGGAATAGCCAGCCTGACTGGATCTGACTCACTAACTTGCTCCAGAGGGCTGATGCCCAGTGCTCTGCACCCATACCCTCTACAGGAAGTTCATCTCTACCTGCTATGAACCCACCCTGTTTGGGGGGGCGGGGGGGAGACACTGCGCCCAGGTTCCAGCTCCGCTCCCACTTCCCCTCTGAACGGCACTCCAGGCTCCCCCGTAACACTGGAAAGAACTGCTGCATCTTGCCTTCGCCACTCAGGGGGCCACACCAGCACCGGGGACCACTTGCACACGCTACAGTGAGGCAGCTGCCATGTGATTCTGTATCGGTTACTGCCCCTTTCACCACAGGGAGCTACCCTACAGCCAGGGCTAGAGCTGCCCTGATTGAACTGTATACACTGACAGACACCCTGCCCTAGTTATATAATACTACCCGCACAGACACACACACCAGCCCACCAGCTTCGTGGTCCCATCTTCCCCCACAGACACAGAGTCTCTCGCCCATTACAAACAGGAAGATGTTATTGTAATTTATTTTTGATGTTCAATTATACATAACATCCCCTTCAGGGACTGAGGCTCCCTGCAGTTCAGGCTCTGTGGGCCCATACATTATGCATATGTTATTGTCTATTCATGGGCTGTATGTGGTGATGGTGGGGGTCCCTTTCTGATTTGCCAGGAGTGCTTCACAGATAGGGTGAGGGCTCCCGATATTGGCAGCCCCGCGGACCTGTATTTTACACCACTGCTTCTCATGCTCATATTGCCATTTCAAGTTTTTTAATGGACCCCATGAATTTGAGGCCTCTCTGTGCAGTTCCACAGTCTGTAGTTGCCTGGATCCAGCCCTGTGGTAACCCTTTCTTTGGGGTCTCTCTTCCTCTCAGCATATGGTTTGTTCTCATTCCCAGAAGGTCTCCATCCAGGTTCCCTCAGGTAGTACAGGATGTCTGTTCTACCTGAGTCCTCGACCTCTCATCTGCCCCCCTTCCCACCCCACAAATCAAAGCACCTTGAATCTCACTGCCTCCAAAACACCACAGCACCCAGTAGCAGTCACCAAAAGTCATAGGGCCCCACAATGGCTGCAAGGAACTCTGCCTCATACATTGCCTGGGCTGAGACTGGGGCTGAAAATGGGCAAACAGAGCGATCCACAGCCTGTGACAGAACTACAGAGAATGAGTCACACTGAATAAAAAGAAAGAGCCCTGCCTAGCGGCACACTCAGAGGGGCAGGAGTCCCAGGTTTTAACCTCGGCCTGGGAGACAGTGTTTGCTACTAAATAAAGGGGGGGGAGTATCTGCTCTGAGGCTTCCCTTTTGGTATCAAAGGGTAAAAACTGACACGCACTTTAACTCTGCTTTAATATTTCTTATGCATGTGGCAGGGCTGCCCAGGGGTCCAATACAGCCCTGCAACATGCATAAGAAATGTTAAAGCGGTGTTAAAGCGAAGTCACCTGTTATGTCTGTTTTCACCAGAGTGTTTGCCTTTAAATCTCCCCTTTTTAGAGAATGGGAGGTTGCTCCATAGAGTTGGTCAGTGGCTTTCCATCTGCGTGAGGCACCCTGGCTCTACACATTCACTAGCTCTCTGCTTTTTGAACACAGTCCCTTAATGGCAGCCCTACCGTCTGCTCTTTAAAAGCCCTTCCCCTGCTGAATTCATCCATAACAGATATTGTAGCCGAGGCCCGGGGGCTTGGGGGTGGCAGCGATATTATCTGCATCTGTCTTCATTTCCCTGCTTTTTGCTCTCTCTCTCTGTGGCAGGCTGCAGGATCAGACCACCGAAAGCAGCCTCCAGCTCCTCTTCACTCCTTATTCCTGGTTGGGGAGGAGCATCCTCGGATCTCATCCTTGATTCTCAAACATCCAGCACCCCATGAAATTAAAAGAAGGGTTCGGCCAGCATGCGCTCCCGACCGTCCCCCAAGAGGTTGGCTTACATCTCTGCAGATGCAGCCAAGCCGCGTTTAATTTTAGCAGCCTGACCTCACCTGTCACTCAGCTAGGGTGTGTGTGTCTATCTTTGTGTGTGTGTGTGTCACTTTCTCTCTGCATGGGAGCTATTCCGGGAGCCAGCAGCACCTGAGAGCATCGGAGGAGGAATTTTACAGCTAGTAGGCGGGGAAGGGAGAGAGAAAGAAAACGAGAAGCCGGAAGGAGGCTGGTAGGAGAAGGAGGGAGGGAGCTCGTGATGCAACAGTTTCACACACTGGCCTTTCGCTCCGGGAGATCCGAATGCAAACGTGGCCTCAGTCACAGGGAAAAAGGAGTTTTTACGATCTCCTCCTTCAGACTGAAACTGCCGCCACGGCAGCTGGCACGGCAGCATTCATGGTCACTGCTCAGGAGAGACCTGGAGGGGGAGGAGGCTACACAGGGCCGGGCGATGGGAGATAGAATAGCAGGGGTTGCAGGAGCTGGGCAGGACNGGGGAGCTGCAGGACATTAGCAGAGAGAAGTGGGGTGGGAGGGGGAGAGCTGGAATAGTAAGGGAGTGCTGCAGCAGGGCTGGGGGAAAGGCCAGGGTTGGAGTAGAAGGGGGCACTGCAGGGCAAGAGTGAGGAGCTTGGGCAAAGCTGTGCAGCGACCCCAGGAATGAAAGAGCAGGACTGTGTGTTGTGTGGAACCCAGGGGCCACAGGACAAGTTTAGGGGGCATAGTAGTGGTGCCATCGGAGCCCAAACCAGACTAGACTAATAGAGCAATCTGGGGGTCAGGAGTGGAGGGGTGTGTGTCAGAATTTTGGCCCATGCGCTGGACTGGAAGCTTGCCCAGTTGCCTGTCCGCGCTGTAGGAGCCAGTGCATGATGCCCAGGGGAAGATGGCAATGCCTCTTGGGCCGCACAGCCAGAGAGTGGGAAGGTGAGCACCGGGCAGAATTTCCTACCTCCCCATTGAGCTCCTTGGTCTTTGTCTGCTTATTTTCCCTGGCTCACGAGTTCTCTCCCCCTCCCGTTCTGTGCTATTCACGCAAGTTCAGGGCCATTGTACTGTCTGTACAGGGCCCCGGGCTACAATCTTTTTGATGTTATTTCATCTTATTTTTAACCAGCCTAGCTTTTGTCCCCGCACTGCGAGCCCTCGGGAGTCACCTTCCCTTCCACTCTCCTGCTCTGACATCCCCTGACACCTGCTGTTCAAACGCTCAGACCTTTTCATCCCTGATCTATTCACTCCCCCGCACCTGCAGGCCAGAGAAAACAGCAGGGAAGCACAGAAGCCCGTGGCTATTTATTCACTATGTCCTGAGGGGCATCACTGGGGCTGCTGGACTCTTGTCAGCTCAGCCAGTCCCCTGAGGCTGGGCAGTAGAGGAACACCACACCAGGGAAAAGAGGCTGGAATGGAGAAACAGAAGGGCTCTCCAGGGGGGAGAAGGGGGATCACACCATACAGAGGGGGGTGCTGTGAGCTCCATCGTATTTATTCCTACTCAAACTGCATGAGTTCAGAATGGTTTATTAGACCATAGTTCTCATTACAAACCCAACCCTTCTCACAGCCTGAAATGCAACCTGGAAATTACAATGTTACAACTCAGTTAGCAGTTAGGTATAGTTGTTTACATGTAGCTATTACAACATTGACAGAAATGACCGAACTTGGAATCATAGTTATTGTTATTATTGCTATTAGCTTTGTACAGGGGTAGGGACAAAGTGCTGGGAGCTGAGGGTGCGTGTGTAGTGCCAAGATGTCAGGGTGAGGAAATTTCACTCCATGAGATAGGATGTGAAGGAAGGAGGAGGATGCTCATTCTGTGGGGAGGGGAAGGTACAGAAGCCTTATGCCAGAAAGGGGTATGGAGAGAAATCTCACCTTGCCTCTCTGAAATGGTAAAACGCTGCCTCCTGTGATCAAATCTCCAGTTCTACCACAGAATCTGTAATCTCCTCAGACATGCCTTGTGGTGGCAAAGGCACGAGTGTGCACGCAGCACATTCCCCATGCTGCTCATAATCACAAGGATGCAGTGGTCCTTCCTGCCTCCTCTTCTGTGTGTCCTTTGCCTGAATCTAGTCACCAGTAGGGCAAGAACTTTCTCTTCTGATCTTGGTCTCTAGAAAGGCCCTCTGGAAGACTCAATGATTTGATCTCAGTTCAAATCATGCCTGAAATTTCTTTTTGCACCCTGGCCTGTACCTTTCGCTCCCTCTCTGAGAGTCATCTTGCTAATGTGCATCTGAACTGTGAATGGTTTATAACTCTCTGTCTCTCTCACAATAATTAAGAATACATCTCACTGTTAAGTACCTTTTCTCCAAAGAACTCTAATCAGTTTACAAACCATACAAAATAGCAACCCTGCACAACCAGATCAGGACAGCAGCTCAGTCTCAGCCCTGGTGGGTGGGACCCACTCAAGGGCTTCACAACCACCCTCCCCATCCCTAGTTTCCTATCCTTTCATTTTTAAGGTAAAAGCCTGTTTTGAGGCCTTATGCTTGTGGATACAACCTAAACATTGTGACCTGAACAAAATGAGGCAAAGGTGCCTGCTAAAGAACAGAACCACCATCATACTTGCTCAGACCAATGGTCCAGTTTTTTCAGTACCCAACAGTGGCTGGCACAGGATACTTCAGGAGAAGGGTGGAAAAAAACAGAACATACATATGGAGAAATCCGCCCTTCATGTCCATCTCTCAGCAGTCAGATGCTGCATCCCTTGATCAACTTGGCTAATAGTCATCAATAGATCAATCTTCCATGAATCTATCCAATGCTTTTTTAAACTTGGTTATACGATTGGCTTTTGCAGCATTCCACGAGTTCCACAGGTTAATTGTACATGGTATGAAAAAGCATTTCCTCCTTTTGCTTTTTTTTTAAAAAAGGAGTGGCTTGCCACATTTGTCTCAGTCAGGGCTGCATGGACTCTGCTGTATTGGTCCCAAATATAAGAAATGGAGACTACAGAATCAACCACCCTCTCTCTCGACTGCTGTAGCACCAGGCATTTTCTATCAAACAGATTCTCAACAGCTCTCAAACAGGTGTCAGGGAATTGTGATCACATATCACTAAATGTGGGGAAGCGTCATGGGAAAGTCTCAGGATGAAAAAGTGGATTCTGGAATGGTCACAAGATGACAGAGGGTCCTTGTACGAAAACAAAATGGAGACTCTCTTCTCTGGTTTACAAGAAGTGAAAAATAATATTGAGTTCAACTGATGTAGCCCCCCCCCCCAAATGCAGGGAGGGGTGTGTGTGTGTGTTCTCACAGAGCCAGTATGGTTGCTGGGGCCACCCGAGGCCAGTTGCACAGAATAGCAGGCTGTGGTGGTGAGAGAACACTGCACACCTCTAAGAATGCACAGAGTGGAGGGGGCCCTCTGGCCCTGTGGGACTCAGGAGCCACGCCTTGCCCAGCACAAATCAAGCCCTCCCAGCTGGAAAGGCAATGACCAAGAGACGCTAGCGCAGGTGTGGGTGGAGGAGCAGCGGGACCCACCCACCAAGTGCCTGTCTCAGAGGGTTGGATCCTCCTGCAGGAGCTGAGAACTTGGGAAGTGGGGGAAAGCCAAGAGCTGGGGGAGATGAGAGCTGGGGAAGGGGAGTGAGAGGTGTTGGTGAGAGGGAGAGAGTCAGTCAGTGCCACACAGCCTGGGGGTGCCGTGCTCAGAAGGGGGTGTGTGTGTTCATGAGAGAGAGAGACAGAAAGGGAGTGGGGTTTTTGTCAAAGGCTTTTGAGGGCAATGTGTGTTTGTGGGGGTGTACATGTGTGAGCGAGATGGAGCTCAGTGTGTGTGTATATGAGACTCATGTGTGTGCATGTGTGCAAGAGGTGCTTGCTGTAGCTGTGTGAGAGAGTGGTGGGGTTGATAAGGCACATGCACAGCTATGAGGGCAAATTATGCAAATTAGGTCCCACACCAAGGCCGTTTTTAAACGGACCATGGTGGGTGGGGGGGATGGGTGTGCGACTGCGGTGGGTGTGCGCCCGTTCCCACAGGCACACACACACACATCTCCACCCACAGAGCATCGGGCATTGGAGCCCATTGCTCCATGCATGGCTGATGGGTGGAGATGGGTGTAGCACGCACGCACCCCCAGCCATCCCCCATAGCATTCACATGGGCACCTCCACCCATTCCCATGCAGCGAAACTGCATGGAGATGGGTGGGGGTGTCTCGTGTGAAAAGAGCCAAAGGCGTCATACGTGGCCTCGCAAACCCTGGGGCTGGCCCTGGTGACAAGGGATCATCAATAACTACAAAGGGATCAGCTCCGTGTTTTATTGCAGCTCATGCAAAAGATGGCACCCCCTGCAACATGGTGCCCCCTAGAACTGGGGCATTATTTCAGCAGGAGGAACCATCGCTACTTCCAGAGCACCTTTTTGCAGCATGCCAAGGCACTGCTTCACGTACAAATGGGAGGAAAAGTGACCGTGATTGTATCACTAGCACCACTTCCAGCAACAACTGTGCAATCATTGACCATTTTATACAAGTACGTTTTACCTAGTCTTCCATACATGTCCAGACTTCCACCCACAAACCAATCCAGTTTCCACCTGCGTTGCATGATCTGTGGTCTAAAACCATAATTTTGCATATACACCAGTAGCTATTTCTCTTCCCTGTTACTGTTGTATGTCCTGACTCTGAGTGAGTTCAGAACCTGTGGCTCTAGAAACTGCTCGACTAAATTAAGTACGTTACTGAGATTGCTTTTGGGTTACATATTCTCTTCCAGGAAGTAATCTGGGTCCTTCACCTTCCCTTTCAACTGTCCCATCTTACTGTCCCTAAACCTAGAGGAAAACCCCACTTCACTTGCCAGCTAGTACAAGGCTGGGTGTCCTGGGACTCCAGCTGAACTAGGAACTGAGAAGGCCACCCCTGCCATTAGTGCCTGTATCTGCCTGGCCTCGTTCCAGCACACACAATGCTGAGAGAGAGGGGCCCTCGGGGCTAAATCATGCAAGAGGCTGAGCATCCTTAATTCCCATTCACTCCAGTGGTAGTTGAGGGCACATCACCACCACTAGGAATTGCTCAGCTCCTTGCAAAATTGAGCCCATAGGAGGGGTCTCTTGTATGGACTGCACCTCTTTCTGAATTACCATTCTGCTCCATTCCGCATAGGGTCCCCCAGGGGCCACGTAGCCTAGAAAACTACTAGTCACACTGGGAGTGCTCAAGGCTGATAGAGGAGTGGGGTCAATTGAGCTGTTTTCACAGCATGGAGAGTCATGGGAGGATAAATGTTCTGTGATTCTCATGCACATTCATTAGCCTGGTGGAGGACTGCGGCCATTGTCCCCATATGTCATGGCAAGGTCATTAGTGTAGAGGCCTGGGATCAATTTGCTCATCTGATATGTTGGGAGAAAGACCTGTGCTGGACTCATTAGTGCAGTAGGGCAGCTGGGACACTGAGAGGAGACAAAAGGAAAGCTGCAATAGCCTCATTAGTGCACTTAGATGGACACAGTAATGGTATGGGGAGATCATAGCTGTGATTGGGAAACAGTTGCTCCAAGTGACTGCCGTGCAGGCTGAAACTACTAATACTGGGGTTGGGGCAGGAGTGGAATTCCCTCAGTGGGCAGACTACTGCCACTAAACTGCTATGATGTAGTGGAGCATCATTCTCCCTAGCAAGGGGCCAGAAGAGGACAGGGGTGCTGGTAACGAAATTGCCTACAGCAAAAACCAGTCAGACACAGTGCAGGGCTGGCTCTACATTAACTGGATCAGTTTAGGAAAGAGACTTGGACGTTGCTGGGCAGCTCAGCATAAACCTCTCTTCTCAGTGTTCTACAACAATGAAAAAAGCAAACCTGTTACAATGGGAAGGAGAGTAATCTGGAAAATATCACAATGCTATTCCGTAAATCACTCCTTCATTCTTGCACGGAACAGCACGTACAGGTTCAGCCACATTGTCTCCAAAATGCTATAGCAGGGAGGAAAGGGTTCAGTGATGAGCAAGGAAAGTGAAGAGGCCTAGAAAAACTGCCATGGGAAGAGGGATTTTTAAAAAAATGGGACTACAAGTTTTGAGTGGAGATAAGTGGGCCATGATTGTTGCACATTCAACAATGATGGTATATACAGGAGGCACTGGCACACAAGCAGGATTAAGCATCCACGGTTACTATCCAGGTAGTAAATTTGAAAATGATAGAAGGAAACCGATTTAAACCTTGTGCACAATTAGCCTATGGAACTCCTTGACACATGTTTCCACTGATGCCAATTGTCTAGCAAGATATTTAAAAAGCTTAAACATTTATTTGGTTAAATGAAAACAATCAGTTACATTAGTTAGAATTATCAGAACAAACCCCCTCATTGTTTAATGCAAAATCTAACATCTAAGTAGGGTTAAGAAGGAACTTCTTGCAGGAGAAATCAGATTCCCTTACCAAAAGTCCCTCAAGGAAAAAACCAACAAATCCCATCTTTTCCTAACACCTCCCTAGCCTGCAGGTCAGTTTGTCTCTGAGAGGCCACCATCAGATACCAGACCCTGGCAGATAACCCATCTTGTATTCTGACTCCAGTTTCCACAGCATTTTAAAATACCACTTCCCTCTTCTCTTCCATTTGGCAGCCAAACCCCCTACTGAGAACTGGCGTGGCTGTTCCTATGTATCTGGGTGAGCTACAAGGATGCAGTTATCATAGAGACAGGCAGTACAGCTGCCCCAGGGCCTACAAGTCTGGGGGCCCCATACTACCTAGAAATCTCACCTCTGCTGCTGGGAGGGAGGTCAGGGGCCCCATTCCATCTTCCAACCCTAGCTACATCTCTGGTGAGCCAAGTCTTAAACTCTAAAACCTCACATCCCAGACATGTGGCCACTTAGTACATGAGATCAGCAAAACAGCACTTGCCAAATCCCCTCCAGAAACCACTGTCCAGAGGGCTGGAAGTGGTGAGGATGGATGACAGGATCCTGTACCTGGATGGGGTCTGGAGGAAGGGAGGGGCTGAGGCGCTCCCCTAGACTGAGTGCTTATGAATCGGCTCAGTGGCTCAGGAATGTTTTGCTTGTGTTGTATTTAGTTCTTCCAGGAACAGCAGATGCCTTCCTCCATTCCGGTGGCTCTGCGGGGCAGTGACTCATTTGAAATACGCGGCAGCGAGAGTTTCTGCTGCCCAAACCAAACTCCAGTGCCCGGGAAACTCCGGAAAGCCCACAAGTCGGGAGAGAAGAAGGAAATGGGGAGCGGGTGGTATGAGTGTTGGGGTGGGGTGGATGAAGGGGAGGAAGGGAGGAGGAAGGTAAGGGAAGAAAGGGAAAGTGGGATGGTGAGACAAAGGGAGATGGGGGAATGAAAGCAGAGATGAGGAACCCCCGAGGGGAGGAAGGCGGGAGTGGGAAGGAGAGGAAGAAAGTGAAACCCCGAAGAGATGGAGGAAGGGAAGGGGGAAACCATTTGCGCCTCTTTCTCCGCCCTCCCGGAGCTCGGGAGGAGTTCCCTTACTTACAGGCATAAATCTCTACTCGCGAGTGTTCTGGCTAGCCAGCCTCCTACACCTGCCCGGTCCGGCTCCCGGAAATGAAGCAGAGGGGCCGAGAGCTCAGGGGCAGGTGCACGTAGGAGAAGTAGGGCAGGAGCTACGCAAGCACACGACACAAAGGCTCCAACAAGTTCCCGGGCAGGCAGCGCCACTCGCCCTGCTGCAGGCTCCCGGCTGAGTCCTGGAGACGGCGGCTCCCACCACACTCAGTCCCGGCTGGGCAGGGAAATCTCACCTCCCGACCCCCCTCTTCCGTGCGCCACGCCCCAGAGATCAGCCGAGTGCCGGCCGGTCCTCTCTGAGCCGCCACAGGCATCCTCCCCCTGCAGGCACCGCGCAGCCTGGAGCAAGCTCCCCCAACACCGCCCCCCTCTCTCACACACACAAAGAGGCTTGCACGGAAAGGGAGGCATGGCAGGATGCTAGCCTGCTCTCTGGTTGCTGGTGGCCCCAGCCTGCTCGGCGCTGCACAGTGGGAGGGAGCGGCCAGTCCCTGCCCCGAGGAGCCTCCAGTCTGCCCTGGCGAGCAGGTCTTGGCAGCAGGGGTGGGGCGACACTTACCTTTGCTGGCAGCCTCTGGGTCTATGTACATTTTCCTTTCCTGCGTGCTGGGGGCTTCTCTTGGCAAAGTAAATCCCTCCGGAGCGAAATCGGCAGGGGATGGGAGAAGGGGGGTAGCAGCAGCAGCAGCAGCAGAGAGAAGACCAAGCGGATGGGGTTTGTATGTTCCAGAAAG
This sequence comes from Sphenodon punctatus, assembly GCA_003113815.1. Classification (NCBI taxonomy): domain Eukaryota; kingdom Metazoa; phylum Chordata; class Lepidosauria; order Sphenodontia; family Sphenodontidae; genus Sphenodon; species Sphenodon punctatus. The sequence continues at coordinate 1,948,366 of QEPC01015418.1, forward strand.
ACCGTTCCGGGCAACTGGTTCTCACTCCGCTCCCCGGGAGTCTCTTGCTTCTCTTCTCCCCAGAGTAATGACAATCAGATGCTGGGAGGTGGAGTGAGGAAGCCACAGGCTGGCAGCGTGGCGCTGACCTTTGCTAACAGGTTGGAGTCTCTGGGAGGATGCGGCCAGAGAGCCAGAACCGGCATGGGTGTGATATTGAATGAATGGGGCGTCTACTGGAAGGGGCTCGCTCTCCCGCTCCGCTGCTCGCTCACTGATTCACGTCCACACTGGAACATGGCAAGCCTCTGGATCCCTCCCCCTCCGTGTGTGTGTGTGTGCTCGCTTCTCATGCTCTCCTATCACACATCCAGTTGCTGCTCGCTGCTGGAGGGAGAGGAAATTGCAGTCAGTTCCAAAGTAACAGAGAGACTGAGCGAAGAGCAGGAAAAAAAGGAGTGATGTTCCTTTGATTGCATGCCCTCGGAGGAGGTGGGATTTTACTCACTGTCCTCCTGGCACAAGCCAAGCACTTAACAGTACAGTACCCAAACCAGCCACCGACAGGATGGGGTAAGGTTGCATTCACCACACAGCATGCTTGGCCAGCCTGGAATCAGGTATCCCAGTCACAAATCATGGACCACTGGCCCTTGGATGCTAAACCAGAGTCTAGCTGGAAGAGTAAGAAAAGTCTGGTTTGGAACCTACTCATATAGGGTTACACCCACAGTTCATTCCAACAAGCACAAAAATCCAGTTCCAGTTCTTTTTCCATAGGGCTACACCACAGTGATGGATACAAAAAATGGAATTTCAGTCCTCCTGCCACAGAGTTGCATTCAAAGTCAACTTCTATGAGCAAAAAATAAAATAAAAATTCAACTCAGATCCTTCTCCCGCATGACTTCAACCTGAGTCCAATGGGCAAGTCCAATCTTATGAGCAAAAAACCAGTCCTATGGGCAAAAAAGAAAAGAAAAAAAAGTAGGAGCAATTTCACTCCTATGGGGGGCAAAATCCAGCCCTGGTCCTTCCCACACATGGCTGCAACCAGAGTCCACTTCAATGGGCACAGAAATCCATTTAATGGGCATTAAGGCTAAATTCCAGTTCTGCTTCACTCATGGGCCCAGGTATTTAGTTCAAGTCCTTCTTCCATGAAATTGTACCCAAAGTCCACTCACTGGCACAAAAATCCAGGTGTTTTTTCCATCCTTCAGGTCTGCTTCATTCATAACATGTTCTGGTAGAAAGAGAAATCCACTTCTGGTCCTTCTGCTCCAGTGGACACAAAACTCCAGTTCAGTTTTTTTTTTCTGTCAGTAGATTAAGAAAAAGCATAATCTCAGAAACATAATGCTAACAGACTTTCTTAGCCAACGCTATCACAGGTAAAACCAGGACTGGATGTTTGTACCCTGCACGGATGAATGGATTCTACAGCTATCTCTGCAAGGGCAGAGACAGACCGTTATATCATTTTTATTCTTCCAAAGTGTGTAGGCACAATTTGACTGCATGTTTAACAATTGCTAAGTACAACAGAGGGAAAAGTACACACACACACTGCGGAAAGGAGATCTATCCTGCAAGCTCCTAGATGAGGTGGCACACAGGGTAATTTCAGACGTTACGAAAATGCCTTTCAACACAGTTGACAGTGGATCCCCTGTGGTGGCAGCGTTCCCGTGAACGTCTGTTTGACCCCCGCCAGAGGTTCACCACAGTGAACCTCTGGCAGGGGTCAAACCTAACCACGGTTCTGGACCTCCGGCCGGTCAGAGGTCAAAAACTGTGGTTAGAGCGGCCACGATCCAGAAAGGGGCAGACATAACATCAGTTACCTTGCCCCGGTCCAGAATCGCGCCCTGAATCACGGTACGGGATTGGGTGCAGTGACCTCACTGGTCACTATGCCCGCCCGTCTCCCCATGGGCGGCCAGCCCAGGGAGTGGGGGGTGGGGGGCCATGCAGCTGCACGTTGCACCGCACAGCCCCACCCCCTCCCTGATTCCCCACAGTGATGGAGCCGGCACGGCTGAAGGACGGCTGGCTTCATCGCGGACTGGGATCTGAGAGAGATCCCGGTCCAGGGTTCAGCGTGGTGGGCCTCTGGGCCCATCACGTCTGAAAATACACACGTATACAGAAAGGTGTGGGGCATAATCCAGAGCAGAGAGGCCCTGAGAGCCAAGGGAAAATTTCCACAGTGTATGGGGTCACCCTGCAGGGACTGAAGTCCTTGTCCCTTAAATAATAACCTGAGCTTTTCTTGCCCACAAGGAATGAATGCCATCTTCAAGCCAGGCCAGCCAGTTACAGAACTCACCCCATTTTCTCTCTTATGCCTCCCTTGTCAGTCAGAAGAGAAAGCTGCTTTGCCCCCACCACTGATATTTGAGACACCCCCCCACCTCATGTGCACACATCCCTTGTGTGCTTACATGTGCTCATACGTATATGTACTATACTATGCAATTATACCCGCGTGCATGCATGCACACACACCATGACAGATGGTATGTTCCTTTGAGGAATCAAAGAAGGGGCGTGTGTTGTTGATCTGGCTCCTCCAGAAGCTATTCCCCTAAAAATAAAGGTAACACCTGTCTGGAAGCTGGTACCCAGAGGAACATTCTTGGAAGCCCAAGAGAAGGAGGCAGGACAGCTACATCCAATTTTCACATTCCTAAAAGCATACTGCAAATGACTGGACTTCTATTTCTTTCTCTTGTGATTGTAATAAGCAGTTGTGGACCTTCCTGAAGAGATTTTAGGTTACATTGGCAAGAAACTAAATAAGCAGGTTTCTTCCCCCAAAGAGGTTTCTCTCTGTGCTACAAAAACGTGTTGGTGGGTAGGAAGAACTGTGCTACAGTGGATTCTTCTACACACAGCATGCACCTAACAAAAGGACATGCATACACACACCATTTAACATAACACAAGTTGTTAAACACTGGGCTGGAGACTCAGGAAACTAACTCTATTTTTCAGTAACAAAGTATAAACATTTCCAGCAAGCTCACTTAATAGAACTTTGTTTGCCAATTGATTTTGCCTGCTTCCCTGGGGCTACGAGAAAGTAGTTTTGTTTCAGTGGGGAAAACAAATGAATAGCTTTGCCCAGTCCTTTACCCTCCCCATGGTGAGCACACACCCATGGTATGTGGGGTTTATTGCAGGCCAAGGGTACCTTTTTTGGGGGAACTTTCATTAAGCTATTGGCTGGAAATAACTGCTCCACTCCATGCCATAAACTTGCTTCCCACACACAATCAACAGCGAGTAATAAAACCCCACTCTCCACGTGCACAGACTCTTGAGTCAGCAACGTAACACATGCGCATGGCTTGATTCTTCAGTGCCTTGCATCCTGTACAGGCATTTTCAACTACTGCAAAGTTGGTGTAACACTCTACCCAATCAGACTAGCAGTGCTGTGTGTTCAGTTTGTACAGGGGAATCACTAGGGAATTCAGATTCACCGTGTACAAACACACATTGAGAAACTGTCTGTCCCAAGGACTGTTCAAACTATTTGGACAAGTAGAGCTGATCAAGGAATATATTTTATTTATTTATTTATGGATTATTGTGTTGTTGTTTTTTCAGATTTTCCTGGAGGGGGAAATAATTTCACATAAAATTAATATTGTTTAATATATTATATTGTTTTTATATTTGAAAATAATTTTTGGTTAAAAATATTTTTGGTAAAAGAAAAATTATTTTCATAAACCAAACAAATATTTTTAACAGCACCCCCTGCCAAAAATGAAAATTCTTTCCCACTCCAAATTATTTTAAATCCAGACGAACACTGACCATTTTTGTTTTGGACATAAAACTCTTTCATTGGAAAAAGCTTAGATGAAGATATCTCAAGCAGCTTTAGAGATAAAACAGGCAAAGGGTTAGAAAAGGAAGTGTTGCTATCTTCATTTTGCAGATGGAAAGCTGTGCTACAGAAAGACTGGGGACATATTTTCAAAATAACGCAGCTTCCGCTGAGGTACCGAAGGGGCTAAACTTTCAAAGTAGTCCCTTGGGTACTGAGCACTTTTGAAAATGGAACCCTTGATTAGGCATGTAACTAGGAGCTGAGCTCGTTTGGAACAGCTAACACCAAGTGACTGACTACTTGGCCAAGATCACACACTGGGGGCAGGGGCAGGGTACTGTAGCAGAGCTTGGAACCGTACCCAGGTCTTCCAAGTCTTGACCCAGGGCTTTAACTAATAAACCAAAATGTTCTCTACAAAGTAGCTAGGACTCACTTTTGATGTAATTACATAACACAGCTATGTTAGTGGTCCTCAAATGGGGTGGGGTGGGGGATAAAATGGGCTCAGTTGCCAACCTTCTAGACCCTGCAGTGCAGGGGTGTCGGTGGTAGGTTGGAATGGGCCCAGGTTCAAGAAATGGATTTGAACCCCTCCCCATCCTCGTCCTCTGTCCCGTCCTCTTTCCTCCTCCCAGTGCCTCTCTCTCCCTCCTCTTGCTGGGCCTGAGCCCTGGAGGCTGTGGCTGCACCGCCTGCCTCGTGCGGTCACCAGCACTGCCGGTGCTTGCTCAGTCCTGTGCTGCTCACTGGGTGGGTCCCATGTGCACCACATGCTGCAGGCACGTGTGCTTCTTCTCAGCTCTGTCTCCACCCAGCCGTGCCGCTACAGGGTAGGATTTGTGCACCCCACCCGAGCTTGGACCATGGAACAAATGTTCTGTGATAGCTATGCCCCTGCTCCAGTGGTCCTCAAATATTTTAGACCATTCCCCCTTTCCTCTGTCTGTGGTTCATGCTGTTCTCCCATCACACATGTACATATAGTATACCATGAACTCGTCTCTCCCTCTTCTCCCTATTGCCACCCTGGCCTTGGTCACTTCGCTGTTTGCCCCCTCTGACTCAACCTTGCCCACACTCTCTTCTGTTTGCCCCTTGACCTCTGCCCCTCCCCTTTACTCTTACTTCCCCACCCCCATTGCTGCTGCTGCTGCTATGACTTCCCTCTCCTCACTGCACTGCACAGAGGATATTTCTAAAATGGTGTCTGCTTGCTCACTTCTGAAACATGAATTTCAGCTGGTGGCTCTGCTGCACCAATCAGAATTCATGTTACAAAAGTAGGCAGGGTCAGTTATTTCGGAAATTGCTCCAAGTTCAACCAAAGTGCAGGGGTCTATTATTAATTATTATTATTATTATTATTAATGATTTATTATTATTATTAGCAAGCATTTATATAGCACCAGCAATGTATCTGGTGCTTTACAAAGTAATTTAATTGACACAGTCCCTGCCCTAGGGCTTACAATTTGGGAGGCGGGGTGGGGGGGGGGAGGGGGAGACGAAGGAAGGGGAACAGAGGGAGAGACAAGGAGTGTAACATTCACGAAGATGCGAGGTCCCAGGTGCACGTGCTTGGCCTGGTTACATCAAGAATGATGCCTGGTTGGTCTGTGTGGTGAGGATATGAGTACACAGACCTCAGGTAACAGATTGTACTGGATGGAGGCTATCAGTTAGGTGAAGGGAGCGAGGAGTCGGGGAGGGCAGAGCGGAAGAGGTGGGTCTTGAGGAGGGATTTGAAGGTTCGAAGGGAGGGGGCGAGGTGGATGTGGGCAGGGAGGGAGTTCCAGGCGTGGGGGGCTAGCAAGTGGCCCTTCATGCCTCCCCTTCTTCCTCCAGATACATTCTTTGTCCCGAGGCCCAGACCCCCAGTGTGAGATTCAGTGCCTTAGGGACAATTTCCAAATGGTAACCTTCCAGCTTTTCTCCTTAGTTACATGGATCCTGGTGGTGCTGCAGCAAAACCAAAATCATATTCCAGAAGCGGGCAATCCAGTTCAGCCACTCAGATGGGGCAGGGGAGCAAAAGAGAGAGGGAGAGAGCAAAGAGGAAAATAAATGCAAGGCACGTGCTTGAGAACCCCTGAGCTCTACAATCTCGTCCCCAGCTAACAACTGTGTCCAGTTCTCCACCAACAACCCCTGCTATTCCTCTCCCTTCACACGCACTCCTCCTCAGCCAGCTATATGACGCTCACTTACATACTCAAACCATTGAACGTATTCTCCAGACTTGTTCTTACGCCCGCATTATAAATAACCTACACTGCTCCCAAACCCTACACAGCCTTCACTCATCCATGGCTTTAGTTCTCAACCAATTATTTTTGAATGTGACAGAGCTGTAGTCCTACCTGGGGGCTACATACAGGCTGCTTTCCAAGTCTTAGCTTCAAACTGTTTACAAGTGAGCTGAGTGAAAACGGGGGAGGGGAGGTGGGGGGAAGAGGAAAGGAGCATCTGATAATTTTTAATGACTGGTAATTAAGGAGGGGAGAGGGTCATACTCAAGAAGATGACTCAGAGCTTCCATAGCTAGCCAGGTTTTCTTCAAACTTTCAAAAAACAGCTTCCTTCCTGTCTGAGAACAAGCAGGAGATGTAATTAAGGGGAGTGAGGGTGTTGTACGCAGAGCGGTTGAACATATTTTTAAACCTACCCCAAAACGTGGGGAAACTGGCCTGTTTTCACCAGGGCTCATGGTTCAATTTCATATGTCATGGGGGCAGTGTTACTAACTCTTACGATTTCTATTTTATTGCGAGTCTCATGATACCTGGTGTTTTGTTAAAACCCCAGCTCCTGGAGAGATGAGATCATATAATCTCAGCCTTCATTTTTTAAAAAGTAGATTTCTAACTTCTCACTTGCAAAACCAAACCGTTGAAAATGTATACCTTGAGAGACTGATACCTAGAGGGCAATTAAAAAGACCTCCAAAACTATTATTCTAAAGATATATCATGTGTTTTCTGGGTTTGAGTCATGATTTTTGAACACAGTGTTGCCTGTTTGCCATATGCTAGCAGGAATTCATGCCTCTTTGTTCTCCAAGTAGCTTTGTTTTTGAACAAGGGAAAAATAAGCACCATAATAAAGCTTGCAGGAAAGAGTGTGGTGTTGGTCTCTCCTGTGAAACATACGACGGCTGTCTGTATACAGAAAGAGTGCTTGCGCTTGTAAAGGGGCGATATGTCAGAAAACAAAGGGTGTTGACTAACGAGACGATAGCCCACATCAGGTGGGTGTCCACCTGCCCATTTATTAGGTGTTTGTCCCGACCAGCCACATGGCCACCATCCACTGGACATGCAGCCCCCCACTCATAGTGAGGTTCCAGATGATGTGAAGTCCGCTGTGCGGGCAAATGTGATCCAACATGTGCCCACATGTCCACGTCCAATCAAGTAGGTTGCGTGCAGCATTGCACACGTACAGGTCCACCAGCCCCATAGTGTGGCGGGCAAAAAGCTTAGAACGTTCCGAGGAGTTTCCAACCCCTCTCCATTCTCACTGGTATGCACATAATTCTACCTTACAAGCCTGCCTGCACCAATTTCAAACATGTGTTCTCCCATCTCATCCTGGTTTACAGCACATGCCCGACATTTGCTCTTCCTGAGCTGTTGCATTCTAAGGAACTACTTGTGGAGGATTACTACTGCTCCACAAGTAGTTGGCTAATACTGACAGCCAGACAACAACTACCACCACCGTGCAATCGCAGCAGTCGTACTAGGTCTACTGATCTGCCCGTCAACGCTGCATTCCCTGGACCAAGGAAGAGACCACGGCCTCTTGAATTCTATGAATAGCACAGGAGCGGGCCCAAGGAGGGGAACCATGTGCTATCAGTGTGGGGGCCAGGGGGTTGAGAGGAAAACACAGTGACATTCAGGAAACATTTTTAAAGGCTTTACTGATACCACAAAGAGATAATCTGAAACAGTTCACCAATGCGCATTAAACTGTCGCTGATGGTGGGTATATTGGCTGGCATTGAGGTTGATGTGCCAGCACAAGGCATCCCAGATCTTTCCAGCTATGCGCTGCTCTGCTCAGTTAATCTGGTCCCGGAACAGGGGCACTAGCTCCACAGAGCTAACTGGTAGGGTGTTTTCCAACACAGCCATAGCAGTCTTGCAGTTGTTGTGGAGAACACTGGTGGTAGCTGTTAGCAGTGGAGCGATCTCTAGTGGGAAATCAGTTCTGGGCACAATTGATCTCCAGCACTGCTTTAAACGCCCCAAAGCTCTCATCACAACAGAGTGGCTAAAGTAACGTTGCTCTGGTGTGCAGGCAATGTTGTACGTCTTCATAAGCCATCATTTCAGTAGGTAGGCAGGGTCCCTGAGAACAAAAGGCCTCATGAGCACCCCCTCAACAATTATTGCATTGGAGGCTCCAAAGACTTCAGTGTACATGCCACCAAAGAAGGGGGACTGATGGAAGTTACGGGCATCCTGTGGTTCTTTCTGGACCATCATATCCATGAACTAGGCATGGTGGTCTACTACGGTCTTGAGAAAGAATCACAGAAAAGAATTCCTTGTGGTTCAAGTACTTGTCCTTGCTACGGAGTGGGTAGAAGATGGGGACACGGCTTCCATTGATCACCCCTATACAGTTTGGGAACCCTTCCCACTGAAAGCTCTCCATTACCTCTGCAGGGTCAGCCAACTGCACCACCCAGTCCACCAGCACTTCCACAATCTCTGTGCAAACCTCCAATAGTATGGTGCTCATTGTGGAGGTTCCAACACCAAATTGCTGTATGACAGAGCAGCAGGAGTCTGGAGTGGTGAACTTCCATATGGTGATAGCAATGCGCTTCTCCACGAAGCTAGGTAACCATATCACCATATTCTGTTTCCCCAGTCAAGGCCTCAGGATCTCAGCTATCTACAGGATGAGGCAATGGGGCAATCCTAAAGTTTGCGACCCACTTGGCGTTTCCCTCAAAGATAGCACATTCTCCTTCCTGTCTGCATTTTCTCCATGACCCAGATCAGTCTCTTGGTGGGTACAGCCCTATGAATGACATCAGTGACTGAAGCTGCATCTCCCAATAGCTTTCAGCATGCAGCAGCTCCCCTTGGACAGCTTCAATTTTCCCATCCCCAGTGTAGCCTGTCATTGCTTTGCCAGAGGTAGGCAAGAGCACGGCGCTGAAGCAGGAGCCACCTCTGCGGTGTGGAGCACCACACTATTCCTGCCACAGATCGAGCAAGAGCCTTTCTTTGCCTTGAAATCACATTCCATTCCTATCAATGACAGCAGAAGGCGTGGGTCTGTTGAATTGCTCGCAGGTTCTGCTCAGTCATGGTAATGAAGGCCTGGACCATAATAACGAGCACCATGAAGTTCTCGGCATGCAACTCCATGGCTGTGGTACCGACGTCCATGAACTCTGCAGACCACATGCCAAATGTTTTGAACAGCTTGAAGAGTGGGGTAGCTGCCTAGCTAGAACTGGCTGTGCACCGCACCTAGAGTATCAGGCAATGCCGCGGCTTCATCTGGGGGTGGAGCTTACACTGGCGCCTCCAGTACAGCCGTGGCGGCAGCCAGGAACTTGCAAGCGGCGCAGGCGGGGTGGGGCTGTCAGGTCCCGCCGCGCACTCAGACGCAGCCACGCAGATGAGCCCCCAAGCAGCGCGGACTGAGCCTGGCGGGGCTGCTAGCAGCGTTGCAACGCTTGGCGCATCTGCGTGCACAACAGGAAGGGGCCACAGAGCATAAAAGGGCAGCCAGTGCTCAGTAGCCTTGTCGGTGATCAGCTTGCTGTGAGAGACTGGCCCTTGTGTGATTGAACTTATCGTGGAGACCGTTGGTGTAGTGACAGAGTGCAAAGAGTGTGTGGTTGGTGAGAGTTGAAGGTGTGATTATGTGAGTGAAAGAGCGTGAGGGTGATTGTGTGCAGTGCTGATATACTTCCCTTCTTCCCTCCCCGAGACATAGGCCCTTCCCCGTTCCTTGAACCCAGAGTGACTGTACGTGACCCTGGACTTCTTTCCCCCCTGACCTTCACTGTGTGGATCACCCTGAACTCCCGAGTGGCTGGGTCTGGGTGTTGCACCTTGAGTGGTGGGTTGTGGTGAACATGGGGTGTGAGAGCCCTGGGCTTGGCATTCCTGATCCCTATGATAATCTGGCCTTCTTCTGTACAGGAGTATTAGGGCCACACAAAATCCTGAGGGAATACTATAAAACCCGTTTGGTGCTGAGCTCAGGGGATGTGTGGAGAGGAGAGAGACTGAATCCTTTCCCTTCTTCCCCTCCAACTCCCCCCTATCCCTTACAGTATCACCGGCTCTAATTTTCCTCCTTAGTATGGACCCCTCTAAGCAGTTAGAGGACATGGCCCGAGCCATTCAGGCCTTAGCCATGGAGGTCAAGAACGTACGAGAACAGTGAGATCAGGGGGCAGCAGGGGGTCCCTCCCCCGAGTTGGGGGTAGCTGATCAAGTAGAAGCTATAGCAGAAGCCGCACCTAGCAAAGAGATGGTAGCTAGAGAACCCAAGGCCCCCCAAATTGCTAAATTTACTGGGGACTGAAGGCAATTCCAGGGTTTTTTGGCCTTGTGTAGGCTTACCTTCCAAATGCAGGCCCAGACCTACAACACGGATACTGTCAAGGTAGCCTTTATTATAGGGCATTTGGAAGACCTTGCTCTTACATGGGCTACCACACTGTTAATTGGTAATAGCCCCCTATTAACAGACCTTGCTGCTTTTGAGAGGGAATTTAAATTCCTTTTTGATTATCCCCACCGGGTAAAAGATGCAGAAACAACCATACTAACCTTGAAACAGGGGAAGGGGTCCTTGCTGGATTACGTCACCCGCTTCCAGCAAGTAGCTATTGAGTTAGGATGGCCTGACACGGTCTTAAAGGTTATGTTTAGAAAGGGGCTCAATGATGATCTGAAGGATCAGCTCTCCCATACCGCTTTGCCTAACACTTGGGGGGGAGCTGGTTACGTTAACCTTCCAGATTGATGATCGGTTGTCCAAACATCGGCGAGAAAAACGACAAGAGGGGATGCAAACCTGGCCACCATGGGCGCCCCTCTTCAATATAGGAGGGATGGAAACGGTAAAGACAGATGAACCCGAACCCATGCAGTTGGGAGCATCGCGAAACCTGTAGCAGGGGGGTCTTCCAGGGCTGCATGGGGCGCTGGGTATCTTTTGGGGGAATTAGCAACATCCCACTGCCATGCCTAGTCAGCCCTCAAGCGGGCTGTATCCTCCTAAGGAGGGGGTACGCTATGTGGGGTTCCCCTGTAGGGGTCCCACCCTTGGCCTCCAACCTCCCCTTATAGCCAAGGCCTACGCCACCAATAGCTTATTCATAGAGGGCTTATGCCCTGTAGGGTCCTCAGACCTCAGTCTCTTTTTTGTGGGGTTCAGCCTCACAGGGTCTGAGACCCTCAGAGTTGTTAGTTACTCCAGGTGGCCTAGATTAGGCAGATCCCACCTGAACTGGTCCGTCTCCGGTTCTGCCAACAGGTTCAGCAGATGAGGGTCCAGGGGGGTCTCACTGGAGAAGCTCCAGCAATGAGGAGGAGGGAGCTACAGGAGTCAGCTCCTTCTCCTACGGCCACCCCCAGTAGCCTTGAGCTTGCTCAGTTCCAACTGGCCTTACTGAGCATGTCTGCAGACTTAGAGCTCAGAAGGCTTTCAGGGCTCTACTGAGCATGCCTCAGGACTTAGACTCCAGAGGGCTTTAGAGTCTCAACTGGGCATGCTCCAAGCTTGATGCCTAGCTATATAGCTGCTAGGCAGCCCAGTAATAGGGCTCCTACCAGCTCAAAGGAGCCACCCTATTACAAGGTCCACTAGCAGTCGAGGAAAAGGAACAACGAAGGTCAGACCATTTATGTTTTTATTGTGGGGACCGAGGGGATTATGTACGGATGTGTCCACAGCTATCCCGGTCCCAACGGCTGCTGGGAAACGACAAGCCCCGGGATGGGCAGGGGACATCCCAGTAAGCATTAGTAGCCCCGTTCGCTATAGCATCTCTGTAGTTCCACTCACGGTCATGGACATCAACCATATTAGGATCCCCATTGCCTTCAAGGTTACTTCAACCTGCACCATCATTGTACCTGCTTTCATAGATTCTGATGCCTTGGGTAGCTTTATAGATGACACTTTCGTATTGCAACACCCTATCCCCACACAGAACAAGGGTTCCCCTGAGGCTGTATACTCGATTGATGGGTCACCCCTCATCTCAGAACCAATTACTTCTCGCGACCTGGAGGTTACCATTGGAAACTACCAGGAGTTGTTAACCCTTGATTTGGTTCGCACCCCTACTTTCCCTATAGTGCTAGGACTGCCCTGGCTGTGAAAACATAACCCCTATATTAACTGGCAGCGCAAAACAATAGAATTTACGTCCCCATACTGTAAAGGCATGTGTGTGCTCCCCGCTCCTGCTCCCTTGTTCCGAGAGGTGCAAGGCCTCACAGCTGCTAGCCTCCCTACCTCTATACCAAAGGAATACCAAGACCTACACGTGGTGTTTAAGGAACAGCAAGCCCTAGAACTTCCCCCTCATAGATCGTGATTGCCCTATTGCCCTGTTACCAGGGACTGAACCCCCATTTGGGAGAATCTATGCTTTGTCTGCCCCAGAACTAAAAACACTCAAGGAATACATCAATGATAATTTACAGAAAGGATTTATTAAGCCCTCTGAGCCCCAATGTTCTTCATACCCAAGAAAGATGGGTGGCTCCGGCCTTGTATAGACTATCGAGGACTTAATGCCATCACAGTAAAGAACAGGTACCCCCTGCCACTCATTCTGGAATTATTGAATCAGCTTCAAGGAGCCCACATATTCACCAAATTGTACTTGAGACGAGCCTATAATCTTATGCGCACAGGCAATGAGTGGAAAACTGCCTTCTGAATGAGATATGGACGTTTCTAATATCTAGTAGTGCCGTTTGGGTTGGCCACCTTCCAACACTTAATTAACGACATTTTCAGGGACATTTTGGACCAATACGTTGTGGCATATTCAGATGACATCCTGATTTTTTCTAATAGTCGAGAAGAACACGTTCAACACGTACGTTTTGTTTTGTCACGTTTCAAACACCACCACCTATATTGTAAAATTGAGAAATGTGCCTTTCACCAACAAATGGTACCCTTTCTTGGGTTTCTTATCTCACCCCATGGCATTAGCATGGATCCTAGCAAAATCCAGGCCATTCAAAGATGGTCTGCTCCCCAGGCAGTCAAACCGTTACGACGGTTTTTAGGAAGTACAAATTATTATAGACAGTATATTCCTAAATATGCTGAGTTAACCGCCCCCTTAACCTTGTTGTTAAAAAAGGGGCAAGAATATAAGTGGATGGAATCGCAGCAACAGGCCTTCAATGGATTGAAATGGGCATTTACCCAAGCCCCAATCCTTCAATACCCCGATTTTACCATGGCCTTTGTTGTGGAAACAGATGCCTCTAGCATGGTCATAGGGGCGGTGTTGTCCCAACCTACTGCAGAGGGTTCATCTCGCTTATCCTGTGCTTTTTACTCCAGACAACTGAAAAAAGCAGAACAAAATTACACGATCCTGGATCGGGAGCTATTAGCCATCAAGGCAGCCTTTGAAGCTTGGAGACAGTACTTGGAAGGGGCCAAACTACCCATCCTAGTAATTACTGACCATAAAAATCTTACTTACAAACTGCCGGTATAATGAATGCCCGGCATGCTCAATGGGCTCTTTTCTTCGCCCATTTCTCTTTCCAGATTCAATATAGACCAGGACGAAACAACATCATAGCTGATGCATTGTCCAGATCTTATGAAACCACAGATGCTCGGGCAGACCTGGGAGAAACACTTCTAGACAAAAAGGTATTTGCCGCTTCTTGTCTCACCTATGCACAATTCCGTAAGTTAGTTGCTAAAGACCCTTCCTTGAAACAAATTCCCAATGTGGACAGTGTACATGGGGTATATAAAAATACGGATCATATAGTGGTTCCTCTCAAGGCACGTAAACACGTTTTGTGGGCCCACCATGCAGGTCATCCAGGTCAACACCGTACAGCAGGACTAGTGTTAAGACACTTTTGGTGGCCTACGGTCCAAGCAGATGTATGAGCCTACATGCAAGGGTGCATCATTTGTGTCCAGACCAAGACCCCTCGTAGAAAACCCATCAGATTGTTGCAGCTTGGTGCAGTGCCCCAAGGACCCTGGTAAACAGCATGAATTTAATTTAATTTAATTTAATTTAATTTAATTTAATTTAATTTATTTATTTATTTAAAACTTGTATCCCACCCCTCCTGCCCAAAGGCAGCTCGGGTTGGCGAACAACACAATTTTTTTTTAACAATAAAACATTTAAAAACAAAATCAACAAATTTTAAAACAAATCATAAAACTCACCCTCCCTTCCCAAACGCTACCCACGCACCCTACCCCACCCCCCCAAAAGCCTGGCGGAACAGCCAGGTCTTACACAAACGTCAAAATGACAGAAGGGTGGGGGCCAACCAAGCCTCCTCCAGGAGCGAATTCCACAGCACAGGGGCAGCCGCCAAAAAAGATCTCACATCAGTGGCCACCTATCTCGCCCGGGGAACCTCCAAAAAGGCCCCTCACGGAGTCATGGACGATCTTAGGGGTCGCACAGGCACATGGGGAGTGAGGCGATCCCGCAGATAGGCAGGGCCCAGGCCGTAAAGGGCTTTAAAGGTCAAAACCAGCACCTTGAACCTGGCCCGGTGCTTTATAGGCAGCCAGTGCAGAGCCCAGAGCACACGTGTCATGTGCTCCCTGCGGCCCGCCCCAGTAAGGAGACGGGTCGCAGCATTCTGCACCAGCTGCAGCCTCTGGACCAGTAGAATTGCCTCTGTCACAGGGACACACTACTATTTTTGTCATAGGAGACCAGTTCTCTAAATTAGGACACTTCATCCCCTGCAAGGGTCTGTCAAGCGGCAATCCTTCTGATGCACCATGTAGTCAGATTACACGGCATGCCGTGTACCTTTATCTCAGATCGTGGTTGTCATGGCAGTGGGGGCTCACTACCCCACTCTAGGCTGTCATGACTCAGTTTCCCTGACTTGCAGCTCTCACTGGATCAGCTCTCTCTCTAGAACTGAATGAGTCTGCAACAGGTGAACCTTCTAGTCACCTTTTCAGCCACAGAGTTTCCCAGCACAGACTCTTTCTCTCTGGGTTCGTCTGTGTTTGTAAACACAGAATCAACCCCAAACTGTGTCCCGCCAATGTTAGGATTAGCAATTCCATTGGACCATACAAAGTTCAGTAAAAGGAAGTTTAATGCATAAATCATGAATAAGCATGCAGTACAAGATTATACTCGAGAGTGTAGAAATCAAAATAACATAACCAATAATGCATTCCTATCTGTACCTGGATTCTCCTGATTTAGGCTTACCATAATCCAGGTCCAAGGGTATTCCAGTTCATGTCACAATCAGCAATGGAAAACTTGGCCGGGTACCAGTCTTTAGAGTTTCCAAAAAGTCTTACTTAATAGTTCCTTTGGTGCAGCCCTTCTCTGGCTGGTAAGATATGATGATGCAGAAGAAGCTCAACAAGCTGATCTCAACCAACTGAGAGAGATAGCTAGATTGATCCTTTCTTTGTCTTGTCTCCCCCCTTAAGTACTATTTGAGGGTCCTTTGTTTGATTTTCCTGCCAGGATGTGAGAGCCCTGGGCTTGGCATTCCTGATTCCTGCTCTCTATGATAATCTGGCCTTCTTCCATACAGAAGTATTAGGGCCACACAAGATCCTGAGGGAATACTATAAAACCCGTTTGGTGCTGAGCTCAGGGGGTGCATGGATAGAGACCGAATTCTTTCCCTTCTTCCCCTCCAACCCCCTCCTATCCCTTACAGTGAGCAACTCTGTGCCTAGCATGCATCAGCTGGTATTGGCTGCGATTGGCTGAAAAGGTTTTTGCAAAGCTTATGCTGGGTGTTTGTGTGATGTTGCACCTGCACTGCCAATCCAGGTTGCTATTAAACTGCATAGACATTTCTGTCACAAGCACATCAGTGCACATGCCAACTCATAAAAAAATATTACAGATGTTAGCACCAGGGAAGCATGCAATTTTTAATTTTAGGGGGGGGGGATATCACTGAATGTTAAGAAATGGGCAATTGCAGGGACCTGCACAAGGCAGTGCAGGTCACTGTACTCAGAATATATGTGAGCAGAGTTGTCCATTGGTTAAGTAATTGTTATATTTTCTTATCTTTTGAAAGTAAGTTTTTGCTTGCAACGAGCATGACAGGTCATAATGTCATATTACGGTGGGTTGTTTGCATGGGAAAGCCCAATAGCTTCAGCTTTTGTCTACAGGTGCTGTAGCCGCCCAGGGTTTGGGACCCAGAGATGTTGGGGGATGGTGGATACCCTGTCATTTGCCAACATTTGGGTGAGGCCTGATGTATAGAGAAAACGGTTTTGTCTTCCAGGTTAGCTATTTCAATCTAGGGCTCTCTCTGTGGGCAGAAGCCACAGGGCGGCGGTGAAAGGGTGATGCAAAAGGGTTCTTGCTGTTTTGTGGCCAGTTGCTGTCATGTCATGTGCTTCTCCTGTGACTGTTGCTGCTAAACCAATCAACAAATCTCTGCAACCTGTAAGCCCCTTGGAGGTAGTGACCTGTGTATAACTATTGATTATACAGCACCAGGTACACTGCTTGTGCTATAATAAAATAATAAAATAATAATAATGGCTAATATCCTCCATTCCTCCTCGCCTGCATTAGCTGTCTGATCTGCTTCCATGAACCTCTCTTCCTTCCTCTTCTCCTTATCTCCTTCTCTTCCAACTCCTTCCTTGGAGCAACACTCCTCCTTCCTATCAACCTCCACCTCTCCATACCTCAGCCCCCAATTCTACTCCTTGCTCCTGTCACTGCCCCTCTCCTCAAACCTTATCCCCATCCTTGTCCCCCACCCCCGCAAATCTCAGCTGCCCTTCTCTTGCGCTCTCTGGAACTGCTGCTTGCACCATTCATCCATGATCTCTTCCTCTCTCATTCCCTCCAGCTCCTTGACCTTACAGAAACCTGGATTCCTCCTTGTAACACTGCTACTCCTGCTGCCCTCTCCATTGGCAGCCTCTCCTTTCCGCACTCACCCCACTCCAAAGGTTATGGTGGTGACCACATCTTGCCAGTTCCAACTGACTCTTTAGCACTCCTCCCTCTCACTCTTTCCCCTCCTTTGAGGCCCATTGTGTTTGGCTCTGCTCCCCACTTCCTTCACTTCTGTGCTGCTTTCATCTACCACTCCCCAGGCTCCCTCTCCTCTTTCTCCAACACCTGGCTTATATTCTTCCTTTCCAATGACAGTATTCTCACCCTCAATTTTGAGAACTTTAATATCTATGTGGACACCCCCTCTGATCCTGCTGCTTCCTGCTTCCTCTCTCTGACCTCTTCTTTTGACCTTTGTCTCTGGACTTGCTGCCCAACACATCCTGATGGCCACTCCCTTGACCTAGTCTTCTAAAAAATCAAAACCAACACTGTTCCATCTCTGAGCTCTTTGGATACCCTTCCTGTCTCTGACCACCATCTTGCTTCATTCTGTGTCTCCCACTCACCACTTTCCCAAACCTTTCGCTTCTTCCGTGATGTTTAATCCATCAACCCTCTGGACTTTGCTTCCTCCCTCTCTCATCTGTCTCCTCTTCCACCTGCCCTGACTCTGCTCTCTCTGCCTTCAACTCATCCCTTTTCTCCACCCTTGACTCCCTTGCTTCTCTTTTGCATTGTCCTATCCTTTGCATCAACTCCCATCCTTGTCTCACCCCCACCATCCAATCCTGCTCTCGTGCTGGTGAGTGCATCTGGCAAAAGTCTCATGACTTCCTCCACTTTAAGTTTGCCCTCTCTGCTTTCAGTAATGCCCTTTCCCTGGTCAAGGAATGCTATTACTCCATGCTGATTGAATCTCACTTCCACAACCCCCACCATCTCTTCTTGACCTTCCCTTCCCTTCTGAAACCTCCCTGTCCTCCTTCGCCTCCCTCCCTCTCTGCACAGGATCTTTTCTCCTTTTTCAACAAGATTGATCAAATCCACCTTGACATCACTTCTCAACCCTCCCTTCCCCATTCCCTTCCTTGCTCTCCTCCCTCCTGCCTCTCTTCTAGCCTTCTTCTCTCTAGCTTCCCCTGATGAGGTCACCTCCCTCCTCTCTTCATCCAACACCTCCACCTGCCCCATTTACCCCATCTCCTCTCCTGGAGTGAGCTGTCTACATGCACTGTCTTGATTTCCTCTTTTGACCCCTTTCAATTGGAATTCTGCCCTCTCCACTAGACTGAGAATGCCCTTGCTAAAATCACCAATGACCTTCTCTTAGTCAATTCCGAGGACCTCTATTCCATTCTTGTTCTGCTTGATCTCTCTGCCATAAGCGCTATGTGGGGTTTACCAAAGTCACTGTCGGTGGCACCTACAGGCGTGGTACCAGAGGCAAAGGCCTCTCTTTGAACTTTTCCGGGCAAAAAAACAATAAAACAAGAATTTAAGGCCTGTAAGGGTGCGGAGCACCCCGCTGCATCTCCTACTTGACCGGAGGCAGACTTTCAACTGGAGAAGCGAGGGAGCAACGTTCCTATGCATGCCCAGCTGAAAGCTTGGTGCTGCCTCCTGCTGGCCATGTGGTAGATTGCTCCCAGAGTCCAAATAACTGGACTGAGAGTCCATAGAAAGGAGAACCTGCAGAATGATCTAAAGCAGGGTAATGAGACTGCACTGAAAACCTCAGACAACGCTCCTAAGAGGGAAAACAGAGTATGCTTCAGATGCAAAAAGGAGGAACATTTAAAGAAAGACTGTTATATATGGAAAGCAGAACAGCAGAAACAGTCTCCACGAACACCTACACAGAGGGCTAAAGTCACAAACAGCAACACAGTCACTCAACAATGGAGTGGGTGCTTCAGAGCAATGCAAGACAGCTCATCCCAAAATTGGTGTGTAGACTCCGGCGCAACGAGCCACATGACTAGCGATAAAGGATTCTTCACAGGGCTGGATCTGAGCAGTAAAGAAAGGATCTACCTTGCAGATGTTAGAAGCATCAACGTGGAAGGAATTGGACAAGGATTCCTGTACTGCACCCAGTTACAGGGAGGCACACAAACCATACCCATGAAAGATGTGCTCTATGTGCCCAACTTAGAAGGGGGACTCC
>QEPC01015418.1:1981246-2006963 GCA_003113815.1 Sphenodon punctatus
GATCTTGTCTGCGAAGTAGTTGACAAACTCCTCACAGTGGGCTCGGGACAAGTCCCCATCAAGGCAGAGGGAGGCCGGACTAACCAGCCCCCGCACCACCCGAAACAGCTCCGCCGGGCGTGACTTCAAAGACGCTATGAGAACAGCAAGGAACTCCTTCCTCGCCATCCTCACAGCCTCAACATAGGACCACAAATGGGCCCTATGGAGAAGACGGTCAGAGTCAGATAGAGTCCGACGCCAGCATCGCTCTAGCCTCCTGTCTACACGCTTCTTCCACCGCAGCCCCTCAGTAAACCAAGGGGTCCTGCGGTGACGAGACCGAGGCAGAGGGCATCTTGGAGCCACCCTGTCAATGGCTTCCTCCAGCAAGCTGTTCCAATGCTGGACTAGCTCATCCACAGAGTGGCTATCCCAGTCCAAGGTTAACTCCCTCAGGCCCTCTTGGAACCGCTGGGGTTCCATCAGCCTCTGAGGGCAGACCATCCTAACTGGTCCCTTCCCCTTCTGGAGGGGGTGCACTAGAAGACTGGCCTGAAGGAGATAATGAGAAATGGGGGGTGTCGGTTGCTGGCTGCGTGTTGTGCCTGCCTATCCCTTGTGTGGTCTTTTCTCCCTGGTTTTGGCAGACCTGTCCCATGTGTGGGTGTGCTGCCCTGTGCACATGGGGCCAATGAGGGGTAAACACCCATCTCCACCCATGCCCCTGCATGGAGCTTTTTCCTGGTTGCTCTGTGTGGGGAGGTGGGTGGGTCATGGGAGGGCACACCCATCCACCACCTGTTTTACCAGGGGCGGCTGGTGGGTTTGGAGGCTGTAGGGGCAGTGGGCGGGTTAAACCTGCCGCCAGTGGGCATAGGGGCGGAGCCAGGGCAATGGCAGTCGGAGCCAGGGCATAACCAAGCAGCAAGGAGTTTCAAGGGTTAACGTTGGATCAGGGGCGGCTGGTGGGTTTGGAGGCTGTAGGGGCAGTGGGCGGGTTAAACCTGCCGCCAGTGGGCATAGGGGCGGAGCCAGGGCAATGGTAGTCAGAGCCAGGGCATAACCAAGCAGCAAGGAGTTTCAAGGGTTAACGTTGGATGGACATTACATTACTTAATGCTGGGAACGCTGCTGTGTGAAGCACTTGCCACCAGGGAATAAAGAACTCTCTTACTGGGGTCTCGTCCACTCTCCTCTCTCTTTCCCACCGGGTTCAAATTAATTAACCATAGTAGGTTAAAAAAATAGATCACGTTGCCATAGCCTACTGAACCCTTGAATCCTGAACCCTTGAATCCTTGATTTTCATGGCATGCTTGGCCACCTGTAGTCTTCTGAAGGTATAGGCTTTGGGGCAAGCCTTCCTTCTGGGTTGGAGAACTTGGGAGGACTGAGTTAGCTCCCTGTCCTGAAACAAGCCGAATCAGAAAAGAATGAAAGGGAAGAGAAGGACAGGACAGAGGANGAATCAGAAGAGAATGAAAGGGAAGAGAAGGACAGGACAGAGGAGAAGTAGGAGGGAAAGGGTTTGGTTTTGGAGCACGAGAAGAGGAAGGGGGAAGAGATGGGTTCAGTGGGAAACAGGGGGAAAGGGTTTCCTTGTCTGCAGCCTTCTCTTCTGCCATGCTCCTACCTACTATCTCCTATCTTCACAAGGAGAGCGAGGCAAGGTGTGGAATCATGCCAGATCTCAGGGAAACTGGATAGAAAAAAGAAGCAAATTAGTTTAGATGTTTGCATTTTGAATGCCATTTTAAATTTTGCTTCTTTGTGGACCTCTCCCCCCCAAAAAGAGGTCCATGCCCTCCCAATCCTCATGCCATCACTTACCATTATCCTGAACACTCTTCATTTTCATGGTCTCCTTGGCTGCCTTTTGTTTTCTATGGTAGGCTCCCAGTCCTCAGACAAAATAGGACTTAAGTCTCCATTGGGCATCAAGAATCCCTCACTGGAGTCCGAAGTTCTAATGTGTCTTGAAGGGAGTAAGCATCCACAGAACCGGACTGTAGACGGAGGTCGCAATGTGTCTGGAGGCACAGTGGTGGGTGGAAAATTGCATTATGTTGTTGTGGAGCTCTGTCATTGTGGAGGTCCCACTGCTGGTGTTTAGGAGGCCTCCAATAGAGTGGAACCTTCACACTTGCTGGCCTAAAGAAACCCACTGGAGTGCAAGGTCCCACTGTGTCTAGAGACACAGGGGTGGGGGGAAATTGCTGTTGAGACCATTCAATGTTCAGGTCCCACAGCTGGTCTTCTGGAGGCCTCCAGACACGGTGTGACTTCAGACTTCATTGGACCTATAGAAGCCCAGTAACTCCTAAAGTCAAACACTGCATCTGGAGGCACAGTGGTGGTGGTGGTGGTGGTGGGGCAGTTGGTGTAGAGGCCCCTATGGCTGGGGTTCTGGAGCCCACATGAGTTGTTGGGGGTGCCCTAAGACTTTAAGGTGTCCCCTGGCCGTGGGCCCGCCCCTGCCTCCAAGAAGAGGTTCCACCCTCCCAATGAATGCCCACTGTACCTCTTCTTGGGGGCAGAAGAGGTAAAGTGGGCATTCATTGGGAGGGTGGAACCTCTTCTTGGGGGCAGGGGTGGGTCCAAAATATAAAAAACGCCTACTCTTAATAACTAATTACTCCTAAACTACATTCTAAACTACTCTAACAAGTGTTTAACTGTAAACTATTTAACTGTTTAAACTGTTTAGAGTTTAACTGTAACTTAAGACATAACTTTTTAACTCAACTTTTTTTAACTTAACTTTTTAACTTAAGAAGGAAGCATACTTCTCTTTAATGTGGGATGTCCTCTGCTGGCTCTCATCCTCACACTCACAGCTGCCAGAAACGCCTCCCTCCGCCGGTCCAGTCTCCGTGTTGGCATCAGTCTCCCTGTAATGTAACTGAGACCATGCAGGCTAGGCTGGAACTGAAGGACTCCAAAACAGGTTTTCTTATTTTGTGGTCTCCCCTCCTTCTAGTCTTCATGCAATGGAGAGTCCAGATCATTACCTGTTTACTTGGGTGCAGCATCCATGTTGGCATGGGTCTTGTCATGAAGGAACATAAGGCCACACAGGAGAGATACTGAACTATAGGTCTAGCATATATGTAAAGCCAAAGGTTAAACATGGATGTAATGTTGAAAACTGACAACTCAATTCATGTAATCATGTAGTGGAAAATGAGAGTTGAGAACCCAAAACTCCAGGAAATGGAGAGAGATAAAGAATGTGGTTTCAGAGAGACACCAGACAGAAACTTATTCAGAAGCAAATTAAGTTTGCCTGTGTGCCTACCTGCTGGCTTTGCCTACGTGCGGGGCACAACTTCTACAGCTTCTCCAAGGTGGGAACGAGAAACAAAAGCCTTTGAAATGCTATTTAAGCCAACAGACAAGGCAAAGGAAGATCTTCAGTTTCTTCAGCTATCTCTTGGAGCCGAGATCTCATCTGCATCCTGCATCTTGCCAGCAAGGAGACTGGAAGACGTGCAGGGGGAGCAAGAACTTGGATTCTAACTAACTCTAAGAACCAGCGCCCAGCTAGCCTTTCCACCACTGGCTGAGATGAACTCAAGTACATGGACTATTCTGTAGGGTAAGATATCTAGGGACACACCAGTACAGTTTAGGAATGCGTTATATTACTTTGATTTCTTAGACACTCTGTATCAACGATCTTAGCTTATGTTATTAATAAACTTTCTTCTTAATTACCAAGAAGCGTTCTGTGGTCTGACATTAGGGATCACAAGCTGAGCAACTTGAGCTTCCAAGCTCTTGTGAACCCAGAGAGAGAGAGAGAGAGAGAGTCTGTGAACGGGAGTTCTGGGAGTTTGGGTGGCAAAAGGATTTCCTCTTTGCAGAACTGGACCGGCCAGAGAGAGAACTGGTTCAGGTGGGCTGCAAGTGAGGGAAATTGAGTCGCTCAACCCAGGAAAGTGGGGTGTTGGACCCCAAATCCCATGACAGGTCTCCCTATAAGGACAAAGACCATGCAGGCTGGAGCTTGATGAATGCAACACAAGTNAGAATGAAAGGGAAGAGAAGGACAGGACAGAGGAGAAGTAGGAGGGAAAGGGTTTGGTTTTGGAGCACGAGAAGAGGAAGGGGGAAGAGATGGGTTCAGTGGGAAACAGGGGGAAAGGGTTTCCTTGTCTGCAGCCTTCTCTTCTGCCATGCTCCTACCTACTATCTCCTATCTTCACAAGGAGAGCGAGGCAAGGTGTGGAATCATGCCAGATCTCAGGGAAACTGGATAGAAAAAAAAAGCAAATTAGTTTAGATGTTTGCATTTTGAATGCCATTTTAAATTTTGCTTCTTTGTGGACCTCTCCCCCCCAAAAAGAGGTCCATGCCCTCCCAATCCTCATGCCATCACTTACCATTATCCTGAACACTCTTCATTTTCATGGTCTCCTTGGCTGCCTTTTGTTTTCTATGGTAGGCTCCCAGTCCTCAGACAAAATAGGACTTAAGTCTCCATTGGGCATCAAGAATCCCTCACTGGAGTCCGAAGTTCTAATGTGTCTTGAAGGGAGTAAGCATCCACAGAACCGGACTGTAGACGGAGGTCGCAATGTGTCTGGAGGCACAGTGGTGGGTGGAAAATTGCATTATGTTGTTGTGGAGCTCTGTCATTGTGGAGGTCCCACTGCTGGTGTTTAGGAGGCCTCCAATAGAGTGGAACCTTCACACTTGCTGGCCTAAAGAAACCCACTGGAGTGCAAGGTCCCACTGTGTCTAGAGACACAGGGGTGGGGGGAAATTGCTGTTGAGACCATTCAATGTTCAGGTCCCACAGCTGGTCTTCTGGAGGCCTCCAGACACGGTGTGACTTCAGACTTCATTGGACCTATAGAAGCCCAGTAACTCCTAAAGTCAAACACTGCATCTGGAGGCACAGTGGTGGTGGTGGTGGTGGTGGGGCAGTTGGTGTAGAGGCCCCTATGGCTGGGGTTCTGGAGCCCACATGAGTTGTTGGGGGTGCCCTAAGACTTTAAGGTGTCCCCTGGCCGTGGGCCCGCCCCTGCCTCCAAGAAGAGGTTCCACCCTCCCAATGAATGCCCACTGTACCTCTTCTTGGGGGCAGAAGAGGTAAAGTGGGCATTCATTGGGAGGGTGGAACCTCTTCTTGGGGGCAGGGGTGGGTCCAAAATATAAAAAACGCCTACTCTTAATAACTAATTACTCCTAAACTACATTCTAAACTACTCTAACAAGTGTTTAACTGTAAACTATTTAACTGTTTAAACTGTTTAGAGTTTAACTGTAACTTAAGACATAACTTTTTAACTCAACTTTTTTTAACTTAACTTTTTAACTTAAGAAGGAAGCATACTTCTCTTTAATGTGGGATGTCCTCTGCTGGCTCTCATCCTCACACTCACAGCTGCCAGAAACGCCTCCCTCCGCCGGTCCAGTCTCCGTGTTGGCATCAGTCTCCCTGTAATGTAACTGAGACCATGCAGGCTAGGCTGGAACTGAAGGACTCCAAAACAGGTTTTCTTATTTTGTGGTCTCCCCTCCTTCTAGTCTTCATGCAATGGAGAGTCCAGATCATTACCTGTTTACTTGGGTGCAGCATCCATGTTGGCATGGGTCTTGTCATGAAGGAACATAAGGCCACACAGGAGAGATACTGAACTATAGGTCTAGCATATATGTAAAGCCAAAGGTTAAACATGGATGTAATGTTGAAAACTGACAACTCAATTCATGTAATCATGTAGTGGAAAATGAGAGTTGAGAACCCAAAACTCCAGGAAATGGAGAGAGATAAAGAATGTGGTTTCAGAGAGACACCAGACAGAAACTTATTCAGAAGCAAATTAAGTTTGCCTGTGTGCCTACCTGCTGGCTTTGCCTACGTGCGGGGCACAACTTCTACAGCTTCTCCAAGGTGGGAACGAGAAACAAAAGCCTTTGAAATGCTATTTAAGCCAACAGACAAGGCAAAGGAAGATCTTCAGTTTCTTCAGCTATCTCTTGGAGCCGAGATCTCATCTGCATCCTGCATCTTGCCAGCAAGGAGACTGGAAGACGTGCAGGGGGAGCAAGAACTTGGATTCTAACTAACTCTAAGAACCAGCGCCCAGCTAGCCTTTCCACCACTGGCTGAGATGAACTCAAGTACATGGACTATTCTGTAGGGTAAGATATCTAGGGACACACCAGTACAGTTTAGGAATGCGTTATATTACTTTGATTTCTTAGACACTCTGTATCAACGATCTTAGCTTATGTTATTAATAAACTTTCTTCTTAATTACCAAGAAGCGTTCTGTGGTCTGACATTAGGGATCACAAGCTGAGCAACTTGAGCTTCCAAGCTCTTGTGAACCCAGAGAGAGAGAGAGAGAGAGAGTCTGTGAACGGGAGTTCTGGGAGTTTGGGTGGCAAAAGGATTTCCTCTTTGCAGAACTGGACCGGCCAGAGAGAGAACTGGTTCAGGTGGGCTGCAAGTGAGGGAAATTGAGTCGCTCAACCCAGGAAAGTGGGGTGTTGGACCCCAAATCCCATGACAGGTCTCCCTATAAGGACAAAGACCATGCAGGCTGGAGCTTGATGAATGCAACACAAGTCTTCTCATTGTGCGGGTCTTCCCTCCTTCGAGTCTTCATGCAATGGCGAGTCCAGATCATCACCTGTTTACTTGGGTGCAGCGTTCATGTTGGCATGGGTCTCCCTATAAGGACAAAGACCATGCAGGCTGGAGCTGGATGGATGCAACACAGGTCTTCTCATTGTGTGGGGCTTTGTCCAGAATAGATCATCTTTGGGTCTGTTCAGTACCTGTACTGGAAATTTGCTCGGTGTTCCTTGCATCGTGCAGACAGATCTATTGTTTTGTTGTTGAAGTCTGGAATGTCCCTGACCGTGGCTTGCTCAATAGACAGCATTGCTAGAGCATTCAGACTGTCCTCTGTCATGGTACTTCTCAGAAAGGTTTTAATTCTTTTTAGAGCTGAGAAGCTTCGTTCTGCTTCAACAGTTGTGAGAGGCATTGTCATCACAATCTTCAGCAGTTTAACCACCTCTGAAAAAGATTTGTCTAAGTTGTCTTCGGTCAACACAGCAAGTAGCACAGAGGCATCTTTGGCGGAATGGAATTCTGACCTGTTATACAAAGTCCCAAGCTCACTCCTCAGTCGGTCTCTCGCCAGCATTGGGTAGGCCTCCATTGCTGCATTAAATGTTTGGATGGGAAAGCGTTCACTGTGCCTTTGAAACAAAGTCCCCTGCACCAAAGTTGCGCTCTCTAGATTTTTTGTGAATTGAAATCTGTCACATGCATGAGAGATTATAATATCACACACTTCCACAGCGATCTGCTCTAGCATGTCCATGCTCAGTGCACTTCTGCCCATCTGAGCGTTCTCTGGCAGCTCCTCCGAGCGCAGAGTTCCAATGGAGTCACTCACTTTATCGATGGCTCTTACAGAGTCAATGTTTTTTTTTTAAGCTCTTTGTAAAGTATGTCCATGTGCGGTTTGATTCTGTGGAACAAGGACAAGAAGTAGAGGAACTCCCCATCAGATTCCAACATGTTCATGTATGACCTGGCCTCAATACCAGTCTTGGCATCAGAACTATCTAGTTGTATTTGTTCAAAGCACTCAACCAGATCCTCTCTGTGCTCATAGATGACCTCGACTGTCCACACACTGAAGTTCCAGTGTGTTTTAGCTACATTGGGGAGCCTTCTCTTCACCACCACATCCAGAACTTCAGTCCTTTTTGGAGATGAACTGAAGAAAGCAGGGATACTAGACAGACTTTGAAAGAAAATCCTTACTTGTCTTATTTGGGATACAGCTTGCTGCACAATAAGGTTCAGCTGATGGGCAAAACAGTGACCAAGTGTGCATTCAGGTATACATCCCTTATCTTCCTCTGGACTCCACCATGCTCTCCACACATCACGCTTGCTCCATTGTAACTCTGAGCTATGAGTTTCTGTTTGTCAGAGTCCCTTGGGAGAGCAGCACTGAGGTTTTCAAGCAAGAACTCACTAATTGTTTCTGCACGGGAGTCTGTCAAGTGTGTGAAGATGAAAAAATGTTCCAAGGTTGAACCTCTGCCGAACCCCTGCCATCAATGTAGTGGAAAATCATGACAGTCTGGCTGATGGTTGAGACATCAGTGGTGTCATCAGCTTCGATAGCCACAAAATCTGCATTTTTAATTTCAGTAATTATGTGGTCACGACCAATTTGCAGCATGCAGTCCAGAAGTTCGTTCTGCATGGTTTTCGAAGTCCCCTTGAAGACAGTTGCAGTTTTCAAATGTTTCTGTAGTGTACTGTCAGCTGTGGCAAGTAAATCTATTGCACCTCAAAAAAAACCTGGATTGACAGATCCTTTGCTTTCATCATGTCCACGCAGCACCAATTCAAAGGCACCACAGAACTTTATGCAGTCTATTATTCTAGAGAATGTATCAATTTTGATCCACATCCTCATTATGTTTTCTTAAAGACATATGGTAGCCTTCATTGAGTCTCTCGGCGATGTTTGTTTTTCCCAACTGTGACAGGTTTAGGCAGTTGTCAAGGTGGCTTTTACAAGAATCGTGCTTCTTTGTCTTCTCAGACAGGTGCTTATGTCCTTGACTCCCGTTTTTGTCCANAGATATCTAGGGACACACCAGTACAGTTTAGGAATGCGTTATATTACTTTGATTTCTTAGACACTCTGTATCAACGATCTTAGCTTATGTTATTAATAAACTTTCTTCTTAATTACCAAGAAGCGTTCTGTGGTCTGACATTAGGGATCACAAGCTGAGCAACTTGAGCTTCCAAGCTCTTGTGAACCCAGAGAGAGAGAGAGAGAGAGAGTCTGTGAACGGGAGTTCTGGGAGTTTGGGTGGCAAAAGGATTTCCTCTTTGCAGAACTGGACCGGCCAGAGAGAGAACTGGTTCAGGTGGGCTGCAAGTGAGGGAAATTGAGTCGCTCAACCCAGGAAAGTGGGGTGTTGGACCCCAAATCCCATGACAGGTCTCCCTATAAGGACAAAGACCATGCAGGCTGGAGCTTGATGAATGCAACACAAGTCTTCTCATTGTGCGGGTCTTCCCTCCTTCGAGTCTTCATGCAATGGCGAGTCCAGATCATCACCTGTTTACTTGGGTGCAGCGTTCATGTTGGGATGGGTCTCCCTATAAGGACAAAGACCATGCAGGCTGGAGCTGGATGGATGCAACACAGGTCTTCTCATTGTGTGGGGCTTTGTCCAGAATAGATCATCTTTGGGTCTGTTCAGTACCTGTACTGGAAATTTGCTCGGTGTTCCTTGCATCGTGCAGACAGATCTATTGTTTTGTTGTTGAAGTCTGGAATGTCCCTGACCGTGGCTTGCTCAATAGACAGCATTGCTAGAGCATTCAGACTGTCCTCTGTCATGGTACTTCTCAGAAAGGTTTTAATTCTTTTTAGAGCTGAGAAGCTTCGTTCTGCTTCAACAGTTGTGAGAGGCATTGTCATCACAATCTTCAGCAGTTTAACCACCTCTGAAAAAGATTTGTCTAAGTTGTCTTCGGTCAACACAGCAAGTAGCACAGAGGCATCTTTGGCGGAATGGAATTCTGACCTGTTATACAAAGTCCCAAGCTCACTCCTCAGTCGGTCTCTCGCCAGCATTGGGTAGGCCTCCATTGCTGCATTAAATGTTTGGATGGGAAAGCGTTCACTGTGCCTTTGAAACAAAGTCCCCTGCACCAAAGTTGCGCTCTCTAGATTTTTTGTGAATTGAAATCTGTCACATGCATGAGAGATTATAATATCACACACTTCCACAGCGATCTGCTCTAGCATGTCCATGCTCAGTGCACTTCTGCCCATCTGAGCGTTCTCTGGCAGCTCCTCCGAGCGCAGAGTTCCAATGGAGTCACTCACTTTATCGATGGCTCTTACAGAGTCAATGTTTTTTTTTTAAGCTCTTTGTAAAGTATGTCCATGTGCGGTTTGATTCTGTGGAACAAGGACAAGAAGTAGAGGAACTCCCCATCAGATTCCAACATGTTCATGTATGACCTGGCCTCAATACCAGTCTTGGCATCAGAACTATCTAGTTGTATTTGTTCAAAGCACTCAACCAGATCCTCTCTGTGCTCATAGATGACCTCGACTGTCCACACACTGAAGTTCCAGTGTGTTTTAGCTACATTGGGGAGCCTTCTCTTCACCACCACATCCAGAACTTCAGTCCTTTTTGGAGATGAACTGAAGAAAGCAGGGATACCAGACAGACTTTGAAAGAAAATCCTTACTTGTCTTATTTGGGATACAGCTTGCTGCACAATAAGGTTCAGCTGATGGGCAAAACAGTGACCAAGTGTGCATTCAGGTATACATCCCTTATCTTCCTCTGGACTCCACCATGCTCTCCACACATCACGCTTGCTCCATTGTAACTCTGAGCTATGAGTTTCTGTTTGTCAGAGTCCCTTGGGAGAGCAGCACTGAGGTTTTCAAGCAAGAACTCACTAATTGTTTCTGCACGGGAGTCTGTCAAGTGTGTGAAGATGAAAAAATGTTCCAAGGTTGAACCTCTGCCGAACCCCTGCCATCAATGTAGTGGAAAATCATGACAGTCTGGCTGATGGTTGAGACATCAGTGGTGTCATCAGCTTCGATAGCCACAAAATCTGCATTTTTAATTTCAGTAATTATGTGGTCACGACCAATTTGCAGCATGCAGTCCAGAAGTTCGTTCTGCATGGTTTTCGAAGTCCCCTTGAAGACAGTTGCAGTTTTCAAATGTTTCTGTAGTGTACTGTCAGCTGTGGCAAGTAAATCTATTGCACCTCAAAAAAAACCTGGATTGACAGATCCTTTGCTTTCATCATGTCCACGCAGCACCAATTCAAAGGCACCACAGAACTTTATGCAGTCTATTATTCTAGAGAATGTATCAATTTTGATCCACATCCTCATTATGTTTTCTTAAAGACATATGGTAGCCTTCATTGAGTCTCTCGGCGATGTTTGTTTTTCCCAACTGTGACAGGTTTAGGCAGTTGTCAAGGTGGCTTTTACAAGAATCGTGCTTCTTTGTCTTCTCAGACAGGTGCTTATGTCCTTGACTCCCGTTTTTGTCCATGCTGCATCACCATCAAACAGCAGGCAAGGAAAACAGAACAACAACTTCTTGGAAACACTGCACATAGCCACCAGAACTTCTCGTACCAGGATGTGTGGAACCTGCGTGTATAGCCTTTCCCTCTGTCCTGTGCAGCTTGTTCTATTTGCAGTTCTGGATGGTGAGGTCCGATGTCTTTGATCTGCAGTTTCTCTTCATAAGTCAGCGTGGTGAATGGCTTTGCGAGAAGAGCATCCACGGTATTCATTTTCAAGTGTAGGCTCTGAAACCCCCCCCCCCAAAAATGGGGATTTGCCACTAGCAGCACTCTCACAAAGATTTTAACACCCCCCCAACCTTGCCTTTTGTCCCTCACTTTAAAGTGATGTCTTATGTGTAAACAAACAAAAAACAAAATTAATTTCACATATGCAAAGCGATCATTTTTTGGCAATCCACTGCTCCATGCAAAATTAACCCAGACAGTAAAAAAAACCAATTTATTGAATACTTTATTTAGAAACATTTTTAAAAATTTAATATTTATCCTAAACTTGGTCTTTCTGGGAACAAGAAGAAACCACCAGAGACAACCAATTAGAGCCTACATTACCTTACATAGTATTTGTACAGTGTTAAAGTCTTCACATGTGTTGACGAAAGCTTTCTCTGAGTGCTTGAAAGAAATGTAACTGTCCCGCTCTTGATAGATGCACTCCGTCTACATCATACAGGGATAGCTGATGTCTTGAGAACCTATGCCAGATCGTAGTAGCCCTCCTTTGATGACGAAGAAAAGTATCAATTAGTCTGTTCACATTTCTCATTGATTTCCTAAACTGACGAAGTGCACCAGAATCAGTTGGGCTTGGCCTTGCATTCCTATTGACTGCTCTTTCAATTAAATCTGACCAAGATGTTGCTCCTTGGAAAGGAGTGGATGATACGGCGCAGGTCACGTCTCATGGCACTCGCCAACTCTAGACCAGTGAGATTGCCCGCATCATTTCCACCACAGTGGATCATGATTCCCATTGGAGGTGGAACATTATATCTCCTCTGAATCCTATCCAATGTTGGAAAAATCTCATGCTATCTCATGCCTCCTCTTCCAAACCACCAGATGTCATAATTCTGGTTGTCCGAGGAAAAGCTAAGCCCCTCTTCAAAGACAAACTGCTCCAAACGGCAAATGTAGGAATCACCAATGATCCAGATAACTTCTGCCATACTTTGGATCAGGATGCAAACACAATGATAGTGCTATCTGCAAGAGTAGCACAGTGAAGAGAGATCGACACAGGGGTCTGTCCTCCAACTCCAATGTACTGCAGAGAAATGGTACAGAATTGCAGGTATTACAGTACTAAACCAGGCCCTCCAGACCAGCATGCCTAGTAGCTACACCAACAAAATGCCTTCCCAAGCACACAGGCCCCTTTTACAAAAACATTTGGCCCCTTTGGGGGCTGCATTAGCAACCCAGGCCCCTCCAGACCAGCATGCCTAGTAGCTACACCAACAAAATGCCTGTCCAAGCACACAGGCCCCCTTTTAAAAAAACATTTGGCCCCTTTAGGGGCTGCATTAGAAACCCAGGTCCCTCCAGACCAGCATGCCTAGTAGCTACACCAACAAAATGCCTGCCCAAGCACACAGGCCCCTTTTAAAAAAAACATTTGGCCCCTTTGGGGGCTGCATTGCCTCGAAACCAGGCCCCTCCAGACCAGCATACCTAGTAGCGACACCAACAAAATGCCTGCCCAAGCACACAGGCCCTTTTAAAAAAAACATTTGGCCCCTTTGGGGGCTGCATTGCCTCGAAACCAGGCCCATCCAGACCAGCCCGATTGCCCAGCCAGACTCCCCATGTCCCCCCCACTCCCCTCCCCCATGTCTCTCAGTGCACTCACTCCCCCCCACTTAGGGTTGCCATAGATGCACATTTTTAGAAGGCACTTATGAGATATACAGGTTGCAGGGCCGCACTGGTTCCAATACAGCCCTGCAACCTGCATATCTCATAAGTGTCCTCTAAAAATGTGCATCAATGGCAACCCTACCCATACTCCACTTCCCAGCCAGACTCCCTGAGTTCCCCCACTCCCCCAGTGCACCCCACTCCACACCAGTCCCCTCCCCCATGTCTTCCAGTGCATCTCCTCCCCCGAACCCTCCCCAAGGAAGCTACCTCCTGCTCAGAGAGCAGCTTGGGGCAGCTTACAACACACACGATCAACAATTAGAAATAATTAAAACATACTATAACTCACAATTTAAATTTTTTAAAATTAATTAAAAATATCCTAAAAATACAAAAAATATACTAAAAGGACAGAACCAATCTGTATGTAATTACTATATGCAATATCATCCCATAATAATAACTATTATAACATCCCCCCTCCCCAAGTCCTCCAGCCCCCGGTTCCACCCCCAAAAAGCAAAGGCCAAGCCCCAGCTGGGTCCCCAATGTACTTACCACCAGCAGGGCAGGCTGAGCTCAACAGCATCTCCTCCCCACTCGAGGACAAGATGCTGGGCTTGATGATGGACCCACTTGGCCCCTATCTAATCTAATACTATCTGAGATTCTCTATCTAACAGTGAATTGATCCTGGATGGCCAACTTCAAACAAACTCACTCTCTCTCAAGAACCAACTACTGAGTTGGAAAGAGAGATAAAATCAATGGCACCTAGTGGAATCACCAAGCTCTTCCTCTTGGTCTCTGCAGCAGGCAGCCCCCGCCCTCTCACCCCACGTGAGAGAAAAAGCCCGTGCTCAGAGACATCGATTCAATTTAAAAGTTAACAGTCAAGCACTCTCCACTCCCCACCCCCCTTGCTGTTCCACTGGCCAATAGCACACGTCCACAGTCACACGTCACACACACATCCATGTTGCTCCCCCAAGTCCCCCCCTCCTGCTCACGCCCTGTGAGCGATAGCCCATATTACATACCGTGATGCCGGTTTCTTGTCCATAGACCTCCATGCAAATCTGCCCCCAGCGATCCTGGCAACACTTTGCTAGTTTAAAAGAACAAGCACTGGACGGCACTTCTTAGCCGCCCAACGTGCGTTCTCTGCAGTTTTGCCCATTGCAGGGCTCCGTCTAGGCTCTCTCCTCCTCCCTCCCCCCCAGTGAAAATGAAAAAACCTGACTCAGAGTCGGTCCCCTCCTCCCCCGTGGCCCTGCCTCCTCCTTGCGACCTCCTGGGCCCGATGCATCGGCGTGTTGATCTTTGTGCATGTGCTGAGCCAAGCAACACGCTCGCACATGTGCACTGATTAATCAGGAAGTTCAGAGTGCCAGAGCGGCTTGATACAGCTGTGCCGGGGCTCTGAACTCCACCGACTGTATGGGAACTTTGGCGGAACGGAACTAAGGTACAAATGAAATGTTTGGGGGCACGGAGGAGCCAGGAGACCAGTAGGGGCAGTGCCCCTGGCACCGGCACCGCCACGGTCTTTTACACAGAAGTTGTACACATGCAGGATGGGTGGACCTGCGTGGGAGTCTCTCATGTAAAAACAGCCAATGACAAGGGCAGCAAGGTTCAGGAGGCAGGCCATTGGACACCAAGAGGAGTTTCCAAGTCAGACAGTATAGCAGGCAGCTCCTGGAAGTGGAGGGAGAAAGGGAGAAGAAAGACTCAGAGTTGGAGGGGGAGAGAGCTGCTCTGGGTTGAGGCAGCCCAGCCAGGTGGAGTCAGGGCTCCATGAGGTCATGGATACCTCCAGCTGTCAGGGGAAGAGGCCTCTAGTAAGTGAGGCCTCCCTCCTGACCTGGGCCTCTGCTATGCCCTTGGGCTGAAAGATAATCTACCAAAGCCTCAAAGTGAATTAGGCTCACCCAAGACATTCAATAAAAGGCAAATATGCTTCACCATGAACTAATGCACTAGCCACCCACTGCTTATGGAAACGTAGACTGTAACTCTTACATTTTATAAATTAACATTTCTACACTAGTTTTAGGACATAAAGTGCCTCATAAGTGAGAAGTACATTTATTGAGTACACTTACAGGAGAAGTGCCAGGAGTAAAAGGGGATCCAAGCTGTAGATAATAAAGTGTTGCTTCTTGAGATTGGGGAGGGGTGGTGGTGAGGCAGGAAACCTGTTCTCTGCCCAGATCGTCCCTATCTGCACTGTGTTGCTCTGCGCTAGCCTCTTCACTTCACTTCTCTAGACTTGACATGTGAAATAATAGTTAGCGTACTTAATTGATGTTTGCAAAGCACTCCTGATACCCCTGGACAGAAGGTTCTGTGGATGTGCAGAGAATCATTATTCATTCATTCATGTGTATATTTCTACATATTTGTATTGTGGTTACAGCAAGAGACCTAAACAAAGTTCAGGGCCCCATGGTGGTAGGTGCTGTAGGAGGAGATAGCCTCTGCTCTGAAAAGACAACAAGACAAGAGGAAGAATTTCTATCTACTGTTATAGATGGAAGTTGAAGCGCAAAGCGACTAAGGAATTCACTCAAGAAGTCTGTGGCAGATCTGAGAATTGAACCCACAGTCTTTGACTCTACTCCAAAGCATTCTCTACCAGACCACCTTTCATGCATGTGGCACTGGAGACAAGGTATAATCCCAATCGGATGTACCCAAGAGCCATTCTACTTCTAACTTCCTGTCCTCATCCCTGCCTGCTCTTCCTCTGTGTGAGTGTAATGGAACATTTCCTACTACATAAGCCATGTAATATTAGGTATGTTCCGCTACTAATGGCACCAAGCTTGCCCTGTAAGGCACGTAAGACTGGTACTGGACAGTTCTCTGCTGACAGGAGTGGAATCATACTCAGGTGAAACAGCATCTTGTTTGTCTTTCTATGTCAACATTATGCTCACGGCAGAGCCGGTCAGGCAGCTAAATGGAATTAAGAGTTATTTAACTTGTATGGTGAGCTGTGTGTGTGTGTTCCGGGCCAGAACACACACACACACACACAGAGCTCACCATACAAGTTAAATAACTCTTAATTGGGAGGATGGAGGCTGCCTAGAGCACTGGCTAAATACTCAGTGGTGTGGGAGTTTGTGGATCTGGTGTCAGAGTTTATCTGAGTTGAAGATCTCTGTAAACACTTTTACTAGGAAATGAAGAGCACAAGACTGTTACTGCCTCCAGGAATATACTCACACAATCTATTAGTTATTCTCTGATCAGCGAGTCCTTCAACCTATGTATAATTAAACCTACGTCTGTTAAACAAAATGCATGTATTGCCACAAGCGCAACAACCAACCAATAACCCAGCCAACAAACAAGAGTCATCAAGAAACTCACCCCCTCGTATACACTCTAGATAAGCCCTGAACACCACTGAATCCTGGATTTGTCAGGCCAAGAGAGAAGAGAGCAAGTTATAGAGTCTACACACACATGCATAAAAGTACCCTGACACCATCTCTTTGCTGTTTAAACCGTTAACTGGACAGACTTGATTAATCTTGATTGCCATGGCACCACACAAGACGACCGACAGACTCTGTAGCAAAAAGGAGATGGATAGGACTTCAATTCATTTTATATTTATACCTCACCCTATCACCTTGGGGCTCAGGGTAGATGCACATCCTGGTCATCTTGGCTAATAGCCATTGATGGACCTACCCTGGAATTGGGCTAAGGGTGCATTGTCAGAAGACAACCCCCCCTCCCGCCAAAACCTTTATGAATGGGTTAGGTTGTAGGATGCTTTGGCAAATAACCCATAACTGTGAGGGTGAAAACCAAGGTTTAAAGAATCCTAGTGTTTCCTTGTGCATTCCTTGTACCGTGGCAAGGGATGCTTCCTGCTTTCAGCCCACAGGGAACAAAGTGAGACCTTCCAGTCCTGCTCTGGACAGCAAAGTATACATTATTGTATACTCCCAGCCCATCTGCTCACTCTTGATTCCAGTCCTGTGTTGCCCAAGGTGAATCTGTCCCCTGGGCTGTGGCTTTAGAGCCAGTTAATTAGTGGGGTTGTGCAGCTGCACAGCATCATGGGATTACTAGTAGCAGCAGGGCAATTCCTGGGGCAAAACAGAACAGAACTGGTTGGAAATCCTGAACGCATTCAGTCAGCTCCCTTCCTCAAAACCTTCAAATCCCTCCTAAAAACATAAGAACATAAGTACCACCATACTGGGTCAGACCAGTAGTCCATTTATCGCAGCACCTGTCTCTGACAGTGGCCAATCTCGGTTGCTTGAGGGAAGTACCCAACAGGTCACAGTGGCGCAATCCATTCCCTGTTGTTCACTCTCAGCTCCTGACCGTTATTAGTTATTATTTATTTTTACAATTTATATGCTGCCCCCTCCTGCCTCAGGCATCTCGAGGTGGCTCACAAAATATTAAAACATTGCAAAACATTAAAACAAACCATAATAGTTTAAATTAAAACAATGTAAAACCCCACCCCCTCGCCAACCCAACCCACCCACCTCATCTCCCTCGGGAAATGTCCGGCGGAACAGGTCTTACATTGTCTGCGGAAAGAGGAGAGGTCGGCAGCCAAGCGGATCTCCAATGGGAGGGAATTCCACAGCCACAGCACAGCCACAGAGAACGCCCTCCTCATAGTAGACACCCAGGAACCCCGAGGAGGGTGCCCCCCAGCCGACTGCAGGGGCCGCTCCAGGACTTGGAGGGTGAGGCGGTCCTGCAGATAGGAAGGACCCAAGCTGTTTAGGGCTTTAAAGGTCAGCACCAACACCTTGAATTGGACCCAGAAACCTACCAGCAGCCAGTGCAGAGAGTGAAGCATCAGTGTTATATGCTCGCATCGGCCCATCCCCATTAAGAGATATGCCTCCACATTCTGCACCAGCTGCAGCTTCCAAACCAATACCAAGGGTAGCCCCACGTAGAGCATGTTAAAGTAATCTAGTCTCGAGGTAATAAAAACATGGATGACCGTGGCCAGATCCAAGTCTGAGACATATGGCCTAAATCGACGCACCAGATGTAACTGGCGAAATGCTCCTTTTGCCACAGCCGTCACCTGAGCATCCAGGCGGAACTGTGGGTCCCTGAGCACCCCCAGACTCTGGACCTGAGAAACCGGGGGGGTGGACCCCATCAATGATGGGGCCATCACCACCCCGGCCTTCCCCACAACCATCACCTTCGTCTTGTCAGGATTTAGTCTCAGGCGGCTCGCCCTTATCCAATCCCCTACAGCAGACAAACACTGGGTAAGCACAGAGACTGCAGGGCCTGAGTCGGAGGTGTCATCAGCATATTGATGACAACTCACTCCATACTCCCTAACAACCTCTTCCCAAAGGCTGCATATACACGTTGAACAGGAGAGGGGATAGGATGGAACCCTGCGGTACTCCACACGTGAGGCCCCAGGGGGAAGATGTAAACTCCCCCGGCACCACACGCTGGGTTCTCCTGACCAGGAATGAGCTGAACCATTCAAGAACAGTTCTGCCAATCCCTGCCTGGTCCCGCAACCGAGTCACCAACAACTCACGATCAATGGTATAAAATGCAGCCGAGAGATGTAACAAGATCAACAGGGTCGAACGACCCTGCTCTAACTCATGGGAGAGGTCGTTGGCCAAGGCCACAAGCGCATTCTCCATGCCATAACCAGGACGAAAGCCCGACTGCGAGGGATCAAGAAAATTAATCCGGTCCAAATGCCCCTGAAGCTTCTGAGCCACCACCTGTTCAATAACCTTCCCTAAAAAGGGAAAGTTAGAGACTGGCCGATAACTGGCAAGGACATCAACGTCCAAAGATGGCTTCTTGAGCAGGGGCTGCACCACCACCTCGAGACAGCCAAGCACCCTGCCATCTCTGAGGGAGGCGTTGACTATCCCCGTCAGCAACGGCCCCAATGTCTCCCGGCTAGCCTTAACCAGCCAGAACGGGCATGGATCTAATTCAGAATTGGTGGCTCGAACAGTCCCAAGAGCATCCCACGTAACTGAGGCCGACACCGTCCAAAACTCATCCCACAAAACAGGACCAGACTGCCTCAGACAAATTCTCTGCTAAAAAAGTTCATCAAAACCGTGGCGAATTTGAGTGATTTTATCTGCAAAAAAGTCCACAAACAAATCACAGCAAGCATTTGATGGTTCCACGTCCAGGCGGAGAGAGGCCAGACTGACCGGCCCCCTCACCACCCGGAACAGCTCAGCTGGGCAGGACTTAGCGGACGCAATGCGGGCAGCAAAGAAAACCTGAGAAACTGGCAGGGGGGGGCGGAGGGCGGACCCATGGGGCCATCACCACCCCGGCCTTCCCCACAACCATCACCTTCGTCTTGTCAGGATTTAGTTTCAGGTGGCTCGCCCTCATCCAATCCCCTACAGCGGACAAACACCGGGTAAGCACCGAGACTGCAGGGCCTGAGTCGGAGGAAAACGAAAGATATAGCTGGGTGTCATCAGCATATTGATGACAACTCACTCCATACTCCCTAACAACCTCTCCCAAAGGCTGCATGTGCATGTTGAACAGGAGAGGGGATAGGATGGAACCCTGCGGTACTCCACATGTGAGGCCCCAGACTCTATGCCACAACCGGTCCATTTCAGTACATGAGTGACGCCACCGTCGCTCTAACCGTCGCCCTTCCTGCTTCATCCACTGCATCTCACCCGTACACCATGGGGAGCTGTGTTGTCAGCATTTCAGGAGCGGACGCCTGGGAGCCACACAGTTGATGGCCTAAGTCAGCCTGATATTCCACCTAGACACAAGGTCATCAAGTGAGCGACCATCGAGGTCAGAGGAAATATCCCCTAGGGATATCTGGAACCTTTTAGGTTCCATAAGCCTTCGGGGGTGAACCAACCTAACTGGTTCCACACCCTCCCGAGGGCTGACATGCGCCAGGATATCCACCCGGAGGAGCTAATGATCCATCCATGACAAGGGCACTGTTGATACCCCCCGCACCAATGGATCCCCCACCTCAAGGCCTGTGCAAAATACCATGTCCAGGGTATGTCCTCCAACATGTGTGGGGTCCACTACTCTCTGAGACAGGCCCATGGTTGCCATGGCGGCCATGAACTCACGCTCCGCCCCTCCAAGACTGGCGTTGTTATGGATATTGAAGTCCCCCAGAACTATTGTCCTGGGGGACTGCAAGATCACTTCCGACACCAGCT
Organism: Sphenodon punctatus; assembly: GCA_003113815.1. Lineage (NCBI taxonomy): Eukaryota > Metazoa > Chordata > Lepidosauria > Sphenodontia > Sphenodontidae > Sphenodon > Sphenodon punctatus. The sequence goes on from QEPC01015418.1 coordinate 2,001,461, forward strand.
CGGTCAGCGCGTGTAGGGAGGCTGCTGTACAGGTGGGTGTATGGTATTATTAGCAGTATCCCTACCCTGTCTCCTGCCAAATCCAAATGCAGATGGAGACCCTCTATACCCATGATAGATTGCACAGGAAATCTCCTCACGGACCAGGCATCCTTACAAATAATGGCTACACCATCCCTGTCCCTCCAGTCACGGCTGATGCTGCACAGAGTACCCGGCTGGAACAAGATCAGTCAGTATAGGTCCTGATTCATTTTCCAGCCAGGTCTCCGTGATACACGCGAGGTCAGCTGCCTGGTCCAGGATCAACTCCCAGACGGCAGCTGACTTATTAGCTACTGACCTCGCATTTATCAGCATCAAGCCGAGGCTAGGGGTCCTCTGATCCCTAATCACCTCACCACCTGCCTGGGGGCTAGTGAGCGGGACAGAAAAACACCATCTGTTCCATCTCACCGATCAAACCCACCTCCCAGGAGAACCATAATTCCCCCGGCCCAGAATGACTTTTATGGCTGCAGACCCCCCCCCCCGATCTGCTCCACTGATCCCCCCCCAGAGGCTGCGCTGCCAGCCCCCCCTGAGAGAGATCCCCACCCCCCAAAACACTCTCCATCCTCTTCTGCCACCAGAGGATCCCTCCCTCTCAGAGGACTGCACCCCTCCCTCACACCAAGGGGATCAGCCCTCCCCTCTGTAACCCGGTCCCCTTGTCCCCCTCCCCCACAAAACAAATATCCCATCCTCACACCAATCCCTCCTTAAACTACAAAGCTAACCTCCTCCCCCCTGCCCCCCTTGGTCCTGCTAAGGGCCTCGCCCAAGGGCTCTTTGGCCTGTGGGGCCGGGCAGCACGACTCTGGGAAGCGGTGACAGGTCCAGGCAGTGTCAGCGGCATCAGCGTTGGCAGCAACAGCTTCAGGAGCGGCGGCAGCAGCACCAGGTGAACCGGTGAATACCTGTCACTGTCCAGGGAGCTGGTGAAAGACGTCTGGCCGCCACCGCCACTCTGGCCCACTAACGGCACACCAACGGACTACTGCCCTTTGGCAACCACCTAGAGGTCGCTGCCCCCTGGGCGTAGAGATTACATTCCCCAAACCTAACTGACTAATAGCTGCTAATGGACATATTCTCCAGAAACCTAGTGCTAGTAGTACTGAGTAGAACTAGTAGTGCTATAGAAATAGTAGTATTATTATTAGTAGTAGCAGTAGTAGTAGTAGTAGTAGAAGAAGAAATTGTCCAACCCTTTTTTTAAACCCAGTTATACTACTGGTCTTGACCACATCCTCTAGCAATGAATTCCACAACTTAATTGTGTGTTGAGTGAAAAAATACTCTCTTTTATTTGTTTTAAACAACTGCAGTTGCACCATTGCTTTATATAGTGGCATTATGATATTTTCTGTTTTATTTTCTTTCCCTTTACGAATAATTCCTAACATTCTGTTTGCTTTTTTGACCGCCGCCACACATTGAGCTGAGGATTTCAATGTGTTGTCCACAATGACTCCCAAGGTCCTTTTCCTGAATGGTAACTCCTCGTTTAGAACCCAGCATTGTGTACATAAAGTTTGGATTGTTTTTTCCTATGTGCATCACTTTGCACTTGTCCACATTAATTGTCATCTGTCATTCGGATGCCCAGCCGCCCAGTCTAGCAAAATCCCCTTGCAATTCTTTACAGTCTGCTCGTGTTTCAACTACCTTGTTTTGACTACAAAGATTTGTGTCATATGCAAATTTGATCACCTCACTCTTTACTCCTTTTTCTAGATCATATATTAAACACCACCGGTCCCAGTACAGATCCCTGGGGCACTCCACTATTCTCTCCATTGTGAAAACTGACCATTTACTCCTATTCTTTGTTTCCTATCCTTTAGCAGGATAGGATAGGCCTCTTCTGTCAGCTAGCTTCCTGCCCAGACTGGTCACCGATTCTGTCCTTTCACTCAGTATCCCTTCTCCCTTATATTTAAGCTAAGCACATGCAACTACAACTGCTCAGCTTCATGAATGTGTCCCCTTCTGCTCTCGCGAGGTTTCCCTCTCCTTTCCCCCCTCCCTTGTCTTTCCTAGATTGTAATCCCCTCAAGCTTACAGCACCAGGTACATTACTTTCAGTATATAAATAAATAAATAAAATTAATGTGGGAATGGCAATTACGGGCAATAGTTAACGCTTGCAAAAGATTCTAAATGTGGGTGAAACCACTTGTGCACCCCAGTTCTTTTTCAACCCAGGTTTTGGGCCCAAATCAGTATCTTTGATGTTATATGGAGAAACAGACAATCCTATAAGCACTCTAGCCCTGATTTAAAGCCTGCTGAAGGCCACGAGTAGACTTTTGTTCACTTGAGTGGGCTGTGGGTGAATTTGGATGTATAAACCTCACTCTGTTTGGCAGTGAGGGGTTTAAAAAACCCCAGTTAGAGCAGATGTTTGGGCTAGTTGCTAAGCCCAGCCATTTAGGAATTGGATGGCTTTAGACTGACAAACCAGGTTAATGTTGACTGACTAATGTGGTCTCAGTACTTGCTACAGGAAATAAGTTTCCATCTCCCCAAATGTGTTCCTGATCCTTAAAAGGTGCAATGGGATCTTCCCCAGGATAACTCCTGAAGGCTTATCTTCGTGTATGCGGGGCTTAGCACAAACTGTGGGGGATAGCACTTTCTTGTTGTTCCCAAGTGCCAGCCAGGAATCAAGAGGGAATGTCTCTAGGGCAACATATCCCGCAGTCACGACCCATTAATAAGGGGGTTTGCCTTTGATACATCATCCAACATTTGAGTAATTGTGTTGGTGGTGATTGAATGCTCAGCATGTATTTTAATTACAAGGGGAGCATCAATCACATTTGCCATTGCACTACTCCTGTGGCTCTGTTATTCTGTCACTATATTTGCCTGAACATGTTTGTATATTTGTTAAGTTTGAGCTTTTAGTTTGAATTAAATTTTTCATTACAGCTCAGTGTGTTTGCACTGGGTATATGATGTCTGTTTGCTTTACATGACTTATGCTATGGCTCTAGCCCTTTATGTACAAAATAAAGGCTTCCTCTTGCATGAGAAGCTTTGCCATGAAGATGACTCTTGTCATACTGGCCACACCTGTGTGTTAACTCACCTTGAGCAAAGAGACTGGTTGCCCTGATTTAAAGGACCTCCAGCTGAGGTAGGGCCAGGATATGGACACCTCACAGTATGGTACACATGGGTGGCTCAGTTTTAAGAACAAACATCATATTTGTCTAGAGACTGAGAAAGGGTCAATAAGACAGGGTCACAAACAGTGACACATCCAGCAGGTTAGAAACTACAGTCTCTTCTCAAAGATCAACCTCTATGGAAAAGATAATTGGTCACCTACCTTGGTGAATTCTTTTCTTCTCCTGCTATGCAAACAGTCCTCTGGAAGGGTAGCTCCTCCCACAACCGGAGGCAGAAGATCCCTTGATTCTTTTGCACATGCTCCTTAGGGCTACCCCCGCCTCTAGCTCCAGGAGTTCCCTAGCAGAGGACCGGCTGCTTTGTATAACTACAACCACCACCAGAGACTGCCCCTGACGTACCTGCTTGACTATTAAGGGTTAACAGGAAGGGCATTATCAAAACAGTATGAACCGAACCCAACTATTACTATAACTGGCAAAGGGGAGAAGGACCACAGGCCCACCCCGATCTTTATTTGTTGACTGTCAGGGTGGGGCCGGAGGACTGTCTGCATAGCAGGAGAAGAAAAGAATTCACCAAGGTAGGTGACCAATTCTCTTTTCTCTCCCTGCTGCAGACAGTCCTCCGGAAGGGACATGCCTGAGCCTTCGAGACCCTATGGAAGGGAACACAGTCTCCGAGGGCTCCAGCACAGCCTGAAGCACCTGTCTGCCAAAAGCCGCCTCAGCCGGCTGATAGGCACTAATCTTATAACGCTTCACAGAGGTGTGAACTGAAGCTCAAGTAGCAGCACGACATATTTCCTCATATGAGGCCCTTGCCTTGAATGCGTAAGAGGTAGCTGCCCCACGAACTGAATGGGGCCAAATTTGAAGAGGTGGCACTTTACCTTTTGCCTTATACACCTCCACTATCGCCTGTTCTACCCACTTAGCTATTAGGGATTTTGAAGCCTTAGACCCCTTAACACTAGCTTGAATATTGATGAAGAGCGCTGTAGAGTTGCGAAAAGCCTGGGTTCTAGCCAAATAGATCTTTAAGGCGTGGCGCACGTCCAATGTGTGCCACAGCTTCTGCTTCGGGTGTATCGGGTCTGGATAAAACGATGGGAGAACCACCTCTTGAGATCTGTGGAAGATAGAATTAACCTTTGGCATAAAAGCTTGGTCTAGCCTGAGAGTTACCGACTGCCGGTGGAAAATGCAGAAGTTCTCTTCCACAGACAGGGCTCCCAGCTCTGACATTCTTCTGGCTGAAGTGATTGCAATAAGGAAAGAGACCCACACCTTCCAAGCCCTCTATCTCCCGCTTTCTCTCCCTGACCTCCTCCTTTGATCTCCGACTCTGGACCAATTCCCCCACCCATACCGACGGCCACTCCCTCGACCTCATCTTCTCACGAAATTGGTCTCTTGCTGACCTCTCCTTTGATCCCTGCCATAATTCTGATAACTTCGTCGCCTCCTTCTCCCACCAAGCCCCCTCCTCCTCCCCCTCTCCGCGACCCTTCCGCAATATGCAGGGCATTACCCCCCATGGAGTTTGCCTCCTCTCTATCCCCCCTCCTCCCCTCCGTTTTCTCTTCCCCTGACTCTGCCATCTCCGCTCTTAACAGCTCTCTCTCCTCGACCCTTGACTCACTCGCCCCCCTCTCTTCCCGCCCCGTCCGGCGCCCAAATCCCCGCCCCTGGCTCACCCCTAACATTCGCCACCTCTGCTCCTGCACCCGGACTGCTGAACGCCTCTGGCGTAAATCCCACTCCCTCCCTGACTTCCTCCACTACAAATTCTCCCTCTCCTCAGCTATCTCCCTAGCTAGACAACACTATTATGCCTCCAGGATCGAATCTTTCTCTCGCGACCCTCGCCGCCTCTTCTCTACTTTCAACTCCCTTCTTAAACCCCCCTGCCCTCCTCCGCCCTCTTCCCTTGCTGCTCAGGATCTTGCATCATTCTTCACCTCAAAGATTGACAAGATCGTCAGGACATTGCCTCCACCCACCTCCTCCTCCCGCTCCCGTACCACCCGCTACCCCCTCACATCCTTCCCTCCTGCCTCTCTCGAGGAAATCTCCGCTCTGTTCCCTTCATCCAACCCCTCCACCTGTCCCCTTGACTCAATCCCCTCCCACCTCCTGACCTGTATTACGCCCACTGTTGCCCCCCCACTTCTACATGTCATCAATCTCTCCCTTTCCACAGGCTCCTTCCCTTCTGCTTTCAAGCATGCCACTGTCTCCCCCATCCTCAAAAAGCCCACCCTGGACCCATCTGACCCCTCTAGTTACCGGCCAGTCTCCCTCCTTCCCTTTGCCTC
>QEPC01015418.1:2007467-2030568 GCA_003113815.1 Sphenodon punctatus
AACTCAAGCTCAACATGGCCAAGACCGAACTCCTCATTTTTCCTCCCTCCCCTTCCTCTCCCTCTAACCTGCCCATCTGCATCGATGGAGTCACCATCCATCCTGTTCTCCAAGCCCATAGCTTGGGCTTCATCTTTGACACGCACCTCTCTTTTACACCTTACATTGACACTGTTGCCAAATCCTGCCTATTCGCCCTCCATAACATTGCTCGGATCCGCCCCTTTCTCTCTACCTCCTCGGCCAAAACCCTTGCCCATGCCATGGTTATCTCTTGCCTCAATTACTGAAACCTCCTTCTTGCTGGCCTCCCTCGCTCTCACCTGTCCCCCCCTTATCGCAATCCAAAACTCTGCTACCAAGGTCATTCACTCTGCCCGTCGCTTCAACTATGTGCATCCTCTCCTCTTCTCTCTTCTCTTCACTGGCTCCCCCTTCCTGAATGTATCCTGTTTAATCTCCTGGTATTCACATTCAAAACACTCCACAACCAAGCTCCCCCTTACCTCTCGGACCTAATCTCCCTACGCACTCCTGCATGCGCTCTCCGCTCTTCCTCTGTCCCCCTCCCTCACTCTCCCTCGTTTCTCCTGCTCACCTAACCCCCTTCGACCCTTCTCCCTCACTGCCCCCCATGCCTGGAACTCCCTCCCTACCCACATCTGCCTTGCCCCCTCCCTCCGCTCCTTCAAATCTCTCCTCAAGACCCACTTTTTCCTCGCCGCCTTTCCCAATGCCTGCTAGTCGTTCCCCATATACTTACTGTCTGTTCTCCTCTGCAGACTGCTGCAACCAACCTGATCGTAACCAAGCCAAGCATACGCACCTGAGACTTTGCATCCGCCTGAATGTTTGTTTGTCTTCTCCTCTGTCTCTCCCACTGTCCCCTCTCCCTGTCTCCTCCTCCTTGTCTTTTAGATTGCAAGCCACAGGCAGGGACCACATCTATTTCTATGTTCTGTACAGTGCCAGACACATGGCTGGCGCTATATAAATGTTTATAACTATAATAATAAATTAATAATAATAACAACAACTTATATAGCACCATCTATGAGTTTAGAGCTGAAGTCATGACTAGAGCCAGGTCCCTGCCCCAAGGGGCTTACATTCTAGGATGGACAAGTGGGAGGGGGAACATAGGGAAAGATGGATATATATTAATGAAACTGAGAAGCTGCAAGTCCCTTCCCCAACTCCATAGTGTCTTTTTATTTTTTAAAATTTGCATCTGACAACCCTATAAAGCAGGAAACTGAACGTGTATCTTCAGCTAACCCTCAGAGCACTGGGTCACCCTTCCTTGCTGTTACCAGGGGAAATTCAGCTTGTCCAGACATGCTGGTTATGTTATGTCATGTGAACTTTTTCCTAGCTCCTCATCAGAGGTTGGCCCCAATGCACACAGGGAATCCTCTCACTCCTTCCAGGAGCCTCCTCTCTTAGGCCGCTTTTAGACGAGTGGCGGTCCGTTTCGCGTCGGCGGTGCGCATATTTTGAAATCTCCGCCTGGTCTAATTAGATGAGACGGAAGTGGCTTAATATGCGCATATTACGGCGGAGGCGCATTTTTTAAGTGCGTGAATTAAATACCTCGATTATGAGGTATTTAATTTGCGCACTTTAAAAATGCGCCTCTGCCGTAATATGCACATATTAAGCCACTTCCGTCTCATCTAATTAGACCAGGCGGAGGTTTCAAAATATGTGCGCCGCCAATGCGAAACGGACCGCCACTCGTCTAAAAGCGGCCTTACTGTCCTTAATTGCAAGAGGTGGAGGAGGATCTTGAAGGATTTGAAAGTACTGGGAGAAGCATCAGTGAATACGGTTGCCACCTTCCTGTGGGTGGCAACCCAGTTAGGGCAAGGGGATCGCCCCACTCCTTTCTGATGTAATCCTGCTCAGAGCAGAGCATCATGATGTCACAATGCTCCACAGGGAGTGGAGCTACATCAGTAAGGGGGCAAATCCATTTGACCTATCAGAAAGGGGGGGGGGGGAATGGAGATGTAGCAAACATTAGCATCATCTCGGGTGGGGATGGTGGTATCAAAGCTGGAGTAAGCGATACAGGGCACCTTTAGCCAGCAGCAGCAAGGAGTTTGCCCACCACTCCCACCTTCCCAAGAGCTTTGGGGAGTGTGGGAGGAGAGAGAGGCACCCTAACCCCACACCACCACTCTCATACTCTGGGTCCTCTTCTCTACCCTCTCAGCCACCATCATCTCTGGAAGCCCCAGTTTCCCAGGGTTCAGCCCAGAGCCTTGAGACTGTGGGTCCAAACTCAGACAGGTGGCAAGGCAACCCTATCAGCGAGCAATCTATGTGTGTGAGGAGCTAGGGAAAACGTGAGGAGCAAGGACATAGCTGCAATATGTACAGGTGGTGCAGTTGCACCAGGGCCTGGGAGGCCCATACCTATGTGGGATGTGCTGGGTTGACCTTAGAATTTGTGCGGATCAGGGTAAATATAAAATGTGGGATCCCTGGAGACCCCACCCCCTCCCCTGTGGCCCATGCCCCGTTTGGGCAGTCTCTGCAGGGCTCTACAGGTGGTTGTATTTGGGCCCCACCGGGAGGGAGCAGGCCTCCCACAAACTGCCCTGGTGAAAACAGGGGCCACTGCAAGTCCCCCTAGAAGTAGAAAAAATAGTGGGGTTGCCCTGTGGTAAGGTCGGCCCTCCCTGGGAATGTGTGCATCGGCAAATGGGCCATTAGCACCCAGTGAAGACTTGCTAAGTGCCAAAGCTTGAAAACAGCGGGCTTAAATTTGTTATGTTTAAAAATTGTTTTTTAAAACTGTTTTATATTGTGTTGGAAGCCGCCCCGAGATGCTGTGGGCATGGGGGGGGCGGCATATAAATGTAACGAAATAAATAAATAAATAAAATAAATAAATTAACAGGCCTGCACTGAGGACAGGAAGGAAGAGGCCTTTTGGAAGGAATGGGGAGGGAATCCATTCCAATCTAGCTGCACCTCTGTTGAGGAGCTAGGTGAAGGGACACATGACATGATAGCACCAGCATGTTTGGACATAAAAGTCAACAACTAGAGTATACGGTATATGTGGTGAGTTGGTGACCCTATTTAGAGTCTTAAATAGAATCATAACCTCAGATGGTAGCAAAAGAGTGGCTTAGAGGGGACCAAGAAGAGAAGGTGTTGGGAGAAAATCTCTGTACTAGACATCTGAAGGAGCGTCCCTAGGGAGGCAAGGCTCCAGTTGATTAACTCTCAACAGACTGCTTATCCCCATTATTCATTAATAGTTACATAGAAATTCTTCTCATACAGGCTCATTACTACAGCCAACCAGTTTCTCAGTTTAATTGAATCAGAAAAATCCAGGCGTTTTCAGGCTGTGGGCAGGATTAGGGGTTATGGATGGAGTTTGAGTGCCACAGCCCCAATCTATCTAACCCCAGTGTAAATATCACAGATAAAACTCGCCCAAAGAGAAAAGCATAGAAAGAAGATCAAGGAACCAAACTGGGAAGAGACAGTGGCCCTTTTTAAACGGGTACACGGGGTGTGTGTGTCAGTGTTCACGCCAGTGGATGTGGGTGTGCATGCGCGTTCATGGGAGCATGGACACACATGCACCCCCTGTCACAGCGTGTACACAAGACTCACCCACACATGGGTGTCACCCGTGTAAAAAAGGCCATAGCCTGTGCTATTCTGTTCCTGCACTCCGCACAGAAATTAGGAAAGGGAACTCTGTTCTGGAGTCAATTGGGGGCCCTCACAGCCTGCCACTGTGAGCTAATGTAGTCTCAGACTACCCAGCTTACGCTCCGCTTCCCATGTCCCCCTATAGCAGAAGAGCACCCCAAATTCTGCTTGAGTGACTTTGAGTCTTAAATATAATCATAACCTTAGATTGTAACAAAAGACGTGCAAATACTATCAAATCTCAATCATGCCTGTGCCCCGCTTGCTAAGTATGTACCCTGGAAGCACCCCGAGAGAGTGCTTCCGGGGCGCTCTTGCCCCTTTACTCTCTGGCCGGGGCAGCAGGAGAGGGGAAGGTTGCCTGTTCTCCGGTGCCGACCCCTGGGCTGTGGGCTCTGGCCTGAACCTACCCTGTCCCTCCTCCCCCGAGTCCCGGCTCCCCCTGAGGGGTTTGAGGGCTTGGAACCACGTTGCGCCACGGGGTCTCTCAAGTCCCACTCTCTCTCTCAAAACCCTTCCCTCCCCCCAGCATCCCCCTCCTGGTCACTTTCCTGAGACGGGTTCTGTCGGCACGACTCCAGCGGGGGGCGTGGACGAGGCTTCTGATCCTCCGGTGTCTGGGTTGAGGACGGGTGAGGCAGGGCTTCCGTTTCTCCTCCCGGCTCCTCTCTGAGCCACGGACGCGTTCCCCCTCGGCGCGTTCCCCCTTTCTCCCTGAGTCGCGCTCGGCTTCCGCTTTCAGCCCTGCCCCCCACGTTCGCCGGCTCCGTCGGCTGTTCCCAGCTGATCGCCACAGCCTCCTCCGTGGCTTCAGTGGGGCTCCAATCACCCCTCCCGGTGTTGTTCTGGCTGCCGCCCCGTTGCCAGGTTAGTAGGGGATCACACACCCCCATCGGCAAGAGCCCGGCCGGGGCTTGCGGGACGCAAGGGGCGGATGGGTCCTGTCGTGAAAAAAAGTCCGCATTACCGTGGCGCCACCCCGCTCTATGAGAGATTGTGAAGTAGAAGGGTTGTAATGCCAGGTACCAGCACATCAGCCGGACATTTTTCTCGTTCATTGATGCCAACCACTGTAGTGGGGCATGGTCCATGACCACCTGGAATGGGACCCCTGCTAAATAGTACCGGAGGGAGCCCACGGCCCAATGGATGGCCAACGCCTCCTTTTCAATGGTGGCGTAGGCCTGTTCCCGTAGGTCCAATTTCCTACTAATGTAGGCCACAGGGTGTTCCTCCCCCTCTACCACCTGAGAAAGGACTGCCCCCAACCCTACATTTGAAGTGTCCGTTTGCAATACAAAGGGCAATACAAAGTCGGGTCTGTGGAGGACCGGAGCCTTGCATAATTTTCTTTTTAACATGGCAAAGGCCCGTTTTCCTTCCCCTGTCCACTGTATTACCTTGGGCTGTTTCTTCCTTGTGAGTTCAGTTAGAGGAGAGGCTATGGTAGCGAAATGGGGTACATGTTTTTTGTAATAACCCGCCAAGCCCCAAAACTGCTGGACCTGGGTCTTGGTATTAGGCAACCCCCAGTTTTGCAGGGGGTGTATCTTCTCCCATACCGGGCAGATGCACCCTTTCCCTACCATATAACCTAGGTATTGTACCTCCCGGAGGCCCATTTTGCACTTTTTCGGGTTGGCGGTCAGGCCGGCTTGACCCAATGCCTGCGCTACGGCCTTTAGGTGCTGAATATGCTCCTCCCATGTTTGACTGAATATTATAATATCGTCAATGTAGGCTGCAGCATACTCTCCATGACCGCGTAACACCCGGTCCATCAGCCTTTGGAAGGTAGCTGCGGCCCCATGTAACCCGAAAGGCATCCTGACAAACTGGAACAAGCCTAAGTGAGTAGCGAAGGCTGTCTTTTCCTTGACTCTCGCGGTCAAGGGAATCTGTCAGTACCCTTTTGTGAGGTCTAGAGTCGACAAGTAGACTGCTTTACCTATGGTCTCTAACAAGGTATCAACCCTGGGCATAGGATACGCATCAAACCGGGAGATTGCATTCACCTTCCTAAAGTCTATACAAAATCGCGTTGTCCCATCCAGTTTGCCCACCAGCACGGGTTGACTTCGCCAGGGGGAGTAAAATTCCTCTATAACCCCTAAGGCCAACATGTCCTTAACTTCTTTTTCCACTAGCTGCCATTTGTGAGGGGATGTCCGTTGGGGGGGGGTTCTCTTATGACCCGCCCTGGTTCAGTATAGATATCATGTTGTATTAGCGAGGTGTGTCCTGGTTTGGCAGTGAACACCTGCTTATACTCCTCTATCAGGGTCCCTAGTTGTGCTCTCTGACGGCCATCCAAGTCGGCCCCCACCTGAATTGCCAGGGGCCCGGCCCCGACAGGAGAGACATATGACGCCTCTCCGCCCAAGCCCCACGCTGACGTTCCTAGGGTTCTGGGGCCCTCTCTTTTCTGCCATTCCTTCAAGAGGTTGATGTGATATGTTTGTCATTCTGGCCGCCTTCCCGGCTGCCGTATCACATAGTTAACCTCTCCTACCTTGGCCTCAACTTCATACGGGCCCTGCCAGGTGGCCAGGAGTTTGGAGTCGCATGTGGGCAATAACACCAGGACTCTCTGGCCTGGGTGAAGCTGGCGAGGTTTGGCCCGCCTATCATATCCCTGTTTTTGCTTCTGCTGGGCCTCCCCTAAATGTTTCTGGGCGAAGGTTGCCACTCTAGCTAACCTCTCGCTTAGCTGGGTAATGTATTGAATTTGATTGACGGGCTCGGCCCCGGGGGCTTCCCAGGTCTCTTTGACTATAGCGAGTAACCCCCGGGGCTGTCTCCCATACAGGAGGCTGCAGCTGGTGCAGAATGCGGCGGCCCGTCTTCTGACGGGGACGGGTCGCCGGGAGCACATTACACCGGTGCTCCGAGCGCTGCACTGGCTGCCGATAGTGTGCCGGGCCAGGTTCAAGGTCCTAGTAATGATCTATAAAGCCCTATACGGCCTTGGCCCCTCTTACCTTAGGGACCGCCTCGCCCTTCGCGCCCCGGAACGACTCCTGCGGTCTGCCGGGGGTGCCCTCCTGGAGGTCCCCCGTGTTAAGCGGGGGGCCACGATGGAGCGGGCATTCTCGGTGGTAGGGCCGCGGCTGTGGAACTCCCTTCCGGAGGAAGCTCGCCTGGCCCCAAGCCTTTTGACTTTTCGGCGGAACTGTAAGACCTGGCTGTTTGCCCAGGCCTTTGGGAGGGAGGGGGGGGGGTGATTTTTAATCCCCCACCTGTTTATTTATTTGTATATACCACTAGCCTTATTATATGTTTTATGGTTGTATTTTAAAATGGTTTTAAATGTTTTTACTGTTGTAAACCGCCCCGAGCTGCTGTGCAGGAAGGGGCGGTATAGAAATCTAATAAATGAATGAATGAATGAATGAATGGGGAAAATCCCAAGGAGCTCTGGGGCACCTCCCTATACGCAAATAGGAGAGCCGGCAGGAGGGTGGCCCACGCCCGGGGTTCCTCCCTCACAAACCATCTCAACATCCCTTTCAAGGTCTGGTTGAACCTTTCCACCAACCCATCCTTTTGGGGATGGTACACCAACGTTTTAAGATGTTCTACTTTCATTAGCTTACACAGCTGTTTCATTAGTTTCCCCGTAAAATTGGTCCCTTGGTCTGTTATCAGTGTCTGGGGAAACCCAACTTGGGAAAAGATGGTTAACAGTTCTTTAGCTACCACGGGGGTCTTGATGGACCGGAGGGCCACGGCTTCCGGGTACCGGGTGGCATAATCCACCACCACCATGATATACCTGTGACCCTCCAAAGAGGTTTCTAAGGGTCCCACCATATCCAGCCCTATCCTCTCGAAAGGGGTCCCTATTATGGGGAGGGGAATTAATGGAGCGGGAGCCACCTTCCTCTTGGAGGTTAACTGACAGTCCGGGCAGGAGATGCAGAACCTCCGAACCCCCTCACGTATCCCCGGCCAGTAGAAGTGGGTGACAATTCTCGCTAACGTCTTCTCGGGCCCTAAATGCCCCCCGTAAGGGTTCTCATGCGCTAGTTGGAGAATGCCCCTTCTTGCTGGCTGGGGTACCACTAACTGATACACCTCATCTCCCGAGTTTCTTTCTCGATCCACCCTATACAATTGCTCCTGCACTAACTCAAATCGGGGGTGCTGGTTGCGGTCGCTCTCTTTCCTCTCCACCCCGTTAATGACTCCTACCTGCTCGTATGCCCTCTGTAACAAGGGGTCCTCCCTCTGGGTCCAAATAATATCTTCCAGGCTTACCAGCCACGGCGTAGTCCATGGCCCCGGGTTTTTTTCTCCCTGAGGTCGCCCTGAACCTTCTGCGGGGTTGGGTCTATCTTCTTCTCCTATATAGCCTTCCGGGCGACTCAGCAACTCCTCACGGTAAGGCCAATCTCTACCTATCACTATCGCGTAGGTGAGCCCAGGGATTACCCCTACGTGCTTAGGAAGTCCTTTGCCCTCGACCCACAGGTGGACTTGGCAGGTAGGATAAGGCTTAATATCTCAGTGAACACACCTTAGTTCTATATAAGGAGGCCCTGTTTGGGTCAAACCCTGCAGGCCTTCCCGCACCAGGGTGTGGGTACACCCGGTATCCAACAGGGCCCTATACTCTCGGCCCCCTATCCAGGTGGATACAAGGTGGCTAGGTTTTCCCCCTTCGTGACCCACCCCCAGCCAGCCTTCTGCATAGGTGCAGTCCATCATGGGACAGTCTCTCTGGATATGTCTGGGCTTCCCACACTGGTAACAAAGCCGTTGGTCCCCCGGGCCCCCCATGCTCCCGGGGCTACCACTGAGTCCCTTGGGCTTCGGAGTTCTCCCTGGATAGCTCATGGGGGAGGGGTACCTTCCCCCCAGTCCATAGTCTTTTCCCTCACTCCCTTTGGGGACCTCCCTCCTGGGGTCCTTACCCCCGAGGACACTGGGCCCCGGGTCCTTCCCTCCATAACCCCACAGGCCCCCTTTAGGTTTCTTTGACATTTCCCGCCCTCCTTGTGCGGCCTCAAAGATTTCATAATTCTCCATTAGAGTCGTCGCTTCCTCCAGCGTGACCGGACGATGGCGGGACACCCAGGCCCTCCCTCCGGGGGGAAGGATCTGCATGAACTGTTCCACCATGATCAGTTCCATTAGTTCCATGGAGGTTCAGGCCTGCGGTTTTAGCCATCTCATGGCATGAGTTCTTAACTGCTGAGCCAAATTGCGGGGGCTGGAGGTCAGGGTATACTTTTCTTCCCTAAAACGTTTACGGTAGATCTCTTCAGAGATATCTAGGCCTCACAGTATAGCTGTTTTAACCTTTTGAAAGTCCGCGGCTTCCGCGGGGTCGAGCTGGTCATAAATGGCCTGGGCGGGTCCGGACAGCACTGGGGCCAGGAAGAGAGCCCACTGGTCAGCGGGCCATTTAGCCGCTGTTGCAACCTGTTCAAAAACGTTAATAAAAGCCTCAGGGTCATCGGTGGCTGCCATCTTTGAGAGGTGCATTTGGGGGTTCTGAGGGTTCTGGGAACTGGTGACACACTCTGCTATAGTTGTTAAGGCTGGGGCCATTAAGGCTGATAATTGTTCTGTCAGCCTAGCCTGGGAGGTTGCCTGGGTGTTGGCCACTTCTGCGGACAGCTGCTGGAAAAACCCTTGCTGCCGCTCCATCTGTACCCGGTGGTTCTCCATCACCCATTGTAGGAGACCCTCCCCGCCCGTAGGGCTAGAGCTTGCCTGAGAGTCCATATGTCCCTGTGCCTGCCCCTTCAGGACAACCCTGCCAACTATGCCAGTTGTGCCCCACTTGCTAAGTATATACCCTGGAAGCACCCCGAGGGAGTGCTTCCGGGGCGCTCTTGCCCCTTTACTCTCCGGCCGGGGCAGCAGGAGAGGGGAAGGTTGCCCGCTGTCCGGTGCCGGCCCCTGGGCCACGGGCTCTGGCCCGAACCTACCCTGTCCCCCCTCCCCCGAGTCCCGGCTCCCCCTGAGGGGTTTGAGGGCTTGGACCCACGTTGCGCCACGGGGTCTCTCAAGTCCCACTCTCTCTCTCAAAACCCTTCCCTCCCCCCAGCGTCCCCCTCCCGGTCACTTTCCTGAGTCGGGTTCTGTCAGCACGAGTCCAGTGGGGGGCGTGGACGAGGCTTCTGATCCTTCAGTGTCTGGGTTGAGGATGGGTGAGGCAGGGCTTCCGTTTCTCCTCCCGGCTCCTCTCTGAGCTGCGGACACGTTCCCCCTCAGCATGGGCGGGCCCGCCCTTTCTCCCCGAGTTGCGCTCGGCTTCCGCTTTCGGCCCCGCCCCCCACATTCGCCAGCTCCGTCAGCTGTTCCCAGCTGATCGCCACAGCCTCCTCCATGGCTTCAGCGGGGCTCCAATCACCCCTCCCGGTGTTGTCCTGGCTGCCACCCCGTTGCCGGGTTAGTAGGGGATCACAATGCCACAACTCTATCCAGAGACAGCACGACACCCCACCCCACCCCGCCACCTTGGGGTTCTGACCCAGTTCAGAAACCTCTGCCCGATGAAGCAGAGAAATACCACTGTGGACCCCTGCCACACAATTCCTCCCTGACCCCTGTCTCCCAGCAGGGACTGGTGTAGAATGATTCTCCTAGTTCTGGGCTAGTGATAAATCTCCCTTACACAGGGGTATGGCTCCAAGGATTCTTTCTTCCCAATTGCAATTTCTTTATGTGCCCAAGTCAGAGTAAAAGGGCCACAGATGTCTACTAGGACACTAGAAGGAGTAGTGGCTGTGTCAGATTTTTTAATACTCTCGTTTTCTTGTTGGATTATTTTTTCTGTGCAGACAGACAATAAGGGTATGGCAAATCCTGCAGTGGTACGGGGAGAAGATTAGATGGTCCTTGAGGTCCCTTCCAGCTCTGGGAGACCATGACACTTGGAGTTTCACTGCCTTTCTTCCAGCTCTCTCCTCTCTCTGGTCTAATTCCCCTCACTGCCACTAGTACTTGAGTTTACACCGATGTTGGTAAGAAGACAGTTAGGCTCCATTTACTTACCTGGCTATGGAATTACACTGTCACACACCTCCCGCACACACTAACTCTGAGAAAGGAAACTACTTGATGTGCTGTTCCCAAGAGATTCCCAAAAGGTAAATTGTGATGTCTGGACAATTTACTTCTGGAGGCACCAAAACCACTAGGAGAGATTGCAATTTGTGACCCGAGGGAGTCTCCAGGCTGCGTTTACCAGGAACGTTACAGAGCATGGCTTGCAGGGGAACCCAGAGGCCAAGGAGCTACTATCTGAAGGGCGCTATTACTATGCTATTTGAACTACAGTATTCACATGCTTTAATGCATATATGCTTGCAACAGCAGGGAAGTGCTATTAGCCCCATATTACAGAGACAGAGAGAGAGCAAGTGACTTGCCCAAGGTCACACTGGGGCCTTACTGCACAGCAATTAGGTTGCAAGGCATCCCCCTCCCCTTTTTAATGGAACATCCCTTATTTCAGAGCCCCCTCCCCAGCTCCATAGTGTCTTTTATCTTTTAAATTTTGTATTTGGCAACCCTATAAAGCAAGAAACTGAACCTGAATCATCAGCTAGCCCTCTAGAGCACTGGGTCACCCTTCCTTGCTGTTACCAGGGGAAATTCAGCTTGTAGCACTGCTAGGACCCCATAGGCTGGAGTTGCTGTTATTAGTTATTATTACACAGAGCAGGTGATGCCTGTGTCTAGGGTTTCTGTGCATTATTCCTGAGCTCTTGGTGGAGAGAGGAATAAATTAAGTGATAAAAAATGTGCAGCTCCAGTATGGGAGTTGTACTGTATCCACAATTCTCCTCGCCAGTCTGTGGTGGCATCTGCGCCGCCAGGTACACCACGTGGGAGGAGGCGTTCCTGGAAAGAGCCCTTGCACGGCACCGGCACGCACGGAGTGCACCCGGAGCCCCAGGCAGACACACAGCCTGTCGCTCAGTGCAGCTTGCAGGCAGATTGGGCCTGCTAATTTCCACAACCCAGAGTGACCCTTCTGGACTTGAGCCAAGCCAGGCTCAGGCACTCGGAAGTAGCTGGGGGCTTAAAGCCCCAGGGACAGCGGCTGAGCCGCAGGAGCCTGCAGGACTGTGCTTCCATCCACTTACCCTGCCATTGCTGCGGGGGGTCTGTGCTGCCCTGCTGCTGGTCGGGGGGTCCTGGTGCTCTGCCGCCGCTGCTGCCACTGCCGCCGCCTCCGCTCCTGTCATCCTCATCACCTGCAGGGGGAAGAAACAAGCTGTGAGTTGGGGGACGGGGGGGGGAACGCAGAGGCCAGCCACGTAGGCTGACCTATCCCCTCCCCCCACACTCGGAAGTAGCTGGGGGCTTAAAGCCCCAAGGACAGCAGCTGAGCCGCAGGAGCCTGCAGGGCTGTGCTTCCGTCCACTTACCCTGCCGTTGCTGCGGGGGGGTCTGTGCTGCCCTGCTGCTGGTCGGGGGGTCCTGGTGCTCCGCCGCCGCTGCTGCCACTGCCGCCGCCTCCGCTCCTGTCATCCTCATCACCTGCAGGGGGAAGAAACAAGCTGTGAGTTGGGGGACGGGGGGGGGAACGCAGAGGCCAGCCACGTAGGCTGACCTATCCCCTCCCCCCACACTCGGAAGTAGCTGGGGGCTTAAAGCCCCAAGGACAGCAGCTGAGCCGCAGGAGCCTGCAGGGCTGTGCTTCCGTCCACTTACCCTGCCGTTGCTGCGGGGGGGTCTGTGCTGCCCTGCTGCTGGTCGGGGGGTCCTGGTGCTCCGCCGCCGCCGCTGCCGCCGCCTCCACTCCTGTCATCCTCATCACCTGCAGGGGGAAGAAACAAGCTGTGAGTTGGGGAACAGGGGGGGGAACGCAGAGGCCAGCCACGTGGGCTGACCTATCCCCTCCCCCCCCACTTGGAAGTAGCTGGGGGCTTAAAGCCCCAGGGACAGCGGCTGAGCTGCAGGCCGCGGCTGCAGGCTCACGGTCCGAAGGGCCACGGCCAAAGGGCGCGGCACTTTGGGGCACTTCGGGGCTGCAGGGGGTGGCGGGGGCTATTGTTGTTTTGTGTGGGCTTTTTTTTTCTGTACAGGGCTAGGGCAGTAGGGTGGGGGTTGTAGGTAGGGGGGGTAAAAGGGGGGTGGACCCAGTGACTCCCCTTGGTGAGAGCGGGGGGAGCACTGGGAGGGTTGGTGGGGAGGGGGGTGGCTCAGTATCCCGGTGAGAGGGGGATACCAAGGGGTGATGGGGGGTATGGCCTGTCCCGGCCCCTGGTGGGAGCAGGGTGGCCAGGAGGGTGGGGGGAGGGGTTTAGGGGGGTGGCAGGGGGAGGGCTGTTGGGCGAACAGCCAGGTCCAAAGGGCCAGGATTGGGTGGACGGTGGGGAGGGCATGGCCATTGCGGTCATGCTGGGGCGTGGACGGTATGGTCGACGGGGCGGGAAGGAACGGGCCCCTAGGGGTCCACGGTGCCTGAGGAATGTGTCGATCATCTCCCCTCCGCTGAGGGAGAGGGAGGTGCCGGGTTCAGGGTCCGCACGTGGGGGACTGGTGCTGTTGAATGCGAGGTCCGTTGTCAACAAGGCCCCAATTATCCATGATTTAATTTGGATGGGGCCGTGGACCTCGCATGCATCACAGAAACCTGGCTGGATGATCTGGCCGGTCCAACTTTGGCGGATCTTGTTCCAGCTGGGTATGCTGTGCAGCATCAGCCCCGCATGGGCGGCCGGGGAGGTGGTGTAGCTATTGTTTTTAGGGAAGACTGGCCTGTTAGGAGGTATCCAGTGCGGGAGATTATGGGTGTAGAGGTCCTGCACGTGGTGTTCGATTTGGCTGGGGGCAAGCTAGGGGTGCTGCTGGTGTACCGGGCCCCTTCCTGCCCGGCGGCATCCCTTGCCGCTCTAGCGGAGCTGGCCTCGGAGGTGGTGTTGGGCTCCCCCAGGACTTTGGTTCTGGGGGACTTCAACGTCCACGCCGATGCCGGCCTTGTTGGGGCGGAGCGGGAGTTCATGGCCGCCATGGCAACTATGAACTTGTCCCAGGAGGTGATCTGCCCGACCCACGTGGGGGGACATACCCTCGACCTGATCTTCGGCTCTGGCCTTGAGGCGGGGGGTCCGGTTGTGGGGGAGGTGACAGCGGTGCCCTTGTCGTGGACGGACCATTACCTCCTTCAGGCCGGTCTTTTAGCGCGCCCCCTCCAGAAGGGGAAGGGACCAGTTAGGATGGTCCGCCCTCGGAGGCTGATGGAACCCCAGCGGTTCCAGGAGGTCCTGAGGGAGCTTACCCTGGATGTGGACGGTCACTCTGTGGATGAGCTGGTCCGGCATTGGAACATCTTGCTGGAGGAGGCCATTGACAGGGTGGCTCCGAGGCGCCTTCTGCCTAGGTCTCGTCACCGCAGGACCCCTTGGTTTACTGAGGGGCTGCGGTGTATGAAGCGTGTGGGCAGGAGGCTAGAGCGACGCTGGCGTCGGACTCGGTCTGTCTCCGATCGTCTTCTCCATAGGGCCCATTTGCGGTCCTATGTGGAGGCTGTGAGGACGGCGAGGAAGGAATTCCTCGCCGTCCTCATAGCGTCTGCGAAGTCGCGTCCAGCGGAGCTGTTTCGGGTGGTGCGGGGGCTGGTTAGTCCGGCCTCCCTCCGCCTGGATGGGGACTTGTCCCGGGCCCGCTGTGAGGAGTTTGTCATCTACTTCGCAGACAAGATTGCTCGGATTCAGGCCGATTTCGACGCTGGGTTGATAGCAGTAGGGGAAGAGCGCGGGGGGGCGGAGGGTCCGTCTGGTCCATCTTTATGGGGTGAGTTTCAGGAAGTGACGCCGGCCGATGTGGTGGATGTCCTGGGGTCTGTGAGGGCCACGTGTTGTCAACTAGATCCATGCCCGTCCTGGTTAATAAAAGCTTCCGGGGAGACGTTGGGGACGGTGCTGGCGAGGGTGGTGAATGCGTCCCTTCGGCAGGGGAGGTTGTCGCCTTGCTTAAAAGAGGCTGTGGTGCGCCCCCTGCTGAAAAAACCATCGTTGGACGTAGACGCGCTCGCCAGCTACCGACCTGTCTCTAACCTTCCCTTTTTAGGGAAGGTTATTGAGCGGGCAGTGGCGCTCCAGCTCCAGGGTCATCTAGATAATATCGGGCTCCTTGACCCTTTTCAATCTGGGTTCCGCCCCGGCTATGGCACCGAGACGGCGTTGGTGGCCTTGGTGGACGACCTCCGCCGGGAGATGGATGCGGGATGTTCGACATTTCTCATCCTGCTCGATCTCTCGGCCGCTTTTGACACCGTGGACCATGGGCTGCTGTTGAGACGACTGCGTGACCGGGGGGGTCTGGACGGGACTGTTCTTGAATGGTTCCGTTCATTCCTCTCGGGGAGGAGCCAACGGGTGGTGTTGGGGGAAGAAACATCGAGCCCCCGCGCCTTACCGTGTGGCGTTCCGCAGGGATCGATCTTGTCTCCATTATTATTTAACATCTATATGCAGCCCTTGGGGGAGGTCGTGAGAGGGTTCGGGGTGCGATGTCACCAGTATGCTGATGATACTCAGCTGTACCTCTCGTTTTCTACCGACCCAGACCCTGCTGTCTCGGTGCTATCCCAATGTTTGGAGGCCGTGGCGGATTGGATGCGGCGGAGCAGACTGAAGCTCAACCCAGATAAGACGGAGGTGATGGTGGTGGGGAGGGCGAAGGGGGTGGTGGCCCCCCTGGTTGGGGGGGTTTGCCCCCCTGTAGCTCAGCAGGTCCGGAGTCTGGGGGTCATATTGGACGCAGACCTGCGGCTGGAGCGGCAGGTGGAGGCAGTCGCTAAGGCTGCCTTCCGCCAGCTTTATCTGGTACGTAGGCTGCGTCCGTATGTCTCTGGCCCGGACCTGGCCTCCCTCATCCATGCCTTCGTCACCTCGAGGCTCGACTACTGTAACGCGCTCTACGTGGGGCTTCCCTTGTTCTTGATTCAGAGGCTGCAGCTAGTGCAGAACGCGGCAGCTCGTCTTCTTACGGGGACGGGCCGCTGGGAGCATATTACACCGGTGCTCCGAGCTCTGCACTGGCTGCCGATAGCGTGCCGAGCCAAGTTCAAGGTGTTGGTGATGATCTATAAAGCCCTACACGGTCTTGGCCCCTCATACCTTAGGGACCGCCTCGCCCTCTGTGCTCCGGAGCAGCTCCTGCGGTCTGCCGGGGGTGCCTTCCTGGAGGTCCCCCGTGTTAAGCGGGGGGCACGATGGAGAGGGCATTCTCGGTAGTGGGGCCGCGGCTATGGAACTCCCTTCTTGAGGAAGCTCTCCTGGCCCCTAGCCTGTTAACATTCCGGCAAAATTGTAAGACCTGGCTGTTCGCCCAGGCCTTTGGGAGGGAGGGTGAGTAGGATGGGGGTTTTTAGTTCCCCCACCTATTTTTGGTTTTAGACTGTATTTTAGCCCTGTTTTAATATTTTTATAATATTGATGATAATTTTAAAATTGATTTTATTGTATTTTAATGTCTGGAAGCTGCCCTGAGCTGCATGGCAGGAGGGGCGGGGTAGAAATTTATAAAATAAATAAATAAATAAATAAATAAATAAGGGGCACGCCCTGACATTGGGGGCTGGATCGGGACGCAGGTCTGTGAGCGGGTGAGCTCCAGTCAATAAACCAGCCCTGTGGATGAAATCCCGTCTCTGTGAGTACTTGGTTCTTGCTGGTGATCACCTGGCTGCCCACCCCTGCGGGCATTACATGGTGTCAGAAGTGGCCTTCACGTACCTGTGAAGTGACCTCCAAGGGAAGAGACCCCTCTCCCAGAGAAGGGCACCCACCTGTGATGTGACCCCCCACAATAGCCATGGAACATTTCAAACCTCCACCCCCACTCAGCTTTGACGGGAACCTGGGGGAGAACTGGCGTAGATGGGAACAACTGCGCCTCTACCTGACAGTTACAAAAGCTGATCAAGAGGAGGGCGATTACCAGGCTGCCATGCCCCTTCACTGCCTAGGGGACCAGGCCCTCAAGGTGTACAACACCCTCCCAGGTGTGTTTGCAGACCCGGGGACCCAGACCTTAGATGAGCTCCTCACAGCCATGAAGAACTACTGCGTTCCCAGGAAGAGCCCCGTATTCGAAAGATTTCAGTTCTGGCACCTCCCGTATGAAGACGACACAGGCATTGACCCCTTCCTGACTGCCCTGAAGGAGGAGGCACGGCATTGCGAGTTTGGCCAGACATTAGACCTGATGCTGCGCGATAAGATAGTATTCAGCATCACAGACCCCAAGATCAAGGAGAGGCTCCTGGAGAAACCAGACCTCACCCTGGCCCAAGCCATCGACATTTGTAGGACCAAGGCCATCACGAGGGCTCAAGCCACGGCAATGGCTGCCGAACCTCGAGCGCTAGCAGTCACTTCCTGCTCCATTGCCAACCCTGACACCACCCCACCCCACTCTCAAGGTGTGGAGCAAGTCGCACGGTGCACGTGTCAGAGATGTGGCCGCCTCCACAGTCCCCAACAGTGCCCTGTCTTTGGGGAGACGTGCCGCCGTTGTGGAGGGAGAAACCACTTCACCAAGGTATGCAGGGCCAGGATGCCTGCGCAGGGGTCCACCCAAGGGATGAACATGCTCTACGTGGGCACTGTTGCCCCCACCT
Source organism: Sphenodon punctatus (assembly GCA_003113815.1). Classification (NCBI taxonomy): domain Eukaryota; kingdom Metazoa; phylum Chordata; class Lepidosauria; order Sphenodontia; family Sphenodontidae; genus Sphenodon; species Sphenodon punctatus. The sequence continues at coordinate 2,024,743 of QEPC01015418.1, forward strand.
GCCAGTGTGGCACCCAGAGCTCGGCAAAGCCCTGGGTCAGCACCATACCCGTCGCCGGACACCCTATCCCCTTTAAATTGGACACGGGAGTGGAAGCAAACACCCTCCCTGCCAGCATTGCGAAAACTCTTCCCCCCCCACGTCCGTTGCAGCAAGTCAGACATCACCCTGGTCACCTTAGGGGGAGTACGGATCACACCCACAGCAAAGATCGCTGTCAGATGCATAACTGAAACCTCCAACACCATCTTGCCCCTGTACATCATAGACACGCAGGACCCACTGCTCCTGGACAAGTCAGCATGCGCGGCCCTTGACCTTGTAAGACGCGTCCACATGGTGACTCTGGATCCTCCAGCAGACCAGGATGACCTCCTCGCCAAGTATGCAGACATCATGGGAGGCCTGGGGTGCTTCCCCGGCCAGCACCATATCCACCTGGACCCGGAAGTACCCCCTGCGATCCATGACTGTAGGAAGGTTCTCTTTGCAGTTCAAGAGCAGCTCTGCACCACCCTCGCAGACCTTGAAGTGTCCAAGGTGATATCCCGAGTGACTAAGCCCACCCTGTGGGTGAGCAGTCTCGTGATCACTCAGAAAAAGAACGGCTCTCTCCGAGTCTGCCTAGTCCGCCAGCACTTCTCCATCCCCACTGTGGACGATGTCCAGAGGAAGCTAGCAGCCAAATTGATCTTCACCATCCTTTATGAGAATGAGGGCTACCTGCAAATTGTGCTAGATAAGTCCTCGGCAGAACTGTGCACCTTTAACACACCCTGGGGCCGATATCATTTCAACCGGCTACCATTCGGCATTAAATCGGCCAGTGAAGTCTTCCAACAGAAGAATCACAAATGCTTCGGGGACATTCCTGGTGTACACATCATAGCAGGTGACATGCTGATCGCCACCTTGTCAAAGGAGGAGCACGACCACATGCTCCAGCAAGTCCTGCAGAGAGCTCAAGAGAAAGGGATCAGGTTCAACAGAGAAAAGATACAGTTCATGGTTGAGCGGGTGCGATACATGGGGCACATCTTCTCCCGAGATGGTGTCCAACCAGATGGGGACAAGGTAAAAGCTATCCAGAAGCTAGCAGCCCCCCAGGAAGGCGCTGCAGTGACTCCTAGGTACAATTCAGTACCTGGCGCAATATATATCCAATGAGTCAACTCTGACGGCGCCCCTATGAGCCCTTCTACAAAAGGATGCAGAGTGGCTGTGGGATGTACATCACCAACAGGCCCTTGAGGCCTTAAAGAAGGCCATCTCCTCTGCCCCGGTACTCTGGTATTTTGACCCAACACAGCAGTCGGTAATACAAGCAGACGCCTCCAAAGACGGCTTGGGAGACTGCCTCTCCCAACAGGGCCAGCCCATAGCCTATGCCTCGCAGTCCCTCACCGCAGCTGAGAAGAACTATGCGCAGATTGAAAAGGAGCTCCTGGCCATTGTGTTCGCCACCGGGAAGTTCCACCAGTATATATATGCTACCACGGTCCGGGTACAGACAGACCACAAACCACTGAAGGCCATTGTGCATAAGCCCATAGGGAAGGCACCAGCCCGGCTGCAGCGAATGCTGCTACAGCTCCAGAGATACGACCTGGAGCTGGAATACATGAAGGGCACGAGTATGCACATAGCCGACACCCTCTCCAGAGCACCTGTCAATGCCCCGTCAGAGGAGACATAATGCCTGCAAGATGAAAAGGTTGTCTACAGCAGCCGGTGCACAATGCCCATCAGTGAGCCTCTCCTCCGCCAGCTGCAGGAACACACAGAGTGCAACCCAGTCCTGCAAAACCTCAGGACCTTGATTCAACAGGGCTGGCCCAGACATCTGAAATCGGTTCCTGAAACCCTCAAGCTGTACTGGCCCCTCAAGGGAGACCTACGCCAGGAGGATGGCCTGGTGATGATCGGTCACAAGATCCTAATCCCGAAGGAATCCCGCCTGAGTATGCTCTGGGCTATCCACATACCCCACCAGGGAGTCCAATGATCCAAAGCCAGAGCGCGTGCCCTCATGTACCAGCCCAACATGGCGGCAGACATTGAACAGTGGGTGGCAGGATGCGGCCCCTGCCAAGAGCTGTGACCAGCCAATCCTCTGGAGCTGATGCTACCCCACATGATCCCCGAGCTGCCGTGGCTCAAAGTCACCCTAGACCTCTTTGACCTAAATGGACAGACATACCTGGTGGTGGTGGACTTCTTGAAGTACCCCGAAGTAATGCACCTCCCAGACAAGACGGCGCCCATGATCATAGAGCGGCTGAAGGCCCTCTTTGCCCATCATGGGATACCGAAAGAGCTGGTCTGTGACCATTCACCATTTGCTTGCATGGCAATGCAGCAGTTTGCATTAGACTGGGGGGTTACCCTGACCCACTCCAGCCCGACATACCCACAGTCCAATGGGTAAGTGGAGCGCACGGTGCAGACGGTGAAGCTTCTGATGAAGAAGGTGACCAAGGATGGCACTGACCCCCAACTGGCCCTGCTGCACCTGTGCAACACCCCCATCTCCGGCACGCCATTCGCCCCGTCGCAACTCCTCATGGGAAGGGTCCTCCGAAGCACTCTCCCTGTGACCATACCAGTACTCACCCCAGGCATCCCACCAGTGGCCCATGCGATGCTCCGCGAACGCCAGAGCCCAGAAGGCTTCTTACGACAGGCGGGCTGCCCCACTCCCCCCACTAGCAGTGGGGGAGACAGTGCGGGATGGCAACGCCCAGCAGATGGCAACCTGCCACCATGGTAACCAAGCACCCGGAGCCCCGATCATACATAGTCCGGATTCCACATGGCGCATCTTACCGTTGAAACCAACGCCACTTGAGGAGGGCACCCAGCACAGTACCTACACCCCAAGCTGATGTCCCTACTCATCTGGACTGAGAGGCCGCCCCACCCCCTGCCAGCCCAAGGGACCTGCCTACACTGACTCAACTTCTGGTGCTCCTTGGAAGCTGCCACCCAGTCGCACAGCCCGAACTGGTTCCGGAAGCCCCGCCAGACATACCTGCACTCCAGGACATCCAGGTGCCCCCGTCACCTCCCTCAGGAACACCCCCATCCCCCATCTCAGAGCCAGTGAGGCCACACAGAGAATCCCATCTGCTACCATTCGGCATTAAATCGGCCAGTGAAGTCTTCCAACAGAAGAATCACGAATGTTTCNCACTCCAGGACATCCAGGTGCCCCCGTCACCTCCCTCAGGAACACCCCCATCCCCCATCTCAGAGCCAGTGAGGCCACACAGAGAATCCCATCTGCCCTCCCGCTTCAATGACTTTTACCTGGGGTAGTGGTAAAGACTGACCGCTCCCCCCGATGAGTCATGTACTGGCGACCTCTGACTCTCCTGCCGCTGTACGGTCATGTCTGTTACTTGTTAATATTACAGTTACCTAGTTCCATGTTGTATGTTCGGAAAACAAAATATCAATAATGATGACAAGAACGATGAGAGAAAGTGTTGAAAGAGGGGGCTTTGCACCTAAACAGGGGGGATGTGGTGGTGCCTGCGCAGCCAGGTACGCCACGTGGGAGGAGGCATTCCTGGAAAAAGCCCATGCGCAGGCTACACACACACACTGCGCACCTGGAGCCCCAGGCAGACACACAGCCTGTCGCTCAGCACAGCTAGCAGACGGATTGGGTCTGCTAGTTTCCCCGGCCCGGAGTGACCCTCTCAGACTCGAGCCAAGCCAGGCTCAAGGGGTACGTCCATTGACACTGGGGGGCTGGATCGGGACGCGGGTCTGTGAGCGGGTGAGTTCCAGTCAATAAACCAGCCCTGGGGATGAAAGCCCGTCTCTGTGAGTACTTGGTTCTTGCTGGTGATCACCAAGTTGCCCACCCCTGCGGACATTACACAGTCCCCAACTCTTATAGGGCTAGAACCCTTTCCCACTCTGTACTCTGCATTCAGCCTAGTAGTTAGTTCAGGTGTACCCCATTCTGCTGCTCCCTGCCATACATACACACAGCACAGCCAGATTCACAAGTGCAATACAAAGTCATTTGTATTGGTGTTCCTGTGAAAGAGACCTTAGAGGTTTGCTTCTATATGCAGGCAGAAGCCCACCCTGGAATTCTGGTTTCAGCAGATTAACCACACACAGGCTTTAAAGTTTTTGTTTTTTTTAAAAAAGGTTAAGTTCAATGTACACACTTACATTAGGTTTAGAGGGAAAATAGTGGCTTGGCTAAAGAATATAAAAACATTCTATAATCATAGCTTTGCTTTTTGAACTCCCTAATTTACAGCCTTGCCTTGACAAGATCCCAGTCTGGAAGAACTTCATCAGGTGACTGACTCCTAGATCTTATCCCTTTCCTAATAGGAACATACATCACATCAAGCAAATCTCTCTACTTCAGTAAGGTCTTTCTATCAACATCTCATTGACCTGCCTAGAAACGTATTATGAGGTGGTACGACAATGGTATTGCATAGGGACATCTTCATGATGCAGTAGCTGTTATGATGATATGATAATCAACTACTCTGTGTGTGTACACTACACACCACTCTGATCTTTACTGACTGGAAAAAGAACTGATAAGCTTTGTGTCATAAGCCTTATATTACTACCAGTCCAGCAAGGACTACATCCCTCACCCTCGATGGATGAACAGATGGAAGTCAAAGTCCATACATTTCACTGCCAGGGCATTTATAATCAGCAAATTCTTTGGTTTCTTTTTCTCAATCAAAATGTTAATATAATTTTCCAGCTTGCTCACAAAAGGTTTCCTGTGATAACCCCGTGCAGGTGACAGTATGGAAGCTTTGGGGCTATACAGGGCCCTTTCTCAGGCATATGAAAAGTCAGAACTATGTCTAAGATCGTTTTTAGATGAGCGTGCGGTGCGCTTGCGTGGGATTTCAAAAACCCCGCGAGGAGAGATTAGACGAGACGTTGCTGGCAATCGCGCGCATGACACGGTGACGCACATTATTTTCAAGCCGCGAACTGACCGGGAGTCTGATCGAGGTAGGTCATTAGCGGCTTGAAAAGGTTGTGCGTCGCTGTGTCATGCGCACGATTGCCAGCGGCATCTTGTCTAATCTCTCCTCGCGGGGGTTTTGAAATCCCGCGCAAGCGTACCGCGGCGCTCATCTAAAAATGGCCTAAGAATATGCCTGAGGAAGGATCTGAACTTGTTTGTTTTTGTCTCTTACATTTGGAGCCAACACAGCAACTCCCTCTACACCCCCCCGCAGTTTCTTTCCTGCTTTCTACAAGTACAGGGCCGGTGCAGCCATTAGGCGAACTAGGCGGCCGCCTAGGTTGCCAACTTGTAGGGGCGCCGCCGTGCTGCAGAGCTGAGCCCCGAGGATTCATTGAGAGGAGGCAGGAGCCGGAGGAGGACCGAGGTCAGATACATTTTTAAAAAAAACTTCCCACCACGGCGCTGCCCTTCCCTTCCCAAGCCCCCTTAGCCCCGCCTCTCAGCATGTTGTGTGTGCTAACTGCGCCTGCACCAGCCCACCGCCCGAGTCCCAACACGTGCAGGTAGCACCGTACGACGAGGCAGGACTCACTCAGCGTCAGGTCAGCGCGACTCAGTAGCAGCAGACCAGCCTGGCCGCGTGCAGCAGACAGAGTGCTGTGGCAGGCAGTGCGGCTCTGGGCATGGCTAGGCGGGTGCATGGCGGTGCCGGGCAGCGGCACACAGCACAGGCAGGTAGACAGACTCCAAGGCGCAGCAGAGCAGCAGGTGTGATTCCTGGGGTGTGGGGGGTGCAGCAAGGGCTGGGGGACAGACAGTCAAGAGACTGGGGGGGGCACAGATGGGGCTGGGGG
>QEPC01015418.1:2042758-2055428 GCA_003113815.1 Sphenodon punctatus
CCTGTGCACCCTGTTCCCCTCCCCTTCATTCCCCTTACCCGTTTCCTGGGTGCCTCCACCTCCCCCGGTCCGGCTGTTGTCCCCGGGGCGTCGTGTCCCAGCTGCTGCGGGTGTTGTTCCTGCACCTCCTCCATGGTCAGCACGACCCCCAGCTCCCCCTCCTCCACCTGCGCTCCCTCCACCGCTGCCCCTGCCTCGTCCTCCTCCTCCCTCCTCACTTTCTCTCCCGCTGCTCTCCTCTGCCTCCCTCCTCGCTCCATCCCGCCACGCTTGCCTGCTGCGGTTTTCCCTTTAAATCTCCCTCCAGTGGTTGTGTTGTTGCTGGTTGCCTGGCAGTGATGCTGCGTGCATTGTCCATGGCTGGGGCTCGTTTCCTTTCGTTCCAACAGGTGATTGGTATCCAGACATTACTTTTTGTTGGTTCCCTGTTGGGATCTCTTTGACCACGCTTCCCGGGATATTCCCCCAGCTAGCCCAGGAAGCGTGGGTGAAATTGACCCCATGTGGGTATTGAGCGTGGTGAACATCTGGCGGGCGCCGAACAGATGTTCAGGACTCTTTGGCCCTGCCGCGGAATTGAGCGTGGTTCAGTGTGGTTGAGCGTGATCTCGTAACGTCTGAAAATACCCTATGTTAACCATTGTTGTGGCTTTGCCCTCTAGTTCTCCAACTAAGGGTGATTTCAGACGTTACGAGGCCCATTGGCCCCGTACCGAAAATCACCTCATTCATTCCCCGCCGGGGTCACCCCGTCACGCCGTAACAGATGTGCCGGGGGGATCCCGGCGGGGAATCTGGGAGGGGGCGGGGACGCGCGGCGCAACGTGCGGCCGCACGGCCCCGCCCCCTCCACATTCCCGCCGCCCGCCCTCCGGGGAGACGGGCAGGCGGCGGGGCCAATGCGGCTGCTGCGTCGGGCCAGATTCGCCACAGCCTGGGATCCCGCCAGGGATCCCAGGCCGTGGCACCCGGCCAGACGTTACTTTTGTTTGGTCCCTGCTGGGGATCTCTTTGACCACGCTTCCTGGGACATTCCCCCAGCTTTTTTCTTCTGTTGATTACATGCATGGTATATTTCTCCAAAATATTTGTTTTTTAATCTCATGCTGTCCTTCTCTCTAAAGTGTGTCTCCTGTAGGAAGCACACATCTGCCCCTATTTCTTTGAGCTCTTCTAATATTCTTTTTCTTTTTATGACTTCATTTAGTCCCTTTACATTAAGGGACATCACTTTAATTACTTCTGCCATACGTGTGTATTTTGTTTTTCCTCTATGAGCACTTTCCCCCCCTCTTTCTGTTGCCTTACCAGGCCTCCCTGAACCATTTCATTTTTAAACCAACTATGTACATTGTAAGTCAAAATCATCTCGTATAAATACACTTTTAAATATAAACCTTATATTTATATTAGTTCCCTCTTCATATATTTCACATAAACCTTATATTTCTATTAGTCCCTCTTCATATCATTCACATACATATGTATTTTTAAAAACATAGCCTTACATTTCTAATAGTTCTTCTAATGTAGTTCACAAAAGTATAATTAATCCTTTAAAAGCATAGGACTTTTAAATTTAGACTTTTTAGCTTTCTTCTCTGGGGATTGTTTTTTAAGTATTGTTTTCTTGTTCTCTCCCTTGCTTGTGTAAAAATCCTTCTAGTTCATTTGGTTCCATAAATATTTTTCTTTTTCCATTCCACAGAATGGTCATCTTCGCTGGGAACCACAATTGGGGTTTCAAATCTTTTTGATTTAGTTCTGTAAAATATTTAGCCAATTTCCTTCTTTTATTCATTGTCTCCCCCGCATAGTCCGGGAAAAATTTGATTTTCTGTCCCTGATATTCCAGGGTCTTGTTGCTCCTGGCCAGGCACAAGATTTTTTCTTTTTGTTGATATTCTAGAAATTTTATGATTATAGCTCTCGGGGGTTCTTCTTTGTTGGGCTTTGGTCTATTGGTTCTATGGGCTCTCTCTATTTTAGGTGTGTATATACTGGGCTCCCCTGGGAACGTGGTTTCCAAAACTTTCCATATGAATTGCATTGTATCTCTCCCTTCCCAGGTTTCTGGAATGCCCACTAGCCTTAGATTAGATCTCCTGGCCCTGTTTTCCTGGTCTTCACATCTAGTTTCTAATGTTTTTATTAAGTCCATCATTTTATTTTGTTGGTCTTGGCCATTTAAGGTGCTATCTTCTAGTTTTGAGATTCTGGTCTCAGCAGTAGTTACTCTTTTGGTCAATGCTTCTGTCTTTTTTTTGTTTTGTAGGTCAGCTTGCTGGAGTTTTATTATCTCCACCATCTGGCTTTCTCTTGCTGCCTCCTCAGCAGCCATTCCGGCTTTTATCTCTGTTAGGATTGCAAATATCCTATCTTCTTTTTCTAGTGCCATGCCCCTGTTTTCCACTCGGGACTCTTCCTCTGGGGGATCATTTGCGGGTGCCATTTTGGCTCCGCTTTCTGTTTGTTGGGGGAGGGGGGCCCCGTTTTTGTTTGGGATAGCTTTTTCATTGCTGCTGCCCCAGATTTGCTGTCTTGGGGCCCCTTTGGTTTCCCCATCCCTCCCTACCTTTTGTTTTAGGGTTTTTTTGTCGGTTTTTTCAGTTTGGAGGCTTTTCCTGCGGCGTGGTGAGCGGAGCCTTGGGAATCGTGACTACTCGCGTTCGCGCATGCGCAGTTCCCCCTTTCAATAACATTTCAATGAGAAAAATGCAGAAGACCATCATGTACGATGTAATAGAATCATTGACTTCCGGAAGTGAGCAAAAGTATCCTACAGAAAACTGTATGTTTGTTGTAGATGGAGGAGTCCTCTTGCGAAAGGTCAAATAGACACAGCATGCAATGTACAGTTAACTTTACAGCATGTACATATTGTATGTAGAAAAACATTTTGGTAAAAAAACCTATTTAGTTGTTTTTGATGGCTACAATGCATTCCTAACACCAAATGTTTAGAGCAGAAATGATGTGTGGTGAAGTGCCAGTCTGCTGAAATATTGTTCACCAATGAAATGGCTCCATCATAATTCAAAGTCAATTTTTCACCAATGCAAAGAATAAGGTCAGATCCATTGAGGGGCTGACAAAAGACATGGAACTTTCTGGGATATGTGTGAGGCAAGATAAAGCAGATGCAGACACGTTGATTATGAGCAGTGCAATAGAACTGTTGAATGAAAATAACCATGTTGTGGTAGTACAAATGGACGTGGCCTTACTAGTCCTCATGGTTTAACTTGGTCATCCAAACAATAGTCTTTATTTATTCAAGCCTGGAAATAGGAAAGATCCTGGCAAAGTGTACAGTATCAAAGGTGTTCAGTATGGTCTACAGAATTTCTGTAGCAATATGTTCTTCTTACACTCGGTGACAGATTATGGTAGCACTTCCGTTCTATACCGAAAAGGCAAAAAGAAAGCCTTCAAGTTACTTCAAAAGTGTCCAGAGCTACAGAAGTGTGTGGCAGTCTTCAAAAATTCCACATCAGAAGAAGAAGAGGTCATAACAACTGGAGAAGAATTCCTGCTTGCCTTGTATGGTGCTCCAAAGAGCACATCATCACTCAGTACACAGACATCACTGTTTCATGAAAGCAGTGGTGTGTTGCCCAATTCAGAAACAAATCCAACTTGCTGCCCTTCCACCAACATGTAGAGCAGCAGGGGACATTGCTTGTGTGTATATATCAAGTGCAGCACTGGTTAGGGTATGATCTACTGCCCACTCACCGGGGTTGGGATTTAGTGAATGGTAGAGGTGTGCACCAGGGACCCATGTTGTTATTTGTTTTAATTTTCGTTATTAAAAACTGTTGTTATTCATTTTTGTTACTAACAACATTTCATTTTTCATTATTGGTGTCTTTATCAGTATCAGTATCATTTTGTTTTCGGTTTCATTTCTGTTTTCGTCAGCCACCTGCCCCAGTCTTCTCTGAACTCCTTCCTCCCTTTCTCGTTATGATGCAATAGTGCACAACATGTAATAATAATTTTTATTGCGTGACTGAATGGCCATTGCAAATACAACACATAATGAAAAAATCATCATTAAACAAATACAAAAATAACTAAGACCAGAGCCGACTAAAACCAGTTATTCTAAAAGGGGAGGTTCTACAAACGACCCCTAAAGTGACTTACTAACAAACACATAAAATAAAAACTGTGTCACTTTCAATGTGACCTTTGACTGGCGATCAGTCACCCAGTAGCCATTTGGCATAAAATTCCCATGATCTTCCAGGAACGGTACTAATCACAGGCATTATAAATTTCCATCATAAGTCCAAAGAAAACCCTCCTCTTTAGGGGTGACAGCCCATAGTCCAAGTATTTCCGCGGGGAATCTTCATCGCTATACAGGAGGGAATAGGTGTTCAGAACCCTGCAATCGCCCAAAGTTGCCTGCCTCTCCTGGCAGGCGATATCAGACAATCTCTGAAGCACCAGTTTTTTTGAAGTTATATAGTCAAGAGGTACAATAGCCTCTGGAGAGAATCCTAAATGGTGCAACCTCTTGATCACTGACAATACCCAGCTGCTGGGACATGAGTCAGACATCACCTTCTGTGAGAGGGGAGCAGCCAGATTAAAAACCAGCTTCAGCCAATAGTTCAGGGCACCCCTCCAAATCCTCTCCTGAAGTGAGATAAGGCCACATTCCAGATAAAGAGCCACCAAATTCAGCCCCGGTGGGGCATTGAGTAGAACACACGGAAAAGCAGCCTGTATGCGTTCCAAGTTCTTAAATCTTCCCAGTGCCCAAAGATGGGCCCCGTAGAGCAATTGAGGCACGCTTTTGTGCAAAAAACCCTTGATTGCTGGAAGAATCAACACCCCCCCCCCATGTAATATGTATACACAGAATCTAACATAAACCTAATAACCTATAGTACTATGTATGTATGCAATATATTCCTAAGTATCTATATCAATAAACTTCTACATTTATTTATTATTATTATTAATTATTATTATTATTATTACAAAACTTTTACCCTGCCCCTCCTGCTCCAGGCAGCTCGGGGCGGCTTACGACATAAAACAAAAACATAAGAAACTAAAAACAACACAATAAAAACACATTAAAAGGGAAGGCACTGAACAGTAAGCCCCCACCCTAATCCCCTCCCCCCACCCTACACCTCATTTCCCTCACCAAACACCTGGTGGAACAGCCAGGTCTTACTCATATGCTGGAAGAAGGGAAGTCCAGGGCCATCCGGGCCTCCACTGGAAGGGAATTCCACAGCCTAGGTGCAGCCACCGAAAACACCTTCTCCATGGTGGCCCCCTGGGCCACATGGGGGACCTCAAGAAGGGTGCTACTGGCAGACCGCAGGGGTTGATTCAGAGCACGGGGAGTGAAGCAATCTTGCAGGTAAGTTGGGCTAAGACCGTGTAGGGCTTTATAGGTCAGCACCAACACCTTGAATTGGGCCTGGAAGACTATAGGCAGCCAATGCAAAGCCCGGAGCTGTAATGTGTTCACAGTGACCTGACTCTATAAGGAGAAGGGCCACCACATTCTACACTAGCTGCAGTCTCCGATCCGTCACCATGGGTAGTCCCACATAGAGTGCGTTACAATAGTCCAATCTCAAGGTAATGAAAGCATGGATGATAGTGGCCAGGTCGCTGTCTGAATTTCAAACATTCTGAAACATACGGTCAAAGCTGACGTACCAGATGTAATTGGTGAAACGCACTCCTTGCCATCACCCCCACCTAGAAACCCATGCAGAGCTGCAGGTCGAGGAGCATGCCCAGACTGTGAACCTGGGAACCCAGCAGAGGGTGAATCCCATCGATGACAGGAACCACTGCATCCACCGTCTTACCCACCATCATCACCTCCGTCTTATTGGGATTCAGCTTCAGTCGGCTCGCCCACATCCAGTCCCCTACAGCCGTCAAACACCGGGTAAGCACCAAGACTGCCAGGTCTGGGTCAGAAGAAAAGGAGAGGTGGAGTTGGGTGTCATCAGCATATTTATTTATTTATTTTATTTATATGCCACCCCCCCATGCCTACGGCATCTCGGGGCGGCTTCCAACATATTCTAAAACCAATTTTTAAACATAAAACAAAATCTACAATATAATAATTAAAACAAATTTAAAACACCCCCTCACAAAAATTAACCCACCCCCCCACTCTCCCTTCCGAAGGCTTGGGCGAACAACCAAGTCTTACAGATGCGTCGAAAGGCCAACAGGCCTGGGGCCAGGCGAGCCTCCTCCGGGAGGGAGTTCCACAACCGCGGCCCGGCCACCGAGAATGCCCTCTCCAATGCCCCCATCTTACATGGGGGACCTCCAGAGAGGCGCCCCCGATGGACCGAAGGGATCGCTCTGAGGTGCGAAGGGCGAGACGGTCCCTGAGATATGAGGGGCCCAGGCTGTGCAGGGCTTTGTAAATCAATACTAACACCTTGAATCTAGCTTAGTACGCTATAGGCAGCTAGCGCGCAGAGCGCGGAGCACCGGTGTTATGTGCTCACGCCGCCCCGTCCTCGTCAGGAGACGGGCCGCTGCATTCTGCACTAGCTGCAGCCTCCGAACCAGAAACAAGGGAAGCCCCACGTAAAGCGCGTTGCAGTAGTCTAGCCTCGAGGTGATGAAGGCATGGATGAGAGTGGCCAGATCGGGCCTGGAGAGGTAAGGTCGAAGACCCCGTACTAGATACAGCTGGCAGAAGGCAGCTTTAGCCACCGCCTCCACCTGCCGACCCAGACGGAGGCCCAAATTCAAAACCACCCCAGACTCCGAACCTGAAGAGCAACAGGAGGGCGAACCCCCCATATCAGGGGGGCCAGCACCTCCCCCGCCCTTCCCACCACCATTACCTCCGTCTTATCGGGATTGAGCTTCAGTCTACTCTGCTGCATCCAATCCGCCACGGCCTCCAAGCATTGGGAAAGTAATGAGACAGCAGGACCTGGGTCAGTTGAAAATGAGAGGTACAGCTGAATGAGTATCATCAGCATATTGGTGACATCGCACCCTGAACCCTCTCACGATCTCCCCCAGGGGATGCATATACACATTGAACAACAGTGGAGACAGAATGGAACCCTGCGGAATGCCGCAAGTCAAAGCCCGGGGGCTAGATGTTTCAGCCCCCAGCACCCCCCGCTGGCTTCTACCCGAGAGGAATGAGTGGAACCATCCAAAGACAGTCCCGTCCAGACCCCCCAAGTCTCGCAGCCATCTCAACAGCAGCCCGTGGTCCACGGTATCAAAAGTGGCCGAGAGATCCAGCAGGATCACAAAGGTCAAACATCCTGCATCCATCTTCCGGCAGAGATCATCCACCAAGGCCACCAACGCCGTCTCAGTACCGTAGCCGGGTACCACACCCCATACTGACACCACACCCCATACTGTCTGACGACCTCACCGAGCAGCTGCATATACACATTGAACAGGAGAGGGGACAGAATGGAACCTTGCAGGACACCACACGTGAGGTCTCAAGGAGATGGGGAACAATCCCTGAGCAATACACGTTGAGTTCTTCCGGCCAAGAAAGAGCGGAACCATTCAAGAATGATCCTGCCCACCTCGGCTCGGTCCCGCAAACAAGTCACCAACATTTCATGGTCAAGAGTATCAAAAGCAGCTGACAGATCTAACAGAATTCGCAGGGTTGAATGACCCTGATCTAATTCACGGCAGAGGTCATTGACCAAAGCCACAAGCGCAGTCTCAGTGCCATAACCTGGACGAAAGTTGGACTGTGAGGGATCCAGATAACCGGTGTGGTCTAGATGCTGCTGCAGCTGCTGAGACCCTACCCTCTCAATAACTTTCCCAAAAAAGGGAAGGTTAGAGACTGGCCAATAACTGGTGAGGGAGTCAATGTCAAGTGATGTTTTTTTGAGCAGAGGCTGCACCAGTGCCTCTTTGAGGCAGCCCAGCACTCTGCCCTCTCAAAGGGAGGCACTGACCACCCCTCCCAGCAGCAGCCCCAACGTCTCCTATTTGGCCTTAACAAGCCAGGACGGGCATGGGTCAAGTTCACAAAAAGTGGCCCTAACTGCCCCAAGAACATCCCGCACCTCGGCAGGTGACACCCACTGAAATATGCTGGCATATGCTATGTATTACTCCTATCCTATAATCCTAATATATATAATAAAACAGCCTAGCATCTATATAATATCTAATTAGGGCTGAACCAAAGTCTTCAGAAAACTTCGTAAACAGCCAGGGATTACGAACTTCGATTCGGACTTGGTGGTTTCCGAAGTTCCGAGGAGCAAGGTCGTTCCCTGGGAAACTTTGGAAAACTTCAGAAGCAGCTGTATGCCTGGCTGGCCTGGAGTTTGAGTCAAGAAGCTTCTGGAAATGAAACTTAGTGCCATATTTGGTAGGGGGGAGGGGTATGGGAGGGGACAGCTGAGTGATGGTAGGCCAGATGGCAAGTTTTGATTGACTTGCAGGTTGCAGCCTTGCAGGGAAAAAAATAAAAGTAGCTGGGCACACAGCCAATTCCCATTCTCTGGTGAATTTGGCTGTGTGCTACACTGCTAATCTGTGAGTAATCAGCTGGTGGTGATGGTGGTGGTGGTGGTGGTGGTGAGGTTGTATGGCATGGCATGGTTTGGCCTGGTCCCCCTGTCCACAGGGCCAGCTGCGGGGTGGGGGTGTACTTTTCCAACATGCCATGCTTTTAAAAAAAAAAAAAATTGTTGGATGCCACATTGCTACTGCCTGCTGCTTGGTTGGCACTGTCAGCACCATGAGGCAGAAGGATCTCTCTGCCTGGCTCCACTTCCCCTTGCCCCTGGTCTGTTCAAGTTTTCATTGCCACAGTACCAAACCAAATCCATGTGAAGAGGGTGCCCCTGGGGGTGGGTGAGTGAATGTGTTGTCTGCTGGCCTGGCTGGCTTTTGGTGGCATTTCGTCTCCACGCAGTTGCACTGTTTTTGTGGGGTTGTGTGTTGAACTTTTCTTCTTACCAAGGCTCTGGCTGCTGTATGGCACACAGCAGAGCCTAATTTTAAAGTGTAAATTAACTCACTTCCACTGTTCTGCCAGCTGCTTTTAAGTTGGCATCATGAGGCCAGAGGGATCTCTTTCTGCCTGGCCCTGCTGCTCAGCCATCCTCCCATCTAACTTAAAAACTATAACTTATTCCTATGAAAAAAATCCAACCTAATCCCAACTATATCCTAAAAAAGGACACTATATCCTATATAATATATAATTATATACAACCCATCTACCCTATTCCCTCCCAATTCCCTCCCCATGTGTGTGTTTGTATGTATGTGCGTGTGTGTGAGGGGGTATGTAATATATTTCTATTTTTGAACAATATTATTCAGCAACTCAGCTCCTCCGCTCTTTCCCTCTCCCTCCCCCTCCCACACCACAAAGAGACTGCTGAACTGCAGCCCCTTATATACTGTATGGGGGATGGAGATGAAGAAGGGCTGCATGTGTTGTTCTGCACCCTGATTGGCTAGGCAATTAAGGGGGAGGAGGAGGGAGGATGGGGTCCATGTATTGTGCACATTGTGCACACCCTGATTGGCTAGGCAATTAAACGGCTTCAGCTGCTGCACATGGCAACATGTGCTGATGTGCTGATTTGGTGCTGAATAATTCTGAGTTTCTCAGAAATCCCCAGGGATTTTGGATGGTCGGTGCTTCATTTCTGAAGTTCTGAAGTTCCAAAGCTTCGGTGCCGGTGCCAAAGTGCCACCAGGTACCCAGACCGGAACTCGACCTGAGTACCTGGAAGTACTATTCAGTAGGGGTGGGACATCAGGCCAAATACCGGGTACTGGTTTTACCGGTTCCCGGATTTACAAAAACCAGCTTACCGGATTAATACCGGTTTACCGGTACCGGATCTTTTCCACTGATTTCAATCGGGAACTGTCCCCATTGAAATCAATGGGGAAAAAAACAAAAAAAAAACCCTCCCCGAGTCCAGGCTGTGCGGGTGGAAGGGGGGACACCCCCCACCCCCCCCGCCCAGCCTGGATTTAAACACCCAAAATAATTTCCCCTAAGTCCCCTAGTGCGGGCTCCGGGCCGCCGCTGGCGACCCAGAGCCCGCACCAGCACTACAGCAGCCAGCAGGTTTCAGCATGCTACTAGGTCTTCCAGGGAAACCCGGAAGTTCCCCGGAAGGCCTAGTAGCATGCTGAAGCTGGCAGCCACAGCCAGCGCTGAAGCCGCTGGATCGCGGCTTCAGGGTAGGAGGCAATGGCATTAATCCCTGGGTGGGGAGGTAGGGTGATCCCTGGGGTGGGGGGGTGTTAAACCACCCCAGGGATCAGTAAAGTACCGGTACACTTAACTGCTGACTGCTGCAGTGCTGGTGCGGGCTCTGGGTCGCCGGCGGCGGCCCAGAGTCTGCACTAGGGGACTTAGGGGAAATTATTTTTGGTGTTTAAATCCAGGCTGGGCAGGGTGGGGGGGGGGTGTCCCCCCTTCCACCCGCGCAGCCTGGACTCGGGGATGGAAAGTGTTTGTGTTTTTTTGTGGTTTTCTTTTTACATTGTGGCCATTCATTTGAGTGGCCGCAATGTAAAAAATCCGGTACGGGGGGAATCCGGCAGTTTACCCGGATTACCGGGTTTAATCTGATACTGCCGGTACACCCAATACCGGACAGTATCGGATACCGGTAGATCCAGTAGTCCCACCCCTACTATTCAGTACAGCCATCTATCTGTCTGTCTGCACACAACTGGAATTACATTGACGATATATTTGTAATCTGGACCAATGGTGTAGAAAACTTTGAAAAATTCAAAGAATATATTAACTCCTTTCATCCTACTATCAAATTTACATGCAACAACATAAGAAAGGATAAAATCCCATTCCTTGATGTTTTACTATCCGTAGAACAAAAAAAGTTAGTTACTGACTTACATAGCAAACCCACTGATGCACACCTCTATTTAAATTGGAACTCCTGCCATCCGAAACACACCAAAATCAACATCATCTATAGTTTGGCACTCAGGATCAAATGCATTTGCAACAATACTAATTATCTCAAAAGAAGCAAAGAATTAAAAGAACACCTCCTAAAACGTGAATACTCTTCTCACATAATTGATTACAACATACAACAAGCATCTGTTTTGCCCAGGTTACATCTCCTTCTTAACAGCACAGAGAAAAGACATCACCTACAACGCATTCTTTTTGTTGCAGACTATCATCCTGCATTGCCTAATTACAAGCTGGCCATCAAAGAAAGCTACCCCTTGATTGTCAATTTAGAACACTTCAAAAAAGTAATCAGCAAATCCCCTGTCATTGCTTTTCGACAACCACCCAATCTACGCAAGCTACTAGTCAGAGTCAAACTCACACCAACTCTGTTGACAATCCTGGCTCACATCCCTGCTCATCTAACTGATGCATCAACTGCTCTTATCTTAGAAAGACAACCACCTTCAAGAGCACAACTACCAACAAGACCTACCTCATCAGGCAGAAGCTAACCTGTAAAACCAGCAATGCAAACACTCAGGTTGCCACATACAATATGTTGGAAAAACCACCACCGATCTGTGTACCCGTTTTATGAATCACAAATCTGCTATCCTGACCAAAAAAATGCAACAACCTGTTGCTAAACACTTTAATTTAGAAGATCATGAGCTATCAGATTTAGAAATATTCCCCATTGAACACCTACCAAACCCTGTGATGCTGGATAAAAGGGAGAACTTCTGGATCTATAGACTTAACACCTTAACATCTCATGGCCTCAATTTGGAAGATAATCATTAAGAAGAGTTTGCCTTCTGATTTTTGCCACTTCTACAGGAGTTTCCTAGCTAGCCTTGGAATTTTCAGATCACAGTATTCCTCTAACTGTCACCTATCTCTGGGCACCATTTGAAACCCAGTGTGCTACTGACAAAGGCGGAAGATGAAACGTTTAGCTTCAGCTTCAGCATCAGCTTTTTATCTTTCCATCTACCTCTGTTTATCAATCTACAGCTACAAAAAAATATTATTAAATTATTGATTGACTGCATCCTCCTGGGATCCAGAGCTTCCTTGAGAGTTGTGCTGTTCAGTTGCTTTCCAAGTCTCTCTCTCTGTCACTCTCACTCTCACTCTCACTCTAATATAGACAGGGGGAGACAGATGGGAAGGTAAAAGGATAAAACTATAAGGTATATCTAATCTATAATAGCTATATCTATATCTGTAATCTGTATATATCTAACCCATACCGACGGCCACTCCCTCGACCTCATCTTCTCACGACATTGCTCTCTTGCTGACTTCTCCTTTGATCCCTGCCCTAATTCTTATCACTTCCTTGCCTCCTTCAGCCTCTCCCATCAAGCCCCCCCCCCTCCCCATGCCCCTTCCGCAATATGCAGGCCTTTACCCACATGGAGTTTGCCTCCTCTCTATCCCCGCTCCTCCCCTCCGTTTTCTCCTCCTCCTCCCCCCCTGACTCTGCCATCTCCGCTCTCAACACCTCTCTCCCCTCGACTCTCTTGCCCCCCTCTCTTCCCGTCCTGTCCGGCCCCTTAACCCCCGCCCCTGGCTCACCCCTAACGTCCGCTACCTCCACTCCTGCACCCGGGCTGCCGAACGCCTCTGGCACAAATCCCACTCCCTCCCTGACTTCCTCCACTACAAATTCTCCCTCTCCTC
>QEPC01015418.1:2071638-2084113 GCA_003113815.1 Sphenodon punctatus
TGGGCTCGCCTCTGGGTCTTTTTAAAAACAAAAATCCAGGCTGGGCAGGGTGGGTGGGGGGTGTCCCCCCTTCCACCCGCGCAGCCTGGACTCGGGGAGGTTTTTTTTTTTTTAAACTTTTTTGCTGGGGCTTTAAGTTTTTTTTACATTGCAGCCATTTTTAAATGGCTGCAATGTAAAAAAAATCCGGTACCTCGGAATCCGGTACCTGGTCCGGATTACCGGGTCGAATCCGATAATGCCGGTACGCCCGGTACCGGCATTATCGGATACCGGATTTTACCAGTTTCCCGCCCCTAGTGACTACTATGTATTGATGAAAGGATATTGCAGAGTAAAGACTTTTAAGCTAATCTCCTAAGTGAATGACTCGAACCTAAATTCCTTAAAGAGACAGTGGGGCCGATCCCAAGCCCCACAGATCCTGTGTGCAGCTGCATGCACACCATGCGGATCCCCATTGTGGGCACTTTGTGCCTTGCAGAAACTGCATGTATGTGCCTATGTGGGATTCATGGGGCTTGAGATCAGTCCTAGTGACTTTTGGGGTCTGATCCTAAAGGGACTTACTCCAGCATGACCATGCCCTGTTACAGCCCTTTTCCAGTTCCTGTATCTGGTTCCCATATACAGAACTGAAAAATCTGAGTTCAGGGTAAGGGAGCAGAGATGAGGGCATGCATGCAAGGACAGGGAACAGAGCCAGGTGACAGATTCACGACCTGGACCCTCCTCTTCCTGAGTGCACTCCATAGGCACCTCTGCCTCCAGATTTTATGAGACTCTCAGAGCTTGTACTAATTTTTCAATTGGTCCCTGGGAGGGAAAAGGTTCCCCATCTCCGATATAGCACTTTCAGTCTCCTTCCTACAAGCTCTCAGACCAATGAACAAGAGAAGGATTTTTTAAGATCCCAAATTTGGGATCTTAAAAAATCCTTCTCTTGTTCATTGGTCTGAGTAGCATCAGCTTGCTTGTAAAGTGAGGGACAAAAATCAGAGGAGCCCTTTCAAAAGTGATAAAGTCACACATGGCTCTGTGTAAACTGAAAATCAAGTATTTTTGAAGTACTCACTGCAACAGAGACTGAAAATACTAAGGAACCTAATAAATCCTTTGGAAAAGCTTCTATAGTCTACGTTTGTCCACAATATGAGCCCACCAAAACATCACAACCAATTTAAACATTCAAAATTCACCAAAACGTTTCTCAAGCATCAGATCACTCAGGAATAGGGACAAAATTAAAAGGGGATATCTCAAGAAAGAACACTAACCACCATTTTCTCCTTTCAGAAACACTAAGACAATATATTGACATGTGAAAAGCAAGTATTTTTGAAGTGGCAAACTGCCGCAAAAATATTAAATATAAGAAGCCTGCAAATAAAGCTTTATAGATTTTAAAAAAAAATCTGTTTGCATTTCCCCCCCACTGCACTCAGTTAACAACAAAATATCCACACAAAATATTCAATATCCAAACTGAATACAAAGAAATTATTTTTTTTTAAATCAAATCAAAAATATATCCAAAAATATATTTAGTCAACACACAATATCCAAACCAAAAATAAAAAATATATTAGAAACAGCCAAAAATATATTTAAAATATCCAGACAACTAAATATACAAAAAACAACCCCAAACTAAAAAAAATAATAATCAAATTAAAAATACATTACTCAAGGAGGGGGGATAATTAAAAGGGGCTGTACTATAGTGAACAGCAACAAAGCTGGGGGGGGGGCGGGCTAAACAAAAAATATAAATACATTATTCACCAAAGTACAGAATTCCAGTCCCCTCTGTGCTGCATCAGCTTTCGAACTGGTCCAGACTGGTTCCAGGCTGCTGCTGTGTCTTCTGCTCTCTTCCCTCTCCTAAAGGACGGGGGAGAGGAGAGCTCCCCAGGGCTCTGATACGGTGCCTTTTCCAGGTGCCTTAAAACCAAAGAGATTAGCTGGGTTCTCCCATAGGAACCCAAGGCTTGGTATCCTGCCCTCCAGTCCCTCACCATGACACAAAAGAGCATGTTTCATCTGGGCAGCCCTGCCAGATGCCCAGAGCATGCTCTAGGTCTTCAGAGCTATGCTGCTGGACCCATGATCCCCATTCCCTTGAGCTGCTCTGGATCCGCCTCCCCTCTGCGTATGCGTGGATGAATGAGGAGATGCTTGAGGGCCCAGATCAGGCTGTCCCTGGCCTCCCGCCCCTGTGTGCTGCTGTGGTGGCCAGTATGAAGCTTGGGATTTGGCACATGCACAATATGCTGATATGCACTATTGCACACGTGTGTGCTGTTGCTACCATCTTTGCTTTCTGGAGTTGCTGGACTACATTTCCCAGCATGCTTCAGAGAGAAAAGATGACGACAGTGCGCGCACGCACAATAGCACATAGCAGCTAGTGTGGTGTAGTGGATAAGGTGCTGGACTTGGACCACTTTCAGACCTTCCCCCCATGCATATTTTGGCTGTGGGAGGGAATGCGCATGCCAGGATATGTGTGGGGTTTGGTCGGTCTGAAAGGCCTCCCCCCCCCCGCATGACTTTACTGACAAACACCCGCAGTGATACAGAGCAGGAAATCCAGCTCTGTATTGCTGTGGGTGTTTGCTAGCAAAGCTGCATGGGGGTGCTTTCAGACCAGCCAATGGGGGAGGGGGGGAGGTCTGAAAGTGGCCTTGGTCTTGGGAAGTCAGGGTTCAAATCCTACCCTAGCCACGAACTCACTGGGTGGCCTTGGGCAAGTCACAACCTCTCAGTCTGTGTTCCCCACCTGTAAAATGGGAATGTGTGTGTGTCTGTTTCTCCCTGTGTCCATCTTAGATTGCAGCAAATCTATTGCCATGCCCTCGATCTTGGGCTTCATAACAGCTTCCACTGCAGGGGACTCAGGGGTGGCCACCCATGGGCAGCAACAGCCAGCAGATTGGTGGGGGTGCAGGGCTGTGGGTGGGGTGGTCACCCTGGCACCTAGACTGACAGGCCACCTGTAGCTGCCAGATCCTGCAGCTGTGTCAACACCACCTCATGACCAACTGTATCAAAGGCTGCTAAAAGATCTAACAGAATCAACAGGGTATAATTACTCGTGTCAATTTCCAAGCGGAGATCATCAACCAAGGCCACAAGCACAGTCTCAGAGCCATGTCCAGGATGGAATTCTGACTGATGTGGGTTAAAAAATCCAACAACATCAAGATGCGTCTGAAGCTGTGAGGCAACCGCCCATTCAATAACCTTCCCTAGAAGGGAAGAGACAGGATGGTAGCTAGCAGGGGCATCAACATTAAGAGATGGTTTCTTGAGTAGGGATTGGACAACCGCAGTTTTGAGGCTGTCAGGCAACAGAGATCACTCATGCCAGACTGAAAATTCTGGAAAGAAAAATGCACTGAAGCAGTGAAGAGGATTGCAAATTCTCAGAACCATAGGAAAGTGCTCAGGCAGAACAGAGTGCAGATGCAGAGCAGTAAAGTGAAATCGGGGGGGGGGGGGAAGAAAAGAAAAAAAATTCAGAAAGGGTTGCCAGACCAGCACAAAGAACTGCACATGATGTGATAGCAAACATAAGTCACAGCAGCGTCTTGCCTTTGGAAAACTTTGCAACACCTGCAGAAAGATGAAACATGTTGCAAGAGGTTGCAAGCAGGAGCCATGTGTGTTTAAAAAAACACACCAAGGGTGTGAGCCTAATCTCCCACTGAAGTCAATAAGAGTTTTGCTAGTGTAGTCACGATTGCACTGTTGCTTGCAGCACCAGGGAGGAAGAATTTTTTAAGAAGCTCTGCATGAAATAGCAGCAACAAGTGAAAGGACTACGCTTTCCAATATGAAAAGGATCTTTTTGACTTTTAAGTTGGATGCTGGTACACAAGCAAAGGTCGTGCCAGAATCTGTTGTACTGGCCTCAAATTAAAAACAAAAGCACACTGAAAGCAAACAGGTAAAGCTTAGAGCTTATACTGGGAAGCTGCTTCCAGTTGCTAATGTATGTGGGTCTGATGTAAATGACAACGTTAAA
Source organism: Sphenodon punctatus (assembly GCA_003113815.1). Taxonomy (NCBI): domain Eukaryota; kingdom Metazoa; phylum Chordata; class Lepidosauria; order Sphenodontia; family Sphenodontidae; genus Sphenodon; species Sphenodon punctatus. Next base: position 2,075,669 of record QEPC01015418.1, read on the forward strand.
AGGTTTGTAATTGTGCCAGGAAAAGCATACTCATAATAGAGTTGACAAACTGGTCAGGAATTGACAAGTTCCTTTGGGCTGCTCTGGGTCCCTTCTGGGCCCACCTCCCCTCTACATATGTGTGAATACATGGGGAAATGCACGGGGAGAGCTTCTATCCATGAGAAGATGCTTGAGGGCCCAGACCAGGCTGCCCCTGCCCCCCCAGGGCTGCCCTGGTGACCAGCAAGATGCTGGGGATTGGGTGCATACATGATGATCTGTTTCAAAAAAATCTTCAAAAGCTGCCAGCAGAAGGTATTATAAAACAGTTGGCAGAGCCCAATCATCCCTTAATGCATGCCCTAGAAATGTCCGGGAGATAATGTCACGGTCAGCTCCAGCTCCCCAAGAACTCAGCCTATAGCGGCGGGATCCTCACTCTACAGTCCCCAGCCCCAGGCATACACCAGGCACAGTCCCTCATGCAGCCAGACAGCCATTTCCTCTCTACAGGCAGAGCCCTCCCAGGCACCTGCTTCCTTCATGTCCTGCCCTTACTCCTGGGTGCTTAAGCAGAGCTTCCCCCAAGCTCATGCTTTTCCTGCCTTCTCTCATCAACCTCTCAAATCAGCCTCTTAAACTCTGGACTCACCATGCCACACCCAGCTCAGCTAGCCCCAATCAGCCCCTCCTGTTAGCCCAGCCCTGAGGCTAGCCTGGCTGTGGCCCATTAAGGCACCATCCTGTGCTGCCACAGCACCTGCGCTAGCCCAGCTGGCATTACCTCTCTTTAAAGGGCCAAGCTCCCTTCTAGCCCACCCTGCTACATCCTTGTGTTAAGAGAAAGACTCAGAGAGGAATTAGACTGATTAGTTGCATAAGGTACAACTGAGAAAGTAGAAAAACTAAAATAGGTCTATTCATGAGCAATTGTGAAAAATTGCTTCTGTTTAGATTCCAAACAACTCTGTAAGCATGTAAGAAGGGAGTACTTTTCTATACCCACAAGGGAAGGAATCTTTCGGGAAATGGCTGAGGCCAAATATTTGTCTACATTGGATTCATCATCTGGCAGATTCTCTTAGAAAAGAGCAGCACGTACTTGTGCACTTTTAACATGCTATTTGGGAGATACTGCTTTCACAGACTACTCTTTGGCTCAGGCTCAGTTCCTGAAATGTTTCATAGAACTGTTCTATTAGAACAGCACAACAAATGTTCAAAGGTGTGTACTGATGACATTCTAATCTGGAGTCTGGGGGGAACTGCCCCAGGCATTGGGTCTCGCCACTGGATCTCTTCCCACTTGGCTTCTCTGTGGAGAAAGCGGGGGAATCACTGTGCATGTGTAACCCACTTATTGGTTGAGGGTCTCTCTTTAAGATCTTAGACAAGGGAGGGTCACACTCCACATCTGATTCAGCGAGTTGCTCATGCTCAGTGAGTCTTGGCTGGAGAAAGTTCTAGGCCTTTCTGGAAAGCTACTCTAGGGGGCTGTCTAGTCTAGTAGCTATCGACTACTGCATTTCTGCTCTCCGCTAGGCCCTGATCAGCTTTTATCAGGATAGTTCTTGCCCTAAAAGGTGCACTGAGTTGGTTATGTTAACTAAAACTACTTGTCATGGTGAGGGTAATGTAGTTCAAGTGTATTGTTTTAATTGTTCTGTGGCAGGGCTTTGGGGATTTTGTTGTTTACTTTTGAGCCTCTACTGATTTCTTGGAGTGTCTGGAATCCCCTAGCTTCATTGGGGCACCAGATTCTTAAGAAAGCTGCCTTTCTGTCTGGAGATAGTCCTGTACCCTTCAAGATAATGCTGCACCAACTAAAAAGGAGCAAGAGATAAACTGAAGATCTCTCTCTCTCTCTCCAGTTTAGGAACTCATATTGAAAGCTTCCTCAGAGGCAAGCTTCACAAAACACCAACACAGGTTTGGAGAGAGAGAGAGCTCTCTCCAAACCTGTGTTGGTGTTTTGTGAAGCTTGCCTCAGGAAACTTTCAACATGAGTCCCTAAGCTGTATTCTGGAAGGCTATGTATTACTTTCAAAATTTTATTAAAAGTAAAGTAATTTATTTATTTATTTTATTTATTTATTTATTTAGTGCATTTTTACCCTGCCCCTCCTAAAACAGCTCGGGGCAGCTTACAATCAAAAGTAAAATATAAATATAAAAAAAATCCATCAATAAAACACATTAACACACTTATAAAAGTTCCAACCACTAACCAGGACTAGGGAATGAGAGAATAAAACAATAAATAAGGATGAAGGGGAGTAAAACCCCTACCCCTTCCCCAAAGCCAAATTTAATATCAGATCAGTTCTGACTGAATCTGTACGGTTACTAATACACATGCTCAAAATGTTCCGAGCATGTGCAGCCCTTTTCCAAGATGGTGCTGGCAACATTTTTCCAAGGACGCATGGTGGAGTAGCCAGCTGCTTGCCCCACCAGGGCAGGGGGAACATTTGGCAGACCCTGGGCACATGAGGCACTGCATTGCATGACTTGTTTGCCCAGGAAGGTAAAGCTATCTAAAGTGTGGTAGCCTTCCCAGCCTGTTTTGTGTGAATGCAGCCTTAATGTTCTCAGCTCTGAGCTTGCATGGTGATTTTCATGGGTGCATATGGCGTGTTTTAATGCAGATTGAAAGCTGTGAGGTGATAAGTCCTCAGGATGACATGGCAGCAGCACACAGCCTGGATCCTAAAAACACAAACAGGTATGTTTAAAGAGAGTGCAGCAAGAGCTGACAGCTGTTAGTGTTGTAGGATGGGGAATTTTGTTTATTCACCTTTCAAAACACATGGAAATTCTAATACCAAAAAAACTTTCAAGGCTCTTACCAATTCACTTGTGCTCCAAGCAGCACAGACATTGTAAGGCTCCTGCCTTAACATGTGCACCATGAAAGCAGTAAAGACATTGTATAGTCTCACATATTGTACTTGCTTACAACTTAGGATCCATGCACCCACACTTTGCCTTGGTCTTTCAGCCCCAATCCTCTTCCTCTTTGCAGGTTGGGGGCAACATGGAAGCTGGATACATTAGGGAGTCAAGAGGGCCCCTGCTTTCCCTATATGCTTTTGACTAGGGATGGGACTATCGGTTTATCGAAGATGGCCAATAATGGCCACTTTCAGTTAAAACTGAGAGATCAGATAATTGGGGCCCTCTCAGATCCAAATTATTGGATCGGATCTTCCCATCGAAGTCAATGGGAAATCCTTCCATTGGCTTAATTGGGAAGCACTGGGGGGAAACCTCCGCCTGCCCATACCCCACTCCTGGCCTCGGAGGGTGGGGATCCATTATCCCTAACATCCCCACCTGCCAGGGCCTGTCTTTACTCCCGTCCCCACCTCCATCCCCAGGGACCCTGTAAACATTACCATTGCCAGTCTGGAGAGTGGGGGCCACGGCTGCTGGCTGAGTTGCTGGCTTCGCTGTCGGCGGCTGGGCCTTCTCCGCTGCTGGCAGGAGCCAGCTCCACTGCTGGGCTGGGCAGCAGGGCCTTCTCAGTCTTCTTTTCTCATCTTCTTCTGTTCTTTTCCAGGCTGCCTGTCTGGGCTCTGATAAATGCTGCCTTATCGGCAGCGCACATGCACAAAATGGCCACCGAGGTCATTCTGTGCATGTGCATCCCTAATCCAATATGGCGCTGGCAGTGCAGGCACCATTTTGGAAGAGGGAAGTCATTCTGTGCGTGCATATCCCGGTTTGCTCCCACCTGAGATCCAGGGTTGGGTTTCTAGGAACGGCTGCTTCAGTCGATCCAGCAGGCTTTCACTCAGCCCTCTTTCCGCTAGCTCCAGTCCACACACATCCTAGCTGAGCTCAGTAATCTGGGGTTTTGGCTGCCCAAGCCACACACAAACCCAGATGTAAGACATCCAGGCACTGTCTTTTACTGCTCAGGTGCCTGGGCCTCCATTAGTACTTATGCTTCTCCTGTTGGTGCTACCCCTTAAAGGGCCAGTCCCTCAATTATCACCAAGATACAGTCCTGCTCCGGGTGCTGATCCTGGTAGTTACCTGTTACCCTGTCACAATATTCATGGACAAGGCTGGAAGGCAGCCAGGACTAGGGAGCAGTGTTTGTATGGGGATAGCATATCCAGGAGCTAGGGGAGTATATATAGGGAGAGAAAGCAAAAGTGTGTTTGGGGATAAGATTTGGGGAACAGCCAGGGTTGGGGGCAAAGTATATGTATTTTTTTTGTATGTGGTTTCAGTTGGGTTGGGGACAACAGAACAGCCAAGTACTAGAGGGGGGATGTGTATGGGGGGGAATAAGGTTGATAGGGATGTAGTGTGTACTGGCAGACAAAAGTGGGGGCACTGAGCATATGGGAAGCCAGATGTTGGGAAGGAGAAGACTCAGAGTCAGCCAGGGGTGGGGAATATGAGTTTATAGAGAAAGGGCACCCAGTTCCTGGGGTGAGTGTATATGGGGGCACAAGGATGAGATATGTGTGATGCTGTCAGGGCCTGGCCCTGAACACCCAGCCTCTGGGGTTAGTTAGCAGTGGTCTTCCTCCCAGCACCACCACCCAACTATGTTTCTGGGTTAGCTTCCCCTGCAGCCTCCTGTTTCTGCTGTGTTTCCTGCCTATTGTCCCTAAGCCCCACCCATCTAGCTTCCTGATTGACTCCCAGCCTAGAAGGAGCATGCTAGGAGCAGCCGAAAGTTGGTGGTGTATCTGTTGCCTTGCAGTGTTCTAGCCTGTGTGGTCCTAACTGGCTACCTCTTGACTTTCTGTTCAGGCTGTACTGTTTAGTTCGTGTCTTTGTGACCCTTGCTCCCTCTTCCCCTGCTTGGGTTATTTACTCTGGTCTGGGCCTTGTTGTTGCCTGTTCTGGGGATCTCCACCTGGAGGTACCTTCCTACCGGTGCTCCCTGTTGGTCTGAGAGATTGTATACTGATTTCCCTTGTCTCTGGTTTGTTGCCTCAACAATCCTCTTTAAAATGTCTTGCACAGTTTCCCTTGTTGCTTAATGCGGCCCTAATCCCCCTGTAGGTTTGAGTGCTTGTATAGGGATTTCCTTTGCTTCTCCTGTGTGGTTTCCCTATTCTTTCTGGGGGCAGCTGGTGGACTGCTAGGTTGGTGAGGCAGGGAGCAGAGCTGGCAGGGGGTGGGGCCACAATTAAAATCTCACACTTATATGATCAATGGAAAGGAATAGAACACACAGTGAATGAAAAAGAAAAACCCAGGCAGAATGAAAAAAATACACAATGGTGGTGGGATGCATTAGTGAGCAAAACAAAACTCTGTGGGGGAAAAAAAATCAAAAAGGGAAAACCAGCATTTGCTCCTGTAGTGTAGCTCAGGTGCTAGGAAAATAAAAATTGGCAGGGTACATATAATGCATGTATATAAGTATATATACATATTTTCATATATACTTTCAGTTGGGTTGGAGACAACAGGACAGCCAAGTAATGACGGGGTGTATATGGGGGTAATAAGGTTGATAGGTACATAATGTGTACTGGCAGACAAAGTGGGGGCAGTGAGCAATGTGTGTGTGGGCAACGGAGCAAGCAGATGTTGGGAAGGACAAAGCTCAGAGACAGCTAGTGGTGAGGAATAGTGTGTTTATAGGGTGGGAGAACCCAGTTGCTGGGGGTGTATATATAATATATATGGGGGCACAAAGGTGAGAGATGTGTAATTTTGTCAGGGCCTGAGCACCCAGCCTCTGGGTTTGGGTAGTGACAGTCTTCCCCCTAGCACCACTGCCTGTTTCACAAATTTCTATTTTAAAAGCAAGAATCCACTAGGAAAGAACCCTGAATATGCCAGGGATGTGTGGAAAACGTTAGGAGAAGTCGGGACACTCAGTATACATTAGAGAAGCCACACAGGGGAGAACCTTTACATGTGTCCTGATTTGAAAATAATACAGGGTGAGTTCAGCTCTAGTACGCAACAGAGAATTCACTCTACCAGTGAAAGGCCCTATAAATGCTTAACTGTGGGGAAAGCTTTAGTGTGAACTTTAATCTTCGTATACATGAAAGAACCCAGACAGTTCCCTCATTCCCACCCCTACCTCAGCTATGGACTAGAAGAGGAAGCATGGATTAGAATAATTTAGCAAAAGGTATAGTAGACCAAAAACTTAGCTACTAAGCCACACTGATGGTGCTGCATTTCTAATTCCTTACCTCAGACCAGCCCCTCCCATTCATGTTCTCCTTCCCTTACACCAGGGGTGGGGAATCTTAGGTCCAACAGCTAACTGTGACCCATGGCAAGCTTTTTTAACATAAGAACATATGTGCCATACTTGGTCAGACCTATGGTCCACTGAGCCCAGCATCCTGTCTCTGACAATGGACAGCTACAGTAGCTTGAGGGAAGTACAAGTACAGGGCTTGGAAGTGTGACCAATCTCCTGCTAACCGCTCCCAACTACCGGTAGCCAGGGGTTTAAGCCCCAACTAGTAAGCCTGTATGGCTCTATCCACTAAGGGTGCAATCCTATGGGCTACTTATGCGACCCCTACTTGCACCGCAAGCTCTGAATGTGCGTGGTCAGGCATGCGTGCATTCCATGTAAACAGCAGAGCCGTGTGGGGCAAAGGCGCAGCCAGGGCCGATGCGAGCCTTGAGCCCACGCACACCGCAGCCTGGGGGAAGAAGCAGGAACAGTTCCTGTTCCATCCCCCAGGCGTGTGTGGGGTAGCATCGGGCCGGGCTGTGCCTTTGCCCCATGTGGCTCTGCTGTTTGCACGGTGCGCATGCATGCCAGAGCATGGGCGTTCTGGCTCATGCCCAGCTGGTCACAGGATTGCGCCCTAAATATTTATCTAGTTTCCAATTGAAGCTAGTTGTGGTGCTGACTTTCACTGCCTCCTCTGGCAGTGTGTTCTACAACTGTATTTTCTGCTGAGTGAAAAAGTATTTTCTTTTGTTTTTAAAAAAAAATCTGCTGCCATTTAACTTCAGAGACCATCCCCTTGTTCTCTTATTGTGAGAAAGGGCAAACAGCACTTCCCTATTTACTTTGTCCACACCCCTCATGACTATAAACTTCTGTTATAGATCCCCCTTAATCACCTCTTCTCCAAGCTGAACGACTCCAACATGTTGAGCCTCTCCTCATATGGAAGTCGATCCATCCCTTCTATCATCCTTGTTGCCCTTCTCTGAACTTTTTCCAATTCTATTCTATCGTTCCTGAAATGGGGTGACCAGAACTACACACAAAATTCAAGGTGGGGTCGTACCAAAGATTTACACAGCGGCATGATGATATTTCTCCTTTTATTTTCTATTCCTAGCAATGATTAATTCCTAGTATTTGGTTTGCCTCCTTGACTGGTGCCACACACTACACTGATGTCTTCAAGGAAATATCCACAATAACTCCAAGAACCTTCTCCTGAGTGGTTACACTGCTGTCTCTTATACACATCTAGATGTGTATAAGAGACAGTTGCAGGGCTGTATTGGTGCCATATGCAGCCCTGCAACATGCATAAGAAATGTTAAACTGGTGTTAAAGCAGAGTTATGTGTGTGTTTGTTTTTACCCAATATGAGCCCACCAAAATGTCTCAACCAATTTAAGCATTCAGAGTTCAACAAAACGTTTCTCAAGCATCAGAACACTCGGGAAAAGGGATAAAATTGAAAGGGGCTGTCTCAGCAAAGAACACCACCATTTTCTACTTCCAGAAACACTAAGACAATATATGGCCATATGAAAAGCAAGTATTTTTGAAATGATCAAACTGCTGCAAAAATATTCAATATAAGAAGCCTGCAAGTAAAGCTTTATGAAAAAAAATTAAAATTCTGTTTGCATTTTTTCCCCTACTGCACTCAGTCAATGCACAAAATATCCACACCAAATATCCAATATCCAAATTAAATATAAAGACATTATTTTAAAAAACCAAAAGAAATATATTAAAAAATCAAAAATATAATATAAAATATATCCAAAAATATATTGCCAATGCAAAATATCAAAACCAAAACCAGCCAAAATATATTAAAAATATCCAATCAACCAAATATCCCACCCCCCACAAAACTCAAATTAAAAAATAAATCCAAAATAAAATTAAAAATCCATTACTCAAAGAAGGGGAACAATTATAAGGGGATATACTGTAGTGAACAGCAACAAAACTCAGTGGAAACAAAGAATAAATAATTTAATTTTTTTTTTAAAAAAAGTCACTCACCAAAGTACATAAATCCATCCAGCCCACTTTCTGCTGCTGCAACAGCCTCTGAACTGTCCTAGACCAGTTCCAAGATGCTACTTTGGGTGATTTCAGATGTTACGGGCGGGCGATTCACCACAGTGAACCCCCAGGGGGGGTGAACAGCGCAACCACGCGCGGGGGTGGAAAAACAACCCAAACAGACGTGCCGGGAATGGGACCACGGCCTGGAACCGGACCGAACCATCGCGGGCCGTGGCAGCACAACA
>QEPC01015418.1:2154035-2168751 GCA_003113815.1 Sphenodon punctatus
TGTAGCAATGCAGGATTCCTGCATCCAGCACCACAAAATGTCAAGCTACTGAACGGTGAGGTCCTTTTCTGTGGCTGGGCTGCCAAACGCATCTCCCTTGGCTGGCACAAGGTGTGGTGCAACTCAATGCACAGACATAACTTGAGGGTGGGGACTTGAGCTACATGGCACAGGCTCTGATCTTGAACAGGCACATTTCAGCCACCATCCTGCTCTTTGTGAAGCCATGGTTAAAGCATTCTCTGCTTGCCAGCGTTGCTGATCTCAGCACACCAGCCCCTGATAATTATGCCACTGAGCCCTGACTTCAGGTGGGGATTTGTTTTCGCATTGTCGTGTAGCAGCAAGGATTTTGATTTTCAAATTTCATTTTTTTTCTACCTATGCTTACAGGACAGCAATATGAATATACTTGTCTGCATATTTGGGAACCAAGAGATTTGAGTTTTCTGTAGTCTGTAGAATAGCACCTGACCTAACAAGCTGGAGTTTAATCTGTAAACTATCAAATTTGATTGCTTGCCATTATTAAAGGCAATGTCACAAAGCAGTGAATGTCAGATAGGAAACACTATCAGTTCTATCCTGCTCTGTACAGGCTCTCATCATCAGCAACTGTACCAGCAACTGTAACTAAAGACTAGCACAGTTTATCACTCAGATATCTAGTGAGGAAATGGAAATACATGCCCTTTCAGGCCCCTCTTGAGCAACCCAGAGATCTTGATAGTCCACACAGCATGCACTTTCCCAGCCTGACCATATTATAAACAGACAACAGGCCTTGTCAGTTCACTGGGGCTTACATTAGAATGGATTACAAGGGACAGTCCAGTTCCTGTAGGCACCTACACTGGCTGATGGGGCCACTATTGCCAACAAACAGCCAGGAAAGAGTGTGTTTTTATACGGACAACAGGGGTGGGGTGGGGGTGGTGATGTAAGCGATCCTGCTCCTACCCTAGTGGAAGGGTGTGCCAGGTTCTGCCAAAGGTAGACTGAGATCGACCCATAGTAAATGCTGGCACTAGTAAATTACTTGAGAGTTCCTAAAAAGCCTTGTTAACTGGCAGTGCAGTGTTGGAATGGGGAGAGCTAAACCCCGGAACATGAACCAGTTCTCACACAAGGCTCACATCAGTGTTCTGCAAAGAGCCCCATTCATTCTGCCTTTTAAGAAAACCAGCAAAAATTGAGAATTAATTGGCAAAAAACTTTGTATCTTTAAATTATAAGATCCCCTTTCTGGAATGAGGTGTACAGCAAAGCTTAACATCACAAAGTTGGGAACTGAGGAGTTAAGATACAGGACATCTCAGCCTGAACTCTGCCCTCTCTGAGCAAACACTTCCTACCCTGCATGGCCCCCTGACCTTGCCAACACTGGCATCACCCTTGCTCCGCACACACTCTGCATTGCCTCTCACACCTCACACACACTGCACAACCCTCCCACATGTCCTGCTGCTGCTGCTGCGGGGCAAGACCTATCCATCTTCTTCACCCCGCCCGTCGCACCTCGCTACGCTGCATTCTGCACTGCCTGAGACTAAGCTTGCCACCTGTCCCAAGGAAGAAAACCAAACTGCTAATTCACCTAAATGTGCAAGTGCTGGTTTATGGAAATTTAAAATAGTCCATTAGCTACCACTGAAGCTGAAGTAAAAAACAAATCCAAGCCAAAGACGACATCAAGAGGTGGGTGCAGGGGTGCGGGGATGCAGATTAGGTAAGGACAGTGCCTGGATCTGGCCTGACAAGTAGAGTCTCTCTCTCCCTCTGCCCCATCCTTTGCCTGGACCTGGCCTCCTTCGCTGGGCTCTCAAGAAAGGGAGGGGTTGGCTTAGAAGTCAGCCCATGTTCTTGTCAAAGAATGATAAACTCAAGAGGCTGGGCCTAAGACAAGGATGTGCAAGACAGACAGCAAGCAGGAGAGACCTGTGCAATTCTCAGCACTCTCACAGGCTGTGTGACCTTGGGTGAATCAGTCAAGTCCTCTGTGCCTCAGTTTTCTGTCTGTGAAATGGGGATGACAAGCCTTCCATTCGCCTTGCTATGTTTGTTTAGATGGGAAACTCTTCAGGTCAATGGCTGTTAGCTGTGTAGACACAGCCCCTACAACAATGGAGCTTTGATCTCAGTCAGGGCCTCTAGGTACTACCATTGTCCAAATAATTAATAGTACTTTTATTCATGTGAGGCTGTCGCAGAGCGATTGGGCCCATAATCCACCCATCTGTCATCAGTTAGGATGTTATATTTCCATAAATGTAATTTTATTAACTGGAAGATAGCCGGAGGCATCATGAAATCAACTACAGCACTGGCTGGAGAAGAGGGGGAGTGTTTCAGAAGAGACAACACAGGAAGTCTAAAGGTTAAGTACAAGCCATATACCGAGAAGATTAAAAACCCATGTGCCTGCAGGAAAGATTGGTAAATGAGCCGAAACCCAAGGAAGGGCTGTGTCAGAGATGGGCAGGGCACAGTGAGAGAGGGAAAGAAATAGAGAGAGGCTGCCATCCAAAAATGCAGACTCAAGAGGGGGAAGCAAATGAAATAACAAGGTGGAGATGAGCAATGGGCTATAGACATCAAATACTGAAGCAATTCAGGGAACCTTCCCCAGAAGGTGGGGGAATTGCAGAGACTACTTGCAGATCACATAAATCCTTTGCACAGTCAATGAGTCTGACAGCCACAGCCACTATGGAAATCAGAGCCCGAGGGTCCGGCGAGGTGGGAAACCTTAAGCCCAGGGGGCCAAGCATAGCATGCAGTTAGGTTTTATGTGACCCTTTGCAGCACCTGGATCTGGCTCTACCCCTGAGCTCTGAAAGATGGGGAAGGGGGCAGAGATGAAGGCATGCAGGTGGGATGTCAGGGCATAAATTCATAACCGGGACCTTCCTCTTCTGAAGCACATCCGTTGAGAGCCTCTGCCACCAACTTCTATGTGCCCCTCAGCGTTCATACTCATTGCCGACGCACCGAAGGAGACAGGACGATTTGCTGGGCTTTAAACAGCCGCACTCTTTATTTAACAATTAACATACAAATTCAGGTGGGGGTAAATCGCCTAGTGCGATGCGGGTCCAGTACTTAACTTTAACATTACCGAAAACAGTACCCAAAACCAGAACCAGGGGTGGCTTCGATGTACCCTCGAATGCCCCCCAATGACGATCACACGTCTCCCCTCCAAGCGGCGCCACAGGCCGTGAGGGGATCCCTTACTTGTGAGTAAGGAGAATGATGCCTGCTGACGGGGGACCATACTTGCCCCTTCCGCTGTCGCACAACACCCCTCCCAGGGAGGCTGCCCAGCCGCTTGCCTTCCCCTGCTTTCCGGCAGGTGGGCCTCCCCATCTCTTACAGAGATGACTCCTAATTATGCCCCCTCTACCTACTCTAACTCACAGTACTGGACCCCTGCCACTAAGGGTTCGCCGGGTTTAGCCGGACAAACCCGACCCCCACCTAACTCTAACTTCCTTCCAGTGACCGAATCAGAGCTTTCTTTAGGGCCCCCAGGTATAGGTCATTCCCTTGGGGGGACAGGTGCACGCCGTCTCGCCTGTACAAGGCCGGCTTCTTGTGCGTCAACACTCTGGTGTCCACATGCTCGCCTCCCAAGCCGGTGAGCCACTTTACTATGTCCCTATTGACTGTCCTTCGGGTTTTGTCAATTTTTTGGGGGTGTACCCCGTGACCCCAAGATAATCGCTCCACCAAGTCCGTCCAGAGGAGGCAGACACCAGGGAAGAGTTTCTTAATCTCCCATAGGTCGGATTTGACGCTCTTGATTAACTGGACACCCTTCAGATGCGGGATGTCATTCTCTCCAAGATGAATTACTATGACATCCGGCGGAGGGTCTCGGGGAGCGGCGTGGACTGCCGGCAGCAGCTGGTGCCACTTCATCCCGCTACGACCCCTCCAGTGAATTTGTGCCAGCGTTGCCAGACCTAGCTGCGTTCCCCATCCCGTCTGCCCGGCGGCCTTGCCTGCCCATCGGACAAGGCTGTGGCCGATAATCCACACCCTCTTCCGCGGCCTCGGGGCAATACCTGTTGAGATGAAATAACAGTTAGGGTCTCGGGGGTGGGGGCACCACGGACATACGTCCGGAATGCCCCTGATCTCCACCGCCCTATTTCCCTAATGCCTTGCTCGGGCATGCCATTTTCTGCGGCAAAGCTTGCCGCCCCTATGCGGAAAGAGTGCGTGCCGTAGGCAGATGGGGGGAATCCTAGATATATTAGCGCAGCCCTCATAACAGCTGTGAATTGATACCTTGTCACCTGTTGCCCAGTGGCATGCCTAAAAAACGAGCCTGCAGCAGACCCACGCACTGCGATGTAAGCTTCCGTAGCCCGGACTGGGCACGTCTCGTGCGTTGATACACGGTTCAGCCTAACTTCCTGCCCTCTCCCCCTCTGGTCTGTCTTGGATCGACGAATTTTCAATGCCATAGATGTTGGGCCGATCCTGATATCGTTGTACTGGAGTGCCCTACCTGATGTGTCCCTAGCTGAATCCGCTACCAGTTCGCTCACTCGAAAAGCCCCGAAGAAGGCTAACTTAAATAATGAATTAAACAATGAAACTTCACAATGATCATAACAAACATGGGACAGCCCCCCACAAATATCCAAAAGTAATTGCAATGTGACTGGGGCCCGCTGGTCTTGTGTCCTCCCCCCTTCCCGCTGCCAACTCTCCAGTAATCGCCTAACATAAAACCCCCGGTCGGGAGGGGGGTGGCCTGCAAGGTTGCTTGCAAAGGCCAGGGCGGAAAGTTTCCCTGATATTGTACTTGGGGCCGCACCCTGGCGCCGCAAGGACATGGCAAATTGCAGCATTTGTTGTTCCGGGATTGGAAACCCGTGTGGCCAACCCTGTTCCCTTTGATAACACTGAAACTCCCTGAAGGCCCTGTTGTAAGCTGTCCTGGTTCGGGGCGCAAGAGATCCCAGAACGGTGGTGTGCAGCTCTACAACCCAAGGTTCCACACCCTCGGCGGCAGCGGATCTGGGTTCAACCGAGCCTGAGGCGCCAGCAGACGGAAACGCTCCATCTGGAAGCGAGAAAGGGCATCGGCTACACTGTTGTCCAGACCTGGCACATGTCTGGCGTGGAACAGGATGTTAAATTCCAAACATGTGAGCACGAAGTCCCTTACTAACTTCATAACCCTTGGGGACCTAGAAGATTGAGTGTTAATTATGTGTACAACGGCTTGGTTGTCACACCAGAACAAGACCGATCGATTTGCCAGCTGGTTGGGCCATAGGTGTACTGCCACCACGATTGGAAAAAATTCCAAAAAGGTGAGGTCCCTAGTGATCCCTTGTTCTGTCCAGTCACTCGGCCAGGGGGCTGCCACCCACCGATCCCTGAAGATCAGTCCGAAACCCGCTCCGCCAGCAGCATCAGAGTGCACCTGCAGCTCCGCTTCCAGTAGGAGCTGGTCCCTCCAGAAACTGGTGCCGTTGAAACGATCTAGGAAAGTGGCCCAGGTCTGGAGATCTTCCTTCATCTCCTTGGTGACCCTGACGTGGTGGTGGGGTGGTGGTGGGGGGTTGCCGGCGAACTTTGCGTAGAGGCGGGACAAGAAGGCCCGCCCCGGCGCAACCACTCGGCAGGCAAAGTTGAGACTCCCTACGATTGATTGTAAATGCCGAACCGTGACTTTGGTAGCTCCTAGGCATTCTCTGATCTTGACCCGTAGCGACTTCAATTTGTCCTCGGGAAGGCGGGAAACAGCCTCCTCGGTATCCAGCTCGATACCGAGATAGGTCAGTCTGGTGGCAGGTCCCTCCATCTTTTCTGTAGCTAAAGGGATACCCAGGTTCTCTGCTACTTCGTGGAAAGTGCGCATCAAGTCATTGCATTCGCTTGTGTCGGCCTGGCCAATGAAGAGGAAATCGTCTAAATATTTTGTAATTCCTCTTTTTCCTGACCTGAGTTTGACAATCCATTCCACTAGGGTGCTGAAACGCTCGAAGACGGAGCATGAAATCGAGCATCCCATTGGCATGGCCTTATCATAGTAATATCCTCCCTTGAAATAAAAACCGAGCAGAGAAAAACTGTCGGGGTGAACAGGGAGCAAGCGAAAGGCCGACTTGATGTCGCACTTCTCCAAGGGTGAAAACAGACATGATGCTAACCACCCTTTAACCACCCTTGGTGGTCATTTATGCATGTTTCAGGGCTGCATAGGGCACCAATACAGCCCTGCAACATGAATAAATAACCACCAAGGGTGGTTAAAGGGTGGTTAGCGTCATGTCTGTTTTCACCCCAAGACAGCACAGGGCCCAAATGACCTAACTAGGGTTACTGCTGAGTCAAACGATGCATATCGGACCGAGGAAAGTTCCTTGGGGATTGCATCATTGACTGAGCCCCCACGGGGGTACGACAGGTGGTGAATTAACCGAAATTCCCCGGGGGCCTTTTTTGGCACCACGCCCAATGGGGATACAACCATATCGGGAAATGGTGGGGCTGGGAATGGACCTGCCACCCTTCCTTCGGCCCTTTCTTTCTGATTTTTTTTTCGTACTATGTGTTCCATCCCCTCTACGGATTTCAAATTTGAGCACAACCAGTGCTGATGAACTTCACTAGCGGGGATTCGAAAACCCTCCTGAAAACCTGATATTATAAACTCAGCTTCTGCTTGATCCGGGTATGGTTGCAGGGCTTTGACAAGCTCTGCCATCTTAACCGGGGTTGGTGCCCTTGCTTGGTGCAGGCGTGCTATTTCCGTTGGGGCCTCCTCTGCCCGGCCCCCCAGGAAACTGCTTCCTTTTGCCCGCCCCTTTTCCCTTCGGACAGGACGAGGCAGCGTGATGTCCCGTACAGTTGGGACAAGTGTGACGAAACTTACGGGTTGCTCAGGAGCATCGCCCAGACTGGTCAAATTCCCAACACATGCCTGTGGAGGGGGACGTCCCTTTCTTACCTTCGTCACGAAAGGACTCCATTGCCGATGAAGCCCCCCCTTTTGCCAATAAGTGGCCACTATCTGATCTGGGTACATTCCCCGCCCCACTCATGCAATTCAGCCAAGGGTCATGCGCATGCAGGTCCCACCTAAGGCCGGGTGTATATGCTGCCCTGTGGCGGAAGGCCTCGTCGTATCGAAGCCATGCGCCCGCTGGTCTGGCCTCATAAGCACGCCGCATGATGTCTGTGTACTTTAGGAGGTCAGCAGCCCGGGCGGGATATGCCTGGATCAGGACTCCCATGTATATGGAAAAGGCGGCGGTCCAATTAGACCAGTTCCGGTCTGCCTTGGGGCGCTTAAAGCGCTCCTTTTCTTTCTTGTTGTCCTGTTCAGTGGGATCCAGAATCAGGTCACTAAACAGGAGGGCAAACAGGTCAATGTATTCCCCGCGCCATATTCACTCCTTTGTCGCCGGGAGTAAATGCCCCCCTATTGGGTCAGAGACTGCAGAGTAACCCCCGCCCTCAGGCGGGGGACACTGTGCGGGTACAGTCGTCAGCGGAGTCCAACTCCCCGTGCTCAGTGTGGGTGGCAGTGACATGGGTGCTGGGGCCCATACCTGCAAGCCCTGCCCCGCGAGGGCAGATGAGCTCTGTGCACCCACCGGGGGAAGCACCCCCCCAGTTGAGCCGCCCACTCCGTTACCCCCTTGAGGAGGGGGTGGTGGGTGGGCTGCTGGAACCCAGTTCCCGCCCCACCAAATTAGTTGTGTTGCTCCACCCCTTGCACTGAAACCTTGGGGGCTTTCCGCTAGAGCTCTCTCATTGCCCATGTTTCCCGTTGTGGGGGCCTGTATAGGGTTCCCTCTGTTGGCCCCGCCTGGCCCCTGTCTCTTATACACATCTAGATGTGTATAAGAGACAGCCCTACAGGCCTGTAATGCCGAACCCTCGGCGACCTCCCCAGCATAACGAGCTGGGAGGTTAATAGGGTGCCCCCCATGCCATAGGGGAGGCTGCGAAGTGGGTGCCCCTTCTGCGCTGGCTGTACCCACTGAAACCTGTGAGGGGCCCGCCTGCGGATGGTCAAGCATCTGCAGGGGGGGTGGGCAAGGTGGTGTGAAAAGGTTACCCCCCCCCACCCTCAGTCAGCTGGCGCAACAGGGCCTCACACCTTGCCATCCTGATTGCCAGAGGGGTTTCATCCCCCACACTCTGCCCCAGGGGCCCACCTGAACTTCTTTCCTGAGGGGGGGCCAGGGTCTGCCCCTCCCGACTCCCCATTGGTGCCTCCCCCCCTTCAATCTCCCCTGCTCCCTGGGGTACTTCCATTTGTGTGGCCACTTTCCTTTTCTTTGCCGCTCCTGCGGCATTCTTCTTGCTTTTCCCCATTGTGGGATACACTGGATACCGTCCGGCAGCCACGTGGATACTGGGCCTCCTGAAATGCGCCTGGGGCCCTAGCTGCCATTCTTCGCCGCTCCTGGGGCTGGAATGGAGCCCGAGCGGCCTCTCACTGCCCATGATCCCCACCCTGGGTGGGGTCACGTGCCTCCCTACAACCAATGGGAGGCTCAGCCTGCCCAAAATGCAACCAGGCTGCC
This sequence comes from Sphenodon punctatus, assembly GCA_003113815.1. Lineage (NCBI taxonomy): Eukaryota > Metazoa > Chordata > Lepidosauria > Sphenodontia > Sphenodontidae > Sphenodon > Sphenodon punctatus. The sequence continues at coordinate 2,162,600 of QEPC01015418.1, forward strand.
TCCCTTTCTGTTGTGCGAACCGCTGTTTTTCCCTCGCTGCAGAGAGTCATATCGGCCTCCGGCGGTGGGAAAAACTTAACCCTTGCCGTCCTGCCCCCTCTCTAGGCGGGCGCGGCAAAGGGCCTCCCGACCCCGACCCCCGTGGGGGAGGGGGTAGATGCAATTTTCAAAGTGACCCCTGGAAGGGAAAAGGTTCCTCACCCCTGCCCTAGAGCAGTGTTGTTCATGCTTCAAACACCTCCTTCCTCTTGTCCATGGTACTTGAGACCACTCTTCCTCTACCATATATACATACTGCTTGTCTCTTTTATTTCTCCTTTACTTGCTCCCCTACATGTCAGGTGTTCTACTGATACTGGAACTCCCCTAGTTCAGAGCAGCTGAGCTGGGGAATATTCCAAAAAGCTCAGAAGCTATTCCCAAAGGCTACAGGTTTTTGAAGGAGCATCTCAGCTTAATTTGTGCCAGGAGTGAGCCCCGGGAAATTCTTCCATACCCTGCTGCAGCCCTGCACTTCCCCACTCACAGCGAGCTATAGAACACCGGTCTCTTTTACCCTGGACAGAGTTGGCATTGGGACTGCTATGGACAGATAGGGAGGTGCTGCTACTGCCACTCATTAGTTCTTCAGCAGTGAGAATATCTTGTCTCAGAACAGCTGATCACTGGTGACAGCAGTGACAGCCCCCATCAAACTTAATCCTACCCTGGGTGAGGGCTGGCAAAGAAGGGGTGGGAACAGGAGAGCGATGGGGGCTGGCAGGGGAGCTCCACCCGCCCCTTTGAATACCCCCTATGCTCTTGAATCAACGGGTAGCATTTCATAGGCAGGTTGGAGCTCTGGCACCTTTTGTTTTGTACAAATTAAGCACTGGAGGAGCATGAGGCTCCTCTCATGTGCAGCCACCATAATCAGTACTCAGCCACATGCACTAACAGGAACAAAGTGCAGGATTCTACCATTTGGGCTAGAAGAGAGCTGCCTTTGTAGCTGCAGCAGGCTCAACATCCTCTTTCGCCACCATCCTCAAACCACTTTGTCTGGAGGGGTGACTCTGGAATAAGGGGTTTGAGAACTGTAGCCTTTGCAAGCCAGAAATGGGCAATGCTTGTGCTTCCATCCAGGCCCCAAGGTAGGACACTGGCACGGGGGAAGACTGCATGACAAGGGAAATTTCTTTAGAGGAAACTAAGGGGGGAAATCCTGGTACATGTCTTGTTTCTACAGGTGGAGAGGTTAAAAATAAAAATGACAAACAGGCCTGTTCCTGCGCTCATCACCCATGGTTTGTCCAGGTACTTGTGTGACCTTCACCATCAAGCCATTACAAATGGAGGGGAAGATGGGCTGACTGATGGAGACAGCACCATACACAGCCAGAGGCCTGCGTGGAGTTTGGCTGAGAGAGCGGAGCAGGGGAAATCTCTTTTCTTTCCATTCCCCAAATAGTCTGACTCCGCTCAGTAAATCATGAGTGTGTGGAGAGAAAGGTATTGAATGAGTGGGGTGAGATGGGGGAGCATATGCGATCTCCCTGCTACAAGGACAAACTAGGGAATTAGCTGAGCCAATTAACCTGGGCAAAAAATAGCTGGTCACAGAAGAGCATGGTCAATAATGTAAATGTTTGGAAGAAAGGTTTCTAATAGACAATGAGCAAAACAGGCATATTATAAAGAGGTCGTGCCAAAGCCCTCTAATAGCCTTTTAAAATGTAATCTCTGATCCAGCTGATAAAGGAAATGCAGGGCTGAGAGCCGATGTGGATTTCAGTGAGATAGTCACTCTAGTGCCACAACAAAAACATTAAGGAGTTGGATAAATACCAAGTGGATAAGAGTGCCCTCGCATGGACTGCCCCTGGCTGATAACCAGGGCCAATCATCAATGGGGAGACTTTGGGGAGAGGGGCTAAGCCGCCCACCCCATCACATTATTATTTTATTTTTTTTATTTATTTTAATACTTATCCCACCACCATCCTTCCTCCAGCAGCTCAGGGCAACTTTACCAGTAAAAATATAAAAACATAAGAATACACAATAAAACCCAGCACAACATAAACACCAAGGACTCAAGGATAAAAAGATAACCCCACATCCCACCCACCCACTACCCATCCCTCTCACCAAATGCCTGGTGAAATAGCCAGGTCTTACAATTCCTGCAGAAGGAAGGAAGGAAGGTCCGGGGACAGGCGGGCCTCCACCAGGAGAGAGCTCCACAGCTGCAGAGCCATCACCAAGAATGCCCTCTCCATTGTCGCCATCCAGGAAACCCAAGGGATCTCAAGGAGGTCGCTCCCGGCTGACCATAGGGACCGATCCAGGACCCAGGGAGTGAGGTGGTCTCACAGGTATGTGAGTAAGAACCAGGCCATATAGGTAAGAACCAACACCTTGAATTGGGCCCGGAAGACTATGAGCAGCCAATGCAGAGAACGAAGCACTGGTGTTATATTGTCGCAGTGACCCGTCCCGGTAAGGAGGCAGGCTACCGTGTTCTGCACAAGCCGAAGCCTCCGAACCATCACCAAGGGTAGCCCTATGTAGAGCATGTTACAGTAGTCTAATCTTGAGGTGATGAAGGCAAGGGTGACAGTCGCAAAGTCAGACTCTGAGATATACGGCTGAAGTTGCTGCACTAGATGTAACTGACAAAATGCGCTCCTCACCACAGCCACCACCTGAGCATCCAAGCGGAGCTGCAAATCTAGGAGCACTCCCAGACTCTGAACCTGAGGGACCAGGGAGGGGCGAACCCCATCAGTGATGGGGCCTCAAACCTTCCAGCCCACCCACCAGCATCACCTCCATCTTGTCAGGATTCAGTCTCAGGCGGCTCATCCTCATCCAATCCCCCACAGCTGCCAAGCACCGAGTAAGTACTGAGACTGCCGGGCCTGGGTCAGCTGAAAACGAGAGGTATAGATGGGTGTCCATCAGCGTACTTATAACATCGAAGACCAAACCCCCTCACAAACTCACCCAAAGGCTGAATGTACACATTGAACAGGAGACGGGACAGAAGAGATCTCTGCAGAACTCCACACGTGAGATCCTGGGGAAACGAAGAATGATTCCCCAGCACCACACGCTGAGGCCTTACGGCCAGGAAAGAGCGGAACCAGTCAAGAACAAGTCTGCTCACCCTGGCACAGTCCCACAGGTGAGTCACCAACAATTCATGATCAACAGTGTCAAAAGTAGCCAATAGATCTAACAAAATCTATTGAGTTGACTGACCCTGGTCTAACTCATGTTGAAGGTCATTGACCAAATTATCATCAATCGGCCAGAGGAAGGTAGAATTCAGCTGCAACTCACTTTGTGGATGTTACTAAAACCAGGATTCACAAACCCCTGGAAGATACCAGGGTTGTCGCTTGGTTGTGTGATTGGGTGCTGTGCTAGGTGGGGGCCCACCCCACAGGTGTAGCAGTGGGAGGGAGAAATGGAGCTGAAATGAATAGCCACACCGAATATTGTATCTGACTATTTTGCTTAATTTGAACCTTATCTGCCAAAACAGAAAACAATGTAACTGCTATTTGGGTCCATCTTCTCTGGATATCTATCTTGGTTTCTCAGGGGGGTTATTTGGTTGCTTTGTTTCACCTATTTGTGCATGTTCAGTAGCTCAAATAAAGTAACCAAATATCCAAAGACCCTGCTTAAGGCTGGCTCTAGAGAAATCAAATAATCAAACTGCTGAACCCCTTCCCCCCAAAATGGACATCACATGAAAATATCCATAATGGCTGCAGATATAATTTGGAGCTATCTGAATTCAAAATATGCAGGAATACAAAACTGACCATTTGTTCAGCTCTAGGGAGAAGGGTCCTGGTCCGTGGAGAGTCGCGTTGCCACCTATGCACATTTCTAAGGAACACTTATGAAAAATACATGTTGCAGGGCCTGCATTGGTGCCTTAGGTGCCAATCCAGGCCCTAAAACATGTATTTTTCACAAGTGTTCCTCAAAAAATTGCATAGGTGGCCACCCTAATGGGGAGCCACCTGGGCTGGCTTTCCAAAGGCCGGCTCTGCAAACAGCAAAGGGACCTGGAGAGATCAGAGCTGTGGGATGCTTGAGGGTGCAGCATTGAAATATGAGTCATCACCAAGGGTACAGCACTGACCCAAACTGGGGTTTTAGGAAGGGTGGGGTGGGGTGGGAGCAGCAAGTGGATGACATGCCCGAGGTTGTTAAAGGGGAGGGGTTTTTCCCTTCCCCTGTGGTATATTTCCAGGAATGCGTGTTCTGCCAGGGCAGCAAGCTGGTGAGTCTCGGTGTAGGCTTCTTTCTGTGCAGTCGCTTGGGACAGATGTTTGCCAGCAGCATAGGGAGGGTACGGCTTCTGGCATTGATGAGTGAGTAGCTAGTGAGCAGAGATAACCGGTAATGAGGGGATTAGTGGTTATTAGATGGTAATGACTTTGCACTCCGAGCAGTAATGGGAAATTGGACACTTGAAAGAGCTTTAATAACTTATCACTCGGAGGCTCTGATCGCTGGGCTGCGGTGACCGGTGGCATGTCTCCAAAACACTCTGAGAAGAAGAAGAAGGTGGTTGTAAGGCACCTTATTAAAGTAGCACTCTGACACCATGTCTGGGGCTCACCTCCCCACTCCTGCAAGCAACACCCCCCTGACCTGAATGGAGCAAGGTTAGTTAAAATGCAAGCACAATACAATCCACCTGGCATACAGACCAGTCAACACGAGGTTTTGGGGGCTAAAGAACAGCACCTCACTTTCTGAGGACTCCCTTCCCCAAAGGAATATGGCATTTAGGCTACAGGAATATTGTAGTCTAAGTGATATTTAAACTCTGGCATCCCTCGCTGGGGCTGCTGCTGCTAGTGGGAGGCTGCTGCTGCTGGAGCAAGTGTTTTCCATTTAGCAGCACTAGCTCCATCCCAAGCTGGGGAAGAACTGTAGCTTTCCCCCCCGCCCCACAAGCCATGAGCTGCATTTTCCCAGGTGAGCAGGGGCAGGACCTCTTCTCTGCTCACCCACAGGATGCAGCAGTCCCAGTCTGAATGTAAAACGTAATGTCTGAATGCCGCCTTATTTTCACATTCACACAGTTCGACTAGTTTCCTGATGCCTCACTAGCCAGATCTGCATCTAAGGCATGGATGATTCAGTGACTAGAGTACAGTCCTAAACTCAGAAGACCCAGGTTCAGCTCCCTGCTATGAACTACTCTGAGGCCCTTTTCACACGGGCGCCCCTCCCCACCGCACACATGTACGGTGTGTGTGGGCGCCCGTGCGAATGCTGCCCACGGTGGGTGTGTGGTGGGAAGGGTGTCCGCGGGAACGGTGCCCATGGTGGGTGGGGGTGCATGTGCGGTCTTGCGCTCCACCCTTCTCCATCCACCTCCACCCATCACCCACGCATGGAGCAACGGGCTCCAATGCCTGTTGCTCCATGCGTGGAGGTGGGTGTGCACCTGTGGGAATGGCCACACACTCATCCCCCCCAGCCACCGCGGCCCTTGTGAGAAGGGGCTGAGTTGCCAAATTAGTAAATAGGAAGCTGCTATTTATTTTTTCAAATAATATTAGAAGATGGGGAAAATATGAAACTGGCAGCAGATGTAAAACTAACAAAAGGCAGTACTTTTTCACTCAGGGCGTTTATAGACGAGACCAAAAAGGCGGCTGATCCTTTGATCAGCCACCTTTCTTGGTGCTCATCTACTCGCTGCGGCTGCTTTTTAATCCGCGTCGGAGGGGGCAGGCGATCCTGCCCCCTCCGACGCGGATTCCCAAAGTGCCGGCTTTACGCCGCACTTCCGGGTTCCGTGGGTGAGAGCGCATGTACGGAAGGGCGCGCATGCGCACTCGCACTCTACGCCGTGTCTGAACAGCAGACACGGCATGCAGAGAAGGCAGCGGGGGGAAAGCCGGCATTTAGCGATCCCGCTTCTCAGCGGGATCGTCTATAAACGCCCTCAGTGTACATAAGTTGTGAAATGTGTTATCAAAGGATGTTGTGAAGACCACTAGTGTAACTGGGTTTAAACGAGGACTGGGGAGGATGTATCCATAAATAGTAGGACTGTACATTCAGGTTTTGACAAAATACAAATAAATGCAAAAAATACTTTTTCGGGTTCCATATTCAAAATATGAATA
>QEPC01015418.1:2169415-2183816 GCA_003113815.1 Sphenodon punctatus
GGCCTGGGTTGGAAGGGAAGGGGACTCCCACACCTCACGCACTCACCACGCACCCTGCACTCGCTTCAGGCACACCAGGGAAGATTCAATGCAGGACGTCACGCAGCCTGACAGTTTTCAGAGGGGTTCTACTCAGCACACTCTCGCAGTCTTTCGTCTCAAAGCACAAGGGGGCCGGTTTCTCGCAATCACCAGCGTCGCTCTCATTGCGGCGCTGGCCTTTATACCATAGGCCCCGCCCCCGTGCGCGCCCGAAGACGCTCTGAGCGTCGCGGCAACGACGGGGGCGTGGCTAAGGGTGTGCCCTGCTCTGCAGGGAGAATCCTTGCATCGGCCTCTGGGGGCGTGGCCCTGGCCTCTGCGTCGGCGGCTGGTGCGCCGCTCGTGAGGGGCGTGTCCCGCAGCCCGTCCTGCGTCCCTACATTCTGGGAGCCCAGCGGGGCTGGGGAACGCTGCGACAGGCGGCGGCGACGGCTGACACCTGGGAGGGGTGTCGAGCGAGGGCGGTAGGGACAAGTATGGTCCCCCGTCTGTAGGCACTTTTATCCTTACTTGTAATCAAACGATTGATTCCCTCTTGCCTGTGGCTGGGGCCACTGAGAGGGGGAACTGTGATGTTCACGGTTGGGGTGGTAATCGAGGGTACATCAAAACCACCCCTGTTTTGTTGGGTTATTGTTACAGTGTCAAGTTCAAGTACTGGACCCACATCGCACTAGGCGATTTACCCCCACCCATTGGTTATTGTAATTCCGATTTGAATAAAGAGTGTGACCGTTAAAACCCAGCGCTTGTGTCCCATCTCCTTCGGTGCATCGGCAAGTACCTGGCGCTTTACAAAGTAATTGAATAGACATGGTCCCTGCCCTAGGGCTTACAATCTGAGAGACAGGGGGTAGGGGGGAGATGAAGGAAGGGGAACAGAGGGAGAGACAAGGGGTCTAACATTCACAAAGATGTGAGGTCTCAAGTGCATGTGCTTGGCTTGCTTACACTGAGAATGATGGCTGGTTTGTCTATGTGGTGAGGATATGAGTACACCGACCTCAGGTAATAGATTGTACTGGATGGAGGGTATCAGCAGGAGTTAGGAGAGGGAAGCGAGGAGTCAGGGAGGGCAGAGCGGAAGAGGTGGGTCTTGAGGAGGGATTTGAAGGTACGAAGGGAGGGGCAAAGTGGATGTGGGCAGGGAGGGTTCCAGCCATGGGGGACAGCTAGGGAGAAGGGACAAAGACGGTATGGGGAGCAGGGGAGGCGTGGGAGGGTGAGAGAGGGAACAGAGGAGGAGCGGAGTTCACAGATTGGAGTATGGAGGGAAATTAGCACAGAGAGGTAGGGGGGAGCAAGGTTGTGAAGAGCTTTATAGGTGAACACATATCAATTAATATTAATTTATGCAAAATTATGCATGCCAAGACACCAGTCCCCCTGGTCTATTGAGGCTTCTCTGTTACACCAGCCCCTCCTCCTGCAGCAGGGCTTCTCAACCACCTTATGGATGGTGGAGAATGAGGGAGGGGGCGACTGGGTCGGGGGGACTTACGAATACTTACCATTCTACTGGGCGTACACAGCACTGTACAGATACACACAACGTAAAGTTAGTCCCTGCTCCATGGAGCTTACAATCTAATCAAGACACAAAGACATCATAGACAACTACAAATAAGAATCTTCCTGTGAATAATGGACTAAAGGATGCAGGTATTCAGTACGTTTATTTATTTCAGTTCACATGGTTGAAATCAACCCTTTGCCAGGCGCAGGCAGCAGCAGTTCAGACAAGCCTGCAAAGGGGGATGCGGTCACTGCTCCAACCTGGGGGCTAGCTCTGCCTTAAGCTAGGCATCCACTCCCAACGACAGCACAGTGTGATGTCCATGATGCCACCACCCATACAGGACCAGCTGCCTCACTCCCCCACCCCAGAGAGTCACAGGGGTTGTGGCTGCCGCCTCACCCGAGACCCGTCGCTCACGCAGAGGCTGAATGCCTCATCCCACTGCTACTTCCTGAATCCAGCACGCAGAGCCACATTCCCTGGTCTTGCCTCTGCCAACCAATTGGCGAACAGCTCTTCACACTGTCCACACATACCTGGCCAGCAGCATCACTTCTCTATGGCAGGTTTGTAAGGATCGCGGTGACTGGCCAGTTGGGATTGCATTGTGAGGGACAGGGCAGCCCTGGGCTTAATTATACTGGCTTTTATATTGCTGGTAAAAGCCCTCCACCAGCAACTGGCCTCAGCTTAAAAAAACGGCCATGTTAGTTAAATACCAGCTGAGTGGCTGGCACCCCTAATTCCCTCTCCCCAAGTCAGCAACCCCTCCTTGAGCCAGCCCCATGTCCCATTCCCACCCCCCGTAACATTCCCTGAGCTTCGTCCCATGCCCATTTCCCCCATCCCAAGCCAATGATCACTTCAAGCCAGACCCACGCCCCATTCCCCCATCCCCAAGCCAGCAACTCCCACTCAAGCCAGACCCATGTTCCATTTCCCCCCTCCAATGCCAGCTGCATGCTTCACTCTCCCTCAAGCCAGCAATCTCCCCGAGCCAGACCCATGCCCTGTTCCACCCACCCTAGCCTAATAACCTCCCCACCAAGACCACCGTATTAGGTGGACATCGAGGTGAAGGAACTGGATCAGGCCTAAGATGGGCAAGACTATAGGGGAACAGACAGAACCAAGGCTGGGAACAAGACAGGCAAGACAAACAGGAACCAGGAGTGAGAAAAGTGAAATTCTGCCTAGCTTCATGGTGATACCAGCAAGCCTTATATGCTGGTCAGCAGCCAACCAGGAAACTGGTAGGTGTGATGGGCTGGAGACAGACAGGAGAAGTGTGACTAGGGACAAGGCTTGTTTGAAGGAGTGGCTGGGCCTGAGGCAAAGCAAAGCAGTGGCATAAAAGGCCCAGACACTGCTCCAGAAAACCTGGGGTTGGGATTAAAGATCTGGGTCCTAACATCCCTCCCCTAAACTAGTCTTCACCTTTTTAAACTGGTAGCAGACTTAGCAGCAGTTTTGACTTTACTTTTCCTTTCCTTATAGGCCTGTCAAACTGGCAGAGTCTCACTGTACTCCTACACCAAAATAATCCATATGCAGAGACCCACGTTTGCTGCAATTTCCACACTGGCAACAATAGGAAAAATACAGTGAACACAGGCAAAGATACAAATACAAATAAATGCAAATACTAAAACTACAAATACTTATAGAAATACTTGACCCTGTTCACAACCCTAATAATTAACTAGTAGTCAAGTAGATTGGGAGATATAACCTCTGACTATCAGGAGCTGAAAGTGAATAGCAGGGAATGGATCACTCCATGATGACCTGTTGTGTATTTCTCTGAAATGACAAAAGGTGGCCACTGTCAGAGACAGGATGCTGGAATAGATGGGCCATTATTCTGACCTCATATAACAATTCTGAGGTTCTAATCTTTCTGTACCTCAGTTCTGCGTCTGTAAGATCAGAACTATGCAGCCCTAACTTGTGAGAACAGAAGCATTAGAGGCTTTAGTGTCTCCGGCTCTAGCATGATGAGGTGCATATGAATATCTAAGCAGACATCTATATTCCTCATCGTGCCTCTGGACTCATCTTCTGCCTCCAGCAAAACCACACTTGTCCCTGATCTCTTCTGAGTCACGCTGCCTTTTTTATGTAGTGCCATTATCGACCTTTGTTGTCATTTCCTCTTCACTGACTTCCACAGCACTTACCCCATACCTTCCCAAGTCTGTGCTCCGGCTTCCATTTTCTTTAGTATGAAATTCAAATTCTTCATCTTGACTATCAAAGTTCTGCATAGCAGAACCCTACACAGACAACCGCTTATCTCTCCCTACTCCACCACTCACACCTTGGCTGTGTGCAGCATGCAACTCCCTTCACCCACACAGCCTCTGCTGCTACCACCTCCTCCTTGATCCATCAAATCCGCTAAACTGTAAATCTAGAACCAGAAGTCCACGTAGGTCAGTGCAATCAAAGGAAATGGTTTGCCGTCTGCAGAGGACTGGTGGCTCACACGGTGCTTGCAGATGGCCCACAGAGCTCTGCACCATCTTGTCTTTGGTAGCTCCTGCTGATTATAGACTAGTCTGGCACTTGTTTTAGGCATCTCCAGTCAGCAAAGCAAACCCAAACTCTCTCCCTGCTTGCTCCCTATCTCAGCTGCTTCATCCCTCTTTGTCAAGCATTTCTTTGCTGCACGTTCCATTGGGATTAAGCATGATCCCAAAACTGGGGGAGACAGGAAACTCAGGAGGATAGAACCAAACTGCAGTGACTGAGAACCTGAGATAAAGCCTATTGACAAGAACACAAAGACTCCCACTGACCTCAATGGCTTGGTTTAAGCTCCCCTGAGAGACAAGTAGTTGGGGTTGCAAATGAGGAGGGAAGATGTGGGATCAGTAAAGAAATCCTCTTCTCTTCCCTCCCACACAGAGGAGACCAAATAAACATGGGCATGAAACGTGGAGGTGGGTGGGAATGTAGCCAGGTGACTGTGCCCATTCCACTGAAGGGAGCTCATTCTCATTTTGAATCTTTTCTGCTGTGCTAATTATTGCTTTTATCATGCAGCTACACACTGAATTAGCTAGAGATAATCCCTGTCCTTCCCACATAACCCTCCTCACTAGCCTGGCTTTGTTAGATATATCCCTTGCTGTATTACATGATGCTTGGCTTGCAAGCTTCTTGGGAAAGAGGCCTAGTAGCTAGCTTCTTTCTAAACCTAAGATAATAATGTAACATATCACAGCCTCGAGGGATATACAACACAGATCACTGGCACTGCTTCCTGCTGGGCAGTGCATCATTATCACAGACACAGTGACTGAGACCATTCCCTACAGCCAGGGCACTACCTCACTGGGTGCTTTTAGACGGATGGCTGCCAGCCTGCTTCACTCCCAAGTGTCTGCCCACCATCCCAGAGCACCAGCGGTGGAGCAGGCCGGCCAAATCTGGGACACAGGTCTGAAGAGGAGCAGCTGTTCATCTACTTGGTGGACCCATGCTTTAGCTCCACTTTCAGCTGACCATTGCCCCGGACAACACTATAGAGTTGCGGGCGTTAGCCTAGAGCATTGGGTGACTGCCTGCAACTCTATTTTTTTTTTTGGGGGTGGGGGGAGGAGGGCACTGTGTGGGTGGACAGCAGGCCAGGGAAACTGCCAGGTCCGTCTGAAGCTGACCCAGGCAGGGATGCAAGCAGGTGGATGTGGCATTGAACCCCCAGAGCAGCTCCGGGGACGGTTGCCTCTGTGCCCATCTAAAAGCATCTACTGTCTCACACACACACAGGCCAGGGGCTGGACAACAGCTCTTGACCGCTTCCCCCTACAGAAGAGCACCAGACTACTGTTCCCCAACACTGGTCTACTTTCCCCTTGAGCCATCAAGCAGGAACTTCGTTTTCCCCTCAGGAAGGCACTGGACTCTGCCTTGTTCCAATAATTCCCTCAGAGTGCTTTATTTATAGAGTGCTTTTATATAGCACCATTTTCTGAATCGCAAATCAGATGCCTTGTCCTAGAGTGCTACTCTCTCAAGAAGCTTCATTATTAAAGAGCCCACAACCTCTTCTTATTTTGCACTAGCACTCAGCTCACTTCCTTCCTGTCCACGTTTCCTTTGACTGCATAAGACTGTGGCTCTTTCTACCTCATCCCCCAACCCAGCGTTTCCCAGTTAGTGGCAGGCAGGTCTGTGAAGCAGCTATCCTAGTCCTTACAAGGCCATTTCACCATGCTGTGGTGGCCCCCTAAAGGAGGAGCATAGCACTCTGTTATTATATCGCACTCCTCTTCACAAACTCCACTCCATGTCCACAACAGCCAGCATGGTCCTGAACTCATTATGCCAATGGTAAAACTCCCATTAACTTTAACCTGAATCCCAATTTCATTCCAGGGGAGAAGGGCTTCTGATCTCACTACCACCCCCCAGGAAGAGTAGTATGGTACTGCATCAGTATCACAGATTGGGTGACATTTCCCTGGCCCACGGATCACGCAGCATTCTCCTCCCTAGGTGATTCTCACCTACGCAGCACTGAGAGAGAGGGATAGCTCTGCCACTGAGGGAGAGATCCTCTGTATACTGGGGGAGCAGAAAAGGAATTACCGAAGTGAAACAGCGGCCCATCTCCCAGCATCCGGGGGCGTCCGATTCCTGCCTGACAATGTCAATAACAGAATTCTAAATCCGTCTCTCCATTTTGGGGGGTGGGAGGATTTGCGTCAGTGGGTGACTTTTATAGCTGCAAGAGTGGAAAGGGGGGACTCCTGGAATGCGAAGCAGCTGCTGATTGAGTCATGCTTGGAGAAGGCTTCCTCTCTGGTAGGCCCGGGGGGGATTTGCAGCCAGTGTTGCCTGCAGCATGATGAGGAAGAGAGTACAAGACAGCTCCATGCAGGTATCCTGCTTCTTGCTCTCAAGGCTCTTTATTTTACTGTGGGAGAGAGTGGACTCTCTGTCAAGCTCACAACTGGCCAGAGAGCAGTTCCCTTCTCCGTCTCTCTCTCTCTCTCTCCCCTACTCTTCTCCTCTCTGTCTTTTGAGTCTCCCCTGCTCCACTCTTCCCACTGACTCATTCTCTTCTTCTGTTCACTCTCTGACCCTTTCATCTTCCTTCCCATTTCTCCAGCGCTAGAGAGAAGGAAGGTGATGTTTCTGTAATCTGCCTGGGGGGGCAGGGGGAGGGAGTGGGGGAGAAGAGGGAACAAATCCATCAGGCCCATCGAACAGTTCAAAGTGCCTCACTGCTGCAGGCATGTCAAGGCCCTGCAGGCAGAAGAAGGACTCAGAGGAATTTAGCAGCAAGAGGTGGGAAAGGCTGCCACTTTTAAATGTCAGCTGAGCTCTTGTAGTGAGGGACAAGCAAGCTGCAAGTGTGTGGGAGCCAAAACAGGTTCCCTGCAATCCCCATCACCTGGGCTCGGACCTCTCCCTGGAACTCCCCACAATAAAAATCAAAGTCACAGTCCTGGAAATCTCTCCCCTGTTCTGCCTCAGCATTTTCCTTGCAACCCCTTGACATGTTCTCAAATGCTTGTGTGAATCTACCATCTCAGCAGGGAGCTCTGTGAGCATCCCCTGGCTAAAGGGTTACTGTTTTGGGATCTCCTGTGGGAGTTCCTAACGTGGAGAGTGTTAGGGCTATAAGAATTGTGATATCCTGTCCCTTTTAAAAGTTTGGCAGCTCTACACTTATCTCAGGCAGAACCCTACTTTCTGTTCCTGTGTTTTACCAGAACAATATAATAGCATTAGCTACCAAGTTATCTGTGTTCTAACCAGTTCCCCTACCTCAGCCACCTCTTCTTTATATGACCACAAAATATAACATTAGTGCCCCCCAAAAGTTATATTTTCTGAACTCCCACAGGGGTTGATGGGCTGTACTGTAGAGAGGAAGTGTAGGCGACAGGAGGTGAGGCAGGAGAAGGGTGCTGACAGTGAGCTAGGAAAAGAGGCAGAGCTGGAGCATAGGGAAAGCTGAAGCTTGAGGCAGGAGGGAATGCTGTGGGGTGGGGATAGAGTCTGAGGAAGTTGGGGGCAGGGGTTGTGAGTGGACCATGGAAATGGAATTGGAACATGCTTTGTGGGGAAGTGGGAAGCGGGAAGTGAAGCTGGAGTTATGAGAGGAATCAGGAGAAAGTTATTGCAGTAGGTGGGGAACCTTGCAGTTGTGGTGGAGAGCAGGTGAGGAAGCTGGAGTTGTGAGGTGTAGAGGGAGCAGGGGCGTATGAGAGTTAAACAGGAAGGGAGGCTTGGGGACTCTGGGAAGGCAGGAGGGGATGCTGGATTTTTCTGGAGGCACTGTGGCAGGAGAAATGTGCATGGAAGCGGGGGTGCAAGGGAAATGTCTTCCAAAATTATGCCACTGTATATATACTAGGGCTGTGCACAAGGTCAAGTATTTGTATCTGTGTTTTAGTGTTCGTGTTTATTTGTATTTTTATCTGCCCAGTGACCATATTCACTGCATTTGCCCCATTGCTGTCAGTGTGAAAAACAAAATGAACATGGGTCCCTTGTACATGGGTAATTTGGTGCAGAAGTGCCGTGAGGCTCTGTCTGTTTGCAGACCTATAAGGAAAGAAAAATGTGATTTAAACTGCTGCTAAGTCTGCTACCAATTTTAAAATGGGGACACTGATTTGGGGGAGTATGGAGAATACTCCTGACTTGATGGGGAGGTTGTTAGCTTAGGGAGATAGGAACAGGGAATGGATCTGGCTTAGAGGATGTTGCTGGCTTGGGGAAAGGGGTTGTTGGTTTGGAAAAAGGGGCATGAGACTAGGTTTATTTATTTATTAGGTTCAGGGAAGGTTGGTGGCTTGGGCAGGGGGTATTTTATTTATTTATTTATTTAAAATTTATATCCTGCCCCTCCTGCCCACAGGGCAGCCCGGGGCGGCGAACAACACTCAGTTAAAAAGTTTTTTTAAAAACAATTTAAAAATACAATACAATGTGGGAAAAGCCCCCACCCCTTGCCAAAAGCCTGACAGAACAGCCAGGTCTTACATACACGCTGAAACATCAGGAGAGTGGGAGCCAACCAAGCCTCCGGGAGCGAATTTCACAGCACAGGGGCAGCTACCGAAAAAATCTAACATTGGTGGCCACCCACCTCGCCCGGGGAACCTCCAAAAAGGCTCCCACGGACGATCTCAAGGGTCACATGGGCACATGGGGAGTGAGGCGGTCCTGCAGATAAGTAGGGCTCAGGCTGTGAAGGGACATGTAGCTGGCTCAGGGGTGTCACTTGTTGTGGCGGGGGTTGCTGGTTTAGGAATTCACAATTTCTCCCTGACTGGGCTGGTCTCCACTGGTTTGGGGCTGGCTGCATTGCTGGATACTGCAGTTCTAGGACAGCAGTGGCCCCTGCTGGTAGGGAGGGTTCACTACAGACTCCCCAAACAGGCAGACAAGCTGAGAGTCAGAGAGCAGCTCAGCTCCAAGCTGTGGCCCAGTTTGAGATCTTGGATACCATGTTTTTCAAGAAATTTTGGGTTCACTTGGAACCCAGATACACAGCCCTAGTATTTGTGTTTCAAATATAGAACTCAGAAAGGTATTTTTTGTGTGCATTTATTTGTGTTTTATCAAAACCCAAATGCACAGCCCTAGTATACTCTCCAGCTATCTGTAAAGTCTCACTGTGTTCCCACTAACCATCTCCTGAACTAAGCACTACACACTGACCTCTTGGCCATTGCCCTGCCATTTCGCCTTGCCAGCTGCACCCTCATAAACTCTCATGCGTGTTTGGGAGTGAAATGCTGTGGCAGGGTGTCCTGTTATTACAAGGGTGGGCTGTTCCTTCGATTTGGAAAGTGGGCGAAGTGTGCATGGAGGCTATCAGGGGAGTGTCAGACACATATGCACTTGGCCTCCTCAATCCTGGTTGCCTTTTGGAACCCCTAGAATTCCCACTTGTGGAGATGGGAGCTGTAGTGTTTTCCTGTTTAACCCCTGCTTCTGCATGTGAACTATGGAGTGTGGATGCCATACTGACCTCAAATCTTTATCCTAAGACATTGTAGAGTTCCCCTTACGGTTTTGCTGGTGTTCTGTTCTCTTAGACCCCCCAGAATGCAACACACAGTCCTGTGATGTCCTGCTTGTCCCACCCACTCTTGCGTTTCCCTTCCCCACTTGAAACATGCTGTCTGAATTGGCCTGAGGTTTCTCTAAGAGTGTGTGGTGCGGAGGAGAGTGAGTGTGCGATGGTGCATTGTCCAATTCACGGTGGTGTGGAGTAGGCAGGCGAGGCAGAACATGTTGTAGGCACATTGCTGACAAAAGATGTGGCACAGCCAGAGGAGTTCCCTGCTTGGAGTTTTTGGGAATTGGCTGTCTTTTGAGACCATGCTTCTGTATTCCATGTTAAAGAGTTGTGAAAATGGCACACTGTCTCTCTAAAATCACAAGATGTTATGGGATTTAAGCCCCTGCCCCCTTTAAAGAATTGTTCACACAAGTATTTACCTGGAGGTAGCTGCCTCTTAAACCCATCGGTGTTCACATGAGCACAGGAGTTAAACTGGAAATAAAAATAACTTCAAAAAGTGAGGTTAAAGTGGACAGGAAAGCTCCTGCTGCAGGGAGCAGTCCTGCGGGGCTGCTGCCCCTTTAAGCGGGGACTGAGTGGACCAGCTGGAGGGCTCAGCATATGTGCACAGGCCTGGGAGATCCAACCTATAGCTACGATCAGCCATGGGGAGAACAGGCTGATAACTCCAGGGACAGAGTGGTTAGGACCTGGCCCTTTAAGGCTGAGAAGTAGAAGCCTGGCCACACCCACTCTACTGAGATATAAGGAGAGGCAAGGCAGAGAGGTGAGCAATCTCTGCCCGGGAGCTGAAGGAGCCACATCTTCTTTTAGAAGCTGAGCTACTCTACGCTCTCCAGGGTGGAATCAGGTACTGTATCGAATGCAGCCGAGAGATCTAATAGGATCATCGGGGTCAAATGACCCTGATCCAACTCATGGGAGAGGTCGTCGACCAAGGCCACAAGTGCAGTCTCCGTACCGTAGCCTGGACAAAATCCAGATTGTGAGGCATCTAGGAAACCGATCCGGTCCAGATGCTCCTGAAGCTGACAAGTCACTAGCCGCTCAATAACCTTCCCTAAAAAGGGAAGGTGAGAGACCATCCAATAACTGGCCAGGGTGTTATTATGGAATTATTGTGGGAAAGGACAAACTGCCTCTCTAGCAGCTTTCTTGGCCCTGATGTTTGGCATTGGATTTTGTATCTTTAGCAAGTTGCTCCTCAAATTCTCTCTTTGCCTGCCTTATAATGGTTTTACATTTTCTCTGCCAATGTCTATGTTCATTCATATTTACCTAATTTAGAATATTTTCCCATTTTTTGAAGGACACTGTTTTGGCTCCGATAGCCTCCTTAAAGTTTTACCATTCAGCCATGCAGGCATTTGTTTGGTTCTCTTCCTTGTCATGCAGCTTTGTATGGGGGTGTGGCCTCCTGAAAATAGGGAGCTGAGCCCAATCTGAAGGGGCTTGGGCAGACAGAGAGCCAGGTCCAAGGGGACTATTTGGATCCCATTGGGATTTGGTTCTAGTCCTCTTCTGTTCCAGGAAAACTCAATACTTCCTCCTTTGTGTGTCACCCACACATCACCTATGGCCCTTTTTAAACAAACCACGGCTGTGGGTGGCAGTCCGTGGGCACAGCACTGTGGGGGTAGTGCGGGGTGCAGGTGCACACAGGTGCACACCCATCCCCCATGCATCCCCAGACATGCCCCCGCATGGAGCAACCTGTGTTTTTGTCGGTTGCACCGAACGGGGGTGATGGGTGGAGGTGCATGTTATGTGGGAGCACACACGCACACCCACCCGCACGCTGCCACTTTCAAATGGTACACACCCACTCATGTCCACTGAGTGGGCATGAGTGGGTGCGTCTCATGTAAAAAGGGCCTATGTCTCGCCAGCTGCTTGTTATTCCAGCTCCCCCTACTGCTAAGTTCTCTGAAAGCTCCAAAGGAGGGAGAACATAGAAAGGGAGGAGGTCCCCCCCCCAGTCTCCCCATCTTGTGGGAATGGAGGCAGAAAGAGGTAGTTACTTCAGAGTAACTCTCCAGGATCCAATAGGCTTGTGAGAATCCACCCAGGGAAGGCCTAGACAAGAAAGTGTACTCTGGCCTACAGCATGATGGTGCTGACTCCATGCTAGTGCCTGGTCAGCTGCCACTGCTGTGAGCACTTAGCAAGTGAGCTGTGAAAATCTTTAGCATCTGTGAGTGCAAAGTAGCTATGCAGCTGTTTCTCACTGAGTGGTGTTTATGGAGACGGGATCACTATCGCTTCCTTTTTTTGCTACATAAGACCCACCCTACTCTCTTGGTCTTGGGATCATTTCCTCCCTGCTGCTAGCTCTCCTCGGGACATCATTCATTATTGCTTGGGAGTTCCTTTAAGACAGTCTGGATGGTACAAATGTGACAAACGACAGGCAACTTCCTTCCCACGGCCAGGAAATGCCCTTGATACAAGGTCTCTCTGTATCTATGGATGTATGGATATACATAGCCAGCTCTATGTTGCCTCTGTGAGTGTTTCCCTGTGGTAGGGGGCTTTGTAACAGAGCCTGGCATGGAGCAGAGCAAGACAGAAGAGGGAGAGAGTGGAAGAGGGAAGTCACCCTCAAAAGTTAAAGTCAGGCCTCTAAAAATTATGAGACTGGCTCTAATCATGAGGGAGGGGGTAGAAGAGGGGAGTCCAAACAAGACGGGGGAGGAGAAGGAAAGGGAGAATATGGAGATTCACTCAGTCTCCATTCCAGTGGCCATTTTCCTCAGCTCCACTTGGCTGAGCTGGGCTGAGCTCTGGGGGAGGAGGGAAAGTTGTGGTTCTAGCGCCTCCTGTGGCTCTTCTCTGCTGTGATTGGCTGGGGCCACTAGCTCCATTGCCCCTCCAGCCAGGCTATTGACTGGGGGACTCCTTAGGGGACTAGTACAGGGAGTCCCTGAGCACCCGCGTCCAGCCCCTCTCTTGCGCTGAACTGTGGCACTGTGCTGGAGTTGAAATTCCTGGAGCCCCACCAGCCTAGGGTGGCCATACCTCCCCTTTAAAAGAGGATGCTTATGAAAAATACATGTTTCATGGCTACATTGGGTCCAGTGCAGCCCTGCACCATGTATTTTCATAAACGTCCTCTTTGAAGTGGGAGGTATGTCCTTGTCCACCCTACACCAGCCGCATCTGCGCAGTGCAGCCCAGGGGAGGCTTTTATTCCCTCTCCTGCTGGTGCACCCACTGTCTGCTTCACCATTAAAGCAGTCACAGGTGCAGAAGCAGAGAGCAACCTTCTCCACATGTGCCTGCTCTTAATATAGTAATACAGGCAGCAGCAATGAAGGCTGAGGAGCTCAGGGTAGGGATGCACATGTGCTAATCACACTGGGGTGTGTGTGTGTGTCTGTCTGTCTGTCTGTCAGCAGCAATAGTAGTGGCTGTAATCAGCACCAGGCAACCGCAGCAGCAGGGTCCAGGACACTCAGAGGGGCACCACCCCATAACCCTCAATAGTAAAACCGCCCCTGTTCTGGTTTATGAGCACTTGGGCTATACTGAAATTGTAGATTCAGTTTTTTTCTCTGCAATCATGAGGGGTAGAAACTTACATTTTAAAGAGAGGAGATGCTTACAGTTTTCTCCCGAGTCTTGAAATTTAGGCTTTTAGAATGCCCCCCTCCCCTAGATGGTAAGACTCTTGACAAAAACTAAGAGCTGGCAATCCTGCATTGGGTCATGGTGTTCTTATGCCCCAGAAGTTCTGGATGTGAACCCTGGAAGGACTCAAGGAAGAAAAAGGAGTGACTGGAACTCTGAGTCTTTGGTTTTCCCATCTCTATAAAAGAAGAGACTTGTGGGTAGATGGTTACTGTAGCAGGGAGCAGTCCTGTGAGGCTGCAGCCCTTTTAAGAAGGGGGCTGAGTGGGCCAGCCAGAGGGCTAAGCATGCCAGGGGCCAACCCCATAGTGAGGGACCAGACAGCTGGAAACAGGCTGAGAGTAAAAAGGAACAGTGGGCAGGACACTGGCCCTTTAAGGGCAGACAGCCAAAGAAGATGGCCATGCCTACTCTGGGTATATAAGAAGCTGGAAGGCTGAGTGGAGGGCAGTCTCTTCCTGGGAGCTAAGGAGGCAACATTCCTCCTGGAGAAGAAGCTTGGAAGCCTGCCTGCCACATGATGCTCTCCAGGGTACTGAAGGCTGGAAGAACCAGAGCCAGCAGGAGTGGAACCAGGTATTGGGGAAGGCTGTGCCCAGGAAGGAGCCTGTTCCTGGGGAAAGCTTCACTATGACTCAGGGGCCTGTGGGCCGGGATAGCGTGGACGTTTGGGGGTTGCTGTTTATGGATGTTCTGGAGAACTGTATGTGAGCCTGCAGGGTGTGAGGCAACAGCTGGCAACTGAGGAAGATAGAAGAATTGTGCATGTGTAAGAACTAAATAAAGACTTAATTTTATTTATTTTATTTCATGACATTTTTATGCCGCCCCCTCATGCCCACGGCATCTCGGGGCGGCTAACAACATGATAAAACAGTAAAATACATTAAAACCAACATCACTTTTAAAAAAATTAAACCCCCCCCAACCCTAACCCCACCCTCCAATTCCCCACCCCACCAATCTCCCCAATTTACCCCTCCCTCTCCTCCAAAGGCCTGGGCGAACAGCCAAGTCTTGCATGCCCGCCGAAAGGCGAGCAGACCCGAGGCCAGGCGGGCTTCCTTTGGAAGGGAGTTCCACAACTGTGGACCGACCACCGAGGATGCCCTCTCCATGGTTGCCCCCGCCTTACATGGATGACCCTCAGATAG
>QEPC01015418.1:2191518-2201992 GCA_003113815.1 Sphenodon punctatus
AGTAAACAGCTTCAGGAGCCCAGTGTTAATTACAATGCCATCCTGCCTGTAGAATAAAAGAAGGCAGCTTCTTTGAATAGGCCTCTGTTCCAGCTGAGTGCAAAGTGGCAGGAAACCAAGAGGAGAAATGCAGATTAAAATTACCAAGTCAGGCTAATTTAAAGCACACCCCGCCAGGCATTATCACCCTCCCTGGTAAATGCAAGTCTCCAGATGAGCCCAGTTGGAAGGGGAAAGGAACAACTTGAGGCTACCAGCGGAGCTAAGCCACATTCCCATACGTGCCTGCCAGCGCTTTGGTCATGCTACAAAACCAGGTTAAGACCATGTCCACTGAAATTAATGAGGTGGTGGATAAGCATGTGACAGCTGCTGAGAGAGGTCTTGATGGATTTGAAGAACTCCTACAGGCATTCAGGAAAAATACACCGAGACTTGCAACCAGTTCGATCTTTAACCACTTAATTGGTGGCAAAAAACCAAACAACTGGTCTCTGGAGGCTCCCGGCGGAGGTGAAGGCTGTCGCAAAGAGAGCTGCAGGGCATAGTGGCAAGCTACGGGGCGACCACTGCATTTAGCAGCGTTTCCTGTTGGGACCTCCGGGCTCAGATGTGGGGAAGGGAGAGACTGAAGAAAAAACCCCTGGACAGACAGAGCTGTGGGATTCCTTGTGATAGGACTAGAATAAGGCTTATTTGTTTTATTTATTTTATTTTATTTATTTACATTTATTCGCCACCCCCTCGTGCCTACGGCATCCCATTTCCCCAGAGGCCTTTCTCAACAAATGGGATCATTCAGGGAGGATTCAGCTCCAGGTGAAATGGAATCAGAAGCCAGTTATGAAAAGCAGAAGCTTTCCTTGCATGAGAGATTCTAATCTCTGTCTGTTTCTCTTGGGGAGCCCCAGGCTTTGGAGAGGTGGATCCTCAAACACATGCCTGAAACCCAGCTGAAAAGGCCAAGAGCAGCAGAGGGGAGAGCTGGGGCAAGGTCTGCAGAATTTCCCATCCTGGCCTGCCAGCCCTACCTTGAAACAGCTGAAAGACCATGTGGGCAGGGGTGGAGGAGTTCAACTCAGACTTGAGCTTCAGATAGAATCCCCCCCTGAAAGAAAGACAGGTCCACCCACCCTCCTTCCCGTCATGCTGCAGGCAACACTGGCTGCAAATCCCCCTGGGCCTGCTGGAGAGGAAGCCTTCTCCAAGCGTGACTCAATCAGCAGCTGCTTCGCATTCCAGGAGTCCCCCCTTTCCACTCTTGCAGCTATAAAAGTCACCCACTGACGCAAATCCTCCCACCCCCCAAAACAGAGACAGATTTAGAATCCTGTTATTGACATTGTCAGGCAGGAATCAGACGCCCCCAGAAGCTGGGAGATGGGTTGCTGTCTCTCATGAGCTCTGGAAGGGGATGGCTCCCTCCGCCCCCCCTCAGCATCAGCAACGCTATCCCACCTTTCCAAATGGAGAGCTGAGACTCACCTGGGGGTGGGGGGAGGGCGATGGTGCCAGGTTAGAAGAATGAAGAATGTTATGGATGGTAATGTGGACAATGCTGTCCAGTGTTAGATAGTGATGCAGTGGTCTGGGGGGCAGCATTGTGGTGCTATAATTCATTTCCCCTGAAGACCATTGTTTTATCCTCAGGCCCTTGGAGAAATATTCCCTGAACTGTCTCTTCTGGCCTTCAAACAACTCCCCCGGTCTCTCAGAACTGATGATCAGGAGCCAAGTCCCTGCTACCCAGGACACCACAATCTTGACAGGAACTAGACCCTGCCTGGTGCCAAACTTCACAACGTACTTCTACCACTACCATTATCAACACTCCCTAGGGAAAACCATTCAAAATATTGGGGCCTACACCTGCAAATCCAAGAATTTAATGTACTTGATTCAGTGCACAAACTGTCCCTATGGAAGCTATGTTGATGAACTCTTTCAATCCTTCCACCAACAAATGAATTTGCACAGAAAAATGGTCACGGCAAAAGCTCTTATTCTAAGTTGGCATTCATTTCTCCCAGTGTGGCCAGTCTGTGTTTGATCTCTCAGTACTTGACCTGAAAGGGAACCTGTACAACACCTTTAAAAGACAGGCCTTGGAACTAAAATTCATAACATTATTGGGTATGAAGAGTAATGAACTCAACTCAGATTTAGGATTTTCAAGTCACTGTAACTAATGCTATCAGCTGCTGTATACTCAGCCTTTGCTGTGAACTCAGTTGCTTTGATATGGGATTTCCCTTCACCTGGAAAGCTGTTTCCTACTCTTCCCCCAACTCCAGTGTTTGCTTGTAGCTGACTCTATCTGTATCTCCTATCACTTTTCATCTCTTATATCTAAACGTCTGTCATCTGTTTTTCCCCACTTACAACCCCATCCTAGTTATTTTTGTCGCTGGGTGTTTTTACACACACCTTTCTCCTGTATGGTTGCTGCTGCAACCCCAACTTTCTGTGTGTCTAAATCACTCACCCAGATCTTAAACACCCAGATCTTTGAACTTCCAGATATTCTCATGAATTTAAGAAGTCCTTGATCTCTCTGGTTTTACAAATCTGGGTCCTGTAACATCCGGGTGTCTCCCAGAACTTGTGTGTGTAAAAAGTTCTCCTGGTAAACTGCTTTGCTCCTGGCAGGCATGGTCACATCATTTCTATGGCAACCCCTCTTCTCTACAACTGAGTTCTCTAGCACCACTACTGCAAGGTGCCTCAGGGCAGCGTGTGTGTGTGTGTGTGTGTGTGTGTGTGTGTGTGTGAGAGAGAGAGAGAGAGAGAAGAATGCATCCATGAGCTGACTTGTAAACCTGGAGCGTTGAAAGACCAGCACTTTAAAAACAACCACTGTCTTCTCCCATATATACATGTCCAGCATTTGCTCAGTCTATAGTTCTGACTTGTTATATACCTGAGGATGGACCTTGTGTGGACCACAAGCTTGCATAATCTCACCAACTACAGTTGGTCCAATAAGATACCACCTGAACTAAGTCTTCATATCTTTTTATTCAGCAGCCAAAGAACAGAAAAGGGATTCTCCTATGTGAGGATTAATAGGAAGCTAGTTACCTGTCCCTATTACTTAAAGATGTCTGGGACTAGATCCCAAACTGTGATGTGGGGAACAGTGTGGGTCTGCAATGTCATGGTGGAAATGGCTGTGGGTATAGTAGGTCCCTACTAGTGGCATCACCAAAGTCATCTCTAGTAGGAGCCATAGCCAATACCTGCATATACTGGCCCCCCCTTCCACATAGGGCTGTGCCACCAGCAGTAACCAAAGCCACTCTCCCTCTCTAATTTTCAGTACGTAGGTGCTAGGTCACAGCAATCTCCAGTGGGTGCATGGTGCTCCATGAGAAATTATGAGTGTCTATAGTGGTCCATTGGTCCAGAGAATAGACAATGACACTGTTGCAACTCATGCTCGTCTGCCCCTCTGTTTAATAAATTAGAACCGAGAGAGCGCTGTGTCTTCAGAAGAGTTTGAAAGTGGATAATTAGAGCAGCAAGCTCTGTGGATACTAACTAAACTACTCTTTTGATCTCTTCCCGCTCCTTAGAAACCTTTTTCTTTTGTGAAATGAGTGTTAGGCAATTTAGTAAGGAAATTCAAGTGGGCGATGTGTACTGAAGAAATCACACAGCAGTTGAGATGCTGATGTGCCTGCTGGAGAGGCTGGGTAGGGTGCGGTACTGTGGCAGTACTGTTCTTTTCCTAGGTGTCACCATGAGGGAGGGCTGGGAACAAGTTGTAGGAGGTGATATTGTGTGAAAACACAAGTGATGGTGGAGCACCACCATCATAAACCACTGCAGACTGGGAAGCCACTGGCAAGCTGGTCAGGATCAGGTCCAGCTGTGGAACAAATGTTCACGTAGTCGGGGCAGGGAGTGGCTTGAATATGCAGCCAGCTGGCTCCGCCCCCACGCTGCACCCAGTGGCCTGCCCTCCCGCCATGATGGCCAGCCATGGCGGCCAATGCCGGCTGCCATGGCAGCTGGTCATGGTGACCACTCCGGACGAAGCCGGGAACAGCAGGCTACCACGTGAGATGACTGGGCCAAAGCTGACTTGGTGGGCTGTTTCCTGTGCATGTTGGTGGCTAGCCCAGGCAGTGATCCCAGAGGTCTCTGGGATGACTGCCCAGGCTAGCCACCAACACATCCGGCAGATCTCCAGGACAAGCATCTGGACTGCCCCCAACAAATATTATGGCGGCCTGCAGGCCTAAGTGAACCACCGTCATGTATGTTAACAACATTCACTGTGAGAGCAGGTGCCCTGCATCTTATACTACTGAGATCATAGATCTTATTTCTCCCGCATTACACTGATGCAAGACTGGAGAATGTAATATAAGGGGCAACAGTGTGGTAACAGCACAGATCTTGTGTTCTACTGATGCAGTTCTGGAAATGCTCTGCAGGCGGCAGTATTGTGTGATATACAATAGCACACATCCCCTGTGTTACACTGATATAGTACTGGAAATGGAAACGCTCTTCATGAGCAGTATTGTGAAACTGTAGCACGTATCCCCTGTGTTACACTGATGCAGTACTGGAGATTACCGGGTCGAGGAGAGAGGTGGTTGTCCTTTTTGCATTCATCTAAGCCAGCAGTTTTTAAAGGGGGTTATTAATTTTTGTTAAATGCTAACTGAGGTCCTGGAGTGCCCATTGTGCTAGCAAATACATCTCCCCCCCCCCCCATCATTCTTCCTCTCTACCCCTCCTGAGCAAAGTCCAGCGGCACAGGCACTGCTCTGCCAGCCCCTCTCCTGTGCCCAGGGTTCTGCATGCTGCAGGGGCTCTGCCGAGTGCTACTAAATGCAAGCTTCTGCCCTGAGGTGGCGAGTCCTGGGGCCTGAATTCCAAGAGGCAGGGACGAGCCTCATATCCGCACAGGCCCAGCAGGATGGGACACTGCTGCCATGAGCCAGCTGTTCTTTCTCAGTCCTACCTTGAAACTGCCAGTTAATCCCATGAATCACAGTGCCCCATCCCACTCTAATCAGTTCCTCCCCCTTCCTTGCCTGGCATAATATTTGCTGTCAGCAAGCGGTGCTTGGCAATGAGAGGCCTGTGAATAGATGCATGTGGGGCTGGGGGTGGAGGGAGGCGGGATTTTCACCCCACAAAGTCTCTTCTGTGACAGGGCAGATTATATGCTTCCCGCTCACTTTAGGTAGAAGAGAAGCTGGTGACAAAGGTAATTAGCCCTGTTCCCTCTGCCTGCCAAGCAGCTCCTTAGAGCTGGAAAGCACCACTTCACAATGAGGTTCCCACGCAGGAGAGAGCAGACAACAGGCGAGGCAGTGGCAAGCCCCAGGCCATCCCACACAGTGCGCTCTTGCTCCTTGTCTTCCCGTGGCGCTGGAGGCTTCCTCACAGAGTCATTTTGAGAGGGGGTGGGTGAAAGGGGTACTCACGCAGGGTGAAGCTCTCAAGGGGGTGCAGAACTATGGGCGCAACTTTGGGCTAAAATCTGTGGGGGATACTGACCCACATAACCGCAGCCCCCATATCCCTGGAATTGTGGGAGTAGGAAATTTGGGGGGACATATCCCCCCCCCCGTCACTCAATTCAGTTTATTTCTATGTGGGAGGAGGGGGGAATACGTCTTCAAAGCAGGGCTCAAGGCTTGCTCTCCCAAGTCCTAATAGATACCTCAGGTAAGGGAGTGCAGGGGGTGGTGTCGCTGCCATGGCAGCAGCAGCAGCACAGGCTTTCCCTTCCTGCCTTTTAACCTGCTGGGATCTCTCCCAGTAGTATAAGATGCAGGCCACCTGCTCTCACAGTGGATGTTGTTAACATACATGACGGTGGTTCACTTAGGCCTGCAGGCCACCATAATGTTTGTTGGGGGCAGTCCAGATGTTTGCCCTGGAGATCTGCCAGATGTGTTGGTGGCTAGCCTGGTACATTCTCCAGCCTTGCATCAGTGTAATGCTCTCCCGCATTACAAGATCTATGATCTCAGTAGTATAAGATGCAGGGCACCTGCTCTCACAGTGAATGTTGTTAACATACATGACGGTGGTTCACTTAGGCCTGCAGGCCGCCATAATGTTTGTTGGGGGCAGTCCAGATGTTTGCCCTGGAGATCTGCCAGATGTGTTGGTGGCTAGCCTGGTGGCTCAGAGGGACAGGGAGATTAAATGGTTAGTGCTGCCAAGGGAGATGGACAGGGCACTGCAAGAGGCCTACAGCCAGGCAGGTCACAGCCCCGGTGGGGTTTGAAAAGGTCAAGGGGATGCAAAGGAAGGGTTGTAGGGACTCAGAAGAGCAGCAACTCCTGCAGCAAGAGCATGAGTAATAGAAGGGAGCATAACTGCCCAGCAGAGCAGAAGGAGATGGGAGTGGAAGGTGAGTGACTGCTGGGGTTTAGAGACCTAGCAAGAGGTGTAGGGTTGAGAAGTCCCAGTCCATAGGAAAGGGATTATTAAGGTCCTTGGTTGGAGCTAGGAAGTGCTGCTTGTTGTGGAATTGCTAGAGGAGGAGAAGGATGCTGTTCTTCTGTTCTGACCAGTGGCCAGTTCTGCAGGTATCTGAACTATAAGCTTTAGTATAAAGTTAGGAGGGCGTCGGGAACTTTACAGGGCTTCCCAGGCATCAGTGGCAGATTTTAAAAGTCAGAACAGTCAGCAAACGCAGACTGTCCCGCTCCCCAGGCGGTACCCTTTATCTCCCCCAGTGGGCTCCATCATCACGGGTACCTTGAGTCTAGGCTCCCTCCTGACTCGAATCAGGGGTCAGGACTGATGCAGTCACATAGGCTGCGCCTGCTGCATGTGTCTAACGCCAGCCTCTCAGACCCTGATCCTCATCAGTCCCCATTTTTAAATGGGAACTCTTGGTGTCTCTGCAAAATCCCTCCGCATCTGGGCATGTCTGGAATTTCTTACCACAAAGCCACTGAGCATACTGAGGGCCTGCAGTTGGGAGATATAGTTTGTTTTTATAGCTTCCATATCCATCTCTTTCTGTGAGACACCAATAAGAATGTGTCTGTTTGCCTGCTCTGGGCTTCCTTCTCTTTAGTACGACCAGCCCCACACACAACAGCTGCTGCCCCTGCAAAGATATACATGCTCTTAGTGAGGAGAGACAGGTTCGGATAACTAAGGGGTGCATCAAAGAATACTTAGCTGATTTGAATGGATTCAAGTCAACATCTTGAAAGAGCTAGCTGAAGAAATGCTGGAGCCAATGGCTGTTTTACTTGAGAGCTCATGGAGAACTGGTAAAGTCCCAGAGGACTGGAGAACAGCAAACATAATGCCTAGCTTAAAAAAAAAAAGGATGATCCAGTGAATTATAGATCTGTTAACCTGACTTCAATACTTGGGAAGGTATTAGAGTAAATCCTAAAACAAGTAATTAATGAACATTTAAAGGGAAATGGGGTTATTATTATTAATAGCCAACATGGATTTGTTAAGAATAAACCATGCCAGACCAGCCTTGTTTCCTTCTTTGACAAAGTTAATAGTTTAGTAGATAAGGGGAATGCAGCCAACATTATATAGCCTGACTTCAACAAGACTTCTAATTTAGGCCCACATGACATTCTTCTAAGCATGATGGAGAAAAGTGGTCTAGAAGGAACTTCTACAAGAGATGAGGCCACATGAGCAGCAAGGGCCCAATCCCTGTGTGGCCCCATAGCGTGCAAGAGTGGCCATCCCACTGGGGCAACTGCGGGGAGCTGGGCACATGAGCATCCCCCTCCACGAGGAAGCTGGGCTGGGGGGCCAGTCCGCTCTTGGAGCTCCCATCATAGCAGACCATGGCACTGGCCATATGAGAGGGGAGGGAAAACATCTGGCGGGCACCAACCACACAATGCACTGCATTGCATGGCCTGACTACCCAAGATGTGGTAGCCTCCCCACTCTGGGTACTTTTACACGGACTGCACCCACCTCACCTGCAGGTGGCCCTTCAGTTTAAAGCTGCCTGCTCTAGGCTAGCTCTGCTTATGATGCTCTGGAACATCCCAGAGCACTGCAAGCAGAGTGGACCCCCAAACCTGGAGCACCAGCTGGGGGCAGAGCTGTGGTCCATCTACTCGGCAGATAGACCACTGCAGCTCCGCTTCAGGCTGGGGGTTGCCCTAGCAACACCATAGAACTATAGGCAGCAGCCTAGGGTGGTAGCCAATCCACCCACACCTCTATGGTGCAGGGAGGGGGACACTGTGCAGGCTGTGGCAGTCAGGGCCGGCCCAAGGTTTTCAGGGGCCATGTGCCAAGTCTTGCTGCGGGGCCCCAAAGGCCGGCCGGCACTTGCTAGAATGGGGGAGGGGAGGATTTTCAGGGGATGAGGGGCGGCTGGTTACTTACCTGCAACTTGACTGTGTCAGCTCAGCTCTGCAGCGTATAACTGGCCAGGGATTCCCAGGAAGTTTACNACAACAACAACAAAATAACATTACTGGGTTATATCCCACACAGGGGACCCAGAGCACAATAATACAGTATAACAGTTCAATAAACCCTTTAAATACCCATCCCAAACCCATCACAGTTCATCACACACAATTAATTAAACCTAGCATTCCCCTCAAAGGTCCATACAGCTCCCTGCTCATACCAGGGAGCTGGCTCTGTACTACTCTTTCTTCCATCCCATGCTGCCACCAGGAGATGTCCTTCACTCCATCCCTCTCTCACTGGGGGTGCGGGGGGAGTCCCTCTTTACCATGTGCTCCTGCCATTTGTCAGTTTTAAAGCTTGCTCCTGGCCACCAGAACAAGTGCTGCACCTGAAAGGTCTTCAAGAAAGTGCTCCAGACAAGCCTCCAGGAGTATGCCTCTCCAGTGTTCCATCTCCACTCTCCTCCAGGGAAGATGAACTTGGAATGCCCTCTTTGTCCTGACAGTCTGATTGTGCTGTGCTGTACCAGAATGAACATGGCATAACAGCCCTAAGAGAGACCAAATCTTCCCCATCCAACCCTCAAAAGGGGCATTCATAATGCTTCAAAAAACCCACTGTCTGAATGTGTCCATAGGTACCCTCAGTATTAAAGTAATCCTAGCAGCAAAAAAACACCCCAAAATCTTGATAAATTGGAGATCTGCTCTGAAAACAGTAAAATAAAATTCATCAAAGACAAATATAAAGAACTGCACATAGAAAAGGAAAATCAAATGCCAATGCTATTTTGGGTTGTATAAACAGAAGCATCATATCCAAGATGCAGGAAGTTACGCTATCACTATAGTCTGCATTGGTTAGACCTCTCTTAGAATACTGTGTTCAGTTTGGAATTCCGTTTTTCAAGAAAGATGTTGACAAATTGGAAATAATTCAGAGGAGAGTAATGAAGATGATCCGGCGTCTGGAATACAAATCATATGAGGAAAGGCTGTCTGCGCTGGGCATGTTTAGCTGAGAGAAAAGAAGATCAAGGAGTATATGTTAACAGTTTTCAAACATTTAAAAGGATGCAATAAAAAGTTGGAGAACATTATCTATTGCTGCTGAAGACAAAATGAGAAATGCTGGTTTTAAATTGCAAGAAGGTAGGTTTAAATATTTGGGGGAAACTGCCTAACTGTTAGAACACTTCAGTCATTGAAGAATCTGCCTAGAGAGATTATGGAATATCTTTCCCTGGTGGTTTTCTAGGAAAGACTGGGCAGGCATCTGTCAGAGATGCTTTGAATATAGGGTATCCTGCCCCAGGGCAGGGGGTTAGGTTGAATGACTCATGAGGTCCCTTCCCACACTACATTTTTATGATTCTATATGGGACATCTAGAACAGCTCAGCCTTGGCAAGAGCCTGATCTGTACTCTGTGGGGAGTCAAAATCCCTGGCCTTTCAGACTGCTGTGTGGGGCAGTATGTCGGTGTGAAGGGGGGGAATAGTGCTAGTATTACCAACTTGCCCTTTATTTTCAGGGATGCCCTCTACTTTAAGGAGTTGTCTCATATTTCAGGACCTCACAGAAGAGAGGTCTTTTATTTCAAGACACCACAGCTTTAAAGAACCTAACAGAACCTCACTCGCAGCTCCGTAGGGTCCATTAGTCTTGTCATTTTGAGCTGGCAACCATCGTGTTTGTGATTGGTGACCTGAGTGATAGTGTGGTAATAAGGGATGGAATAACAAAAGGAGCAAAGTTAAAGTAAGGATACAGTGAGGCTCATCCAGTTGAACCCTCTGAGGGCTCTTCTTGGTCCTTCACTCTAGGTAATTTCAGACGTGACGGGCCTTTCGGCCTGCCACGCTGAACCCTGGACCTTGGATCCCGGTCCATGATCAGACTGGCCGTCCATCAGACGTGCCGGCCTGATCACTGTGGGGAATTTCGGAGGGGGGCGGGGCTGAGGAGTTTGCCCACCTTGTTAGAGTGACCAGACCAAAGAGATTGAGGAACTTGGCTCAGCAGTTCCTGTTGCAACGAGGTAGTGTCGAGCTGTTCCTGTGGTTGGTCAGAAACAGC
>QEPC01015423.1:6980-39227 GCA_003113815.1 Sphenodon punctatus
CCCCCCCCCCCCCCCCCACACACAATGGGTTGGATCAAGGGCCGGGATGAGAATCCAGGCTGCGCGGCCTGTAACACGTTCCCATCCCATCTCCTCCCCCATGGATCGGACGACAGTGAGAGCCCATAGAAGCAGCAAGCCAGTAGCCAGGCTTGCCCAACACAGACCAGGATTGCATTAGCCCCGTCGGCCGCAGCATCCCCTCAGTGACTGGAATGGCCTGCTCCTTGCTCAAAAATGTATCATCTGCTGCAGGAGGGGGCAAGGTATGGTCCCCCCAGGGATCATGCCCGTAGCTCCTGAGTGTAGAGGCCCACTTGCAGGAAGGGGGGTGGGGGGAGAGAATCAAGAATCCTGATTCCCTCCTGATCAGTCCAGGGCAGAAATGGGGAATTTTTTCCCTCCAAGGGGCCACTTTAGAAATTAGTCCAAGTTCCAAGGGCCGCATCGAAGTTCAGGATGGAGGTACTTAAGGGGTGCATTCAGGAAGAGATGGGTCCAGATCATGGATCTGTCCCCTCTCCTTCTCTGCAGGCCCCCAATCTCTGCTCCCTTCCCCTGGGCTGAGTTTTTCAGTGCTTGGGGGTAGGAAGTGGATCCAGGGGCCAGATGCAGGAAATGGTCCCATAAAAATGATCCAGAGGCTGCATTTGGTCCTTAGACCTGAGGTTCCTTCCGCTCCCCTGGTCCGGGGCCTGCAGGAGGAGGTTTCCGATTCCCTACTGATCAGCCCAAGACTTTTAGAGAGGGTGGGAGAGAGAAAGGGATCCTGATTCCCCGCTAACCAGCCCTGGGATTTGAGGGAGGCAAAGAGAGATCCGGCTTCCCCTGCGGATTAGCTCAGAACTTGCAGGAAGAATTCAGCCAAGAGGATTTCTAATAGACCGTAGGGGCTTTCAGGGAGGGTGGGGGAGAGAGGGATGCGGATTTCCCACCAATCAACCCTTGGGTTTGCAGGTAGGGAGGAGGACCCTGATTCCCTGCTGATCAGCCCCAAGGGCTTTACAGGGAACAGCTGATGAACAACAGGAACACCTTCTCCCTGGCCTGCCCTGCGAGCATAGAACTAGGAGCTTGCAAGGCAGGTGTGGGAGCAAAAGAGTTTTACCAAGACAGCTCAGATAGATCTTTTCTTGAAAAACATTTATCCTCCCCCCGCCACTAATTTTTACATTGACGGTTAATTGATTAAATCCACGCAGAAAATAAGACATTCCAAATTCCCAAAGAAGAAAACATTTGCAAACCACTCACCAAGTTGGCTGCGAAATCGTCGAAGAAGAATGTGAATTATTGCCAATTTGTAAAATCAAATTTGCCCCAACAGCCTGCTTCTTTTGGATCCACGGGCCTGCGCCCTCCTCGACCCTGCCTCTCTCTTGTGCGGGCTTTTTAAAATCAATGTCAGTGACTTGCCGTGCAGTTCAGCAAAGGATTAAACACGGGCTCCTGTGGGGAGCACTGGAGTCATCGTTAGAAAAATAAAAAGTGGTCTTTAAAATATTTAAGAAGGAGGAGCCAGGCTCAGATTATTTATGAACTTGAGGAAGCCCAGCCAAACCTCCCGAGACCCTTCCCTCCATTTGGACATCTCAGCTGTGACAGCCAGGCCTCAGAACGGCAAAATATTCACTGGCGGCGCTTTGAAAAATAAAGACGTCGCGTTGCCCTCGGTTTAAACAGGGATCAGAGCCTCCTGCAGAAGGGCCAGAGACAACGCTGCCAAGAAGAGTCGGAGAAACTGAAATGATTTGGGTTTCGGAAATCCGTGAATCAAACCTGAAGGGCCATTTCCCTTAGTAAGAACAAGAGAGACGGCAGACCGGGTCAGGCCGATGGTCCATCTAGCCCTGGTATTTTCATAAACTGGCTTGTACTGATCGATGCAAATTTGTCCAAATGTAAAAGCCCATCGTACACACGGCTGGGTGGCAATCTTTCTTAACCAGCAAATACATAGAGAAACAAGACTGGCTGGTTTAAAATAGGCCACTGGGCGCTGCTAACTGCCCATGCACACCGCACTTCCTCCCCCGCTTTCCCTTAATCTGTGCTAACCGCCTGCCCCCCAAGCAATGCCTTCTGACCCATGCTGATTACTATCCGGTACAGCAGAGAACAAGAGAGGCTCCTGGTCTCTCCCTCTGTTCCCCTTCCTTCGTACCCTCCCCCTCCCCATCTCAGATTGTAACCCTAGGGCAAGGACCGTGTCTATTCAATGCACCAGGTACATTGCTGGTGCTATATAAATGCTTGCTAATAATAATAATAATTAATAAGGGATGATCAAAGAGGAGGTCAGGATTTCACAAGTACTCAGAATGGGAAAGCTGGGCAGCTCCCCCCTCTGAAAGAGCGTGGGGTGCATGTAGGGTTGCCCCCTCCACACATTTTTAAGGAACACTTGCATGTTGCAGGCCCTGCATGGGTTCCAATGTGCAGAGGGGTCAAGGCTACTGTGAATGGGCCCCAGGTAGAGCCAGGGGCTCTGCCCTCGCCAGGGGTGAGCAGGCATCGCTGCCCCCAGCTGTACTTAGCAACATCTGGAAAGCGTCACCTCCCCCGGCTGGTGCAAGAGTCCAGGTTGATGCAAATGGGGCTGGCAGAGACCGACGGCGATGGGCCAAATCACCAGCTGGTGTAAATCAGTCACGCTCCAGTGGTGTCAATGGGGGCCAGATCCCCCTGCTGGTGTAAATGAGGCTCACTTCACTGGCGTCAACAGTGGCCAGATCTCTTCCTGGTGACAATCAACTCTGCTCCACTGGAACTAAGGGGCCGGGGGGGGGGGGGGGGGNGGGGGGGGGGGGGGGGGGGGGGCATTCCCACCGAGTGTAATCAAGCCTTGCTCCACTGGCCTCAGTGGGGGCCAAATCCCCAAGCTGGTATAAATTGCACCAGCCCCAGGATGCAGGGAGCAAGACGCAGCCACGGAATTCACCCCACCCAGGAGCAAGGTCCGTGTGTCCTTTGGACTCTGCGGCAACGTGGCCCCCCCCACGCAGGGTGGCCACTCGGAGCCTGTGATGGCCACAGGAAGCAAGAGGGGGAAAGCTATGCTGGTTTGCTGCATTCTCAGCTTCCTTGACAACTTGCCACCTCTCCCGCTGCTCTGCCCTGCGGAACAGCCAGCCACTCTCTCTGGGTCACGGAGGGCGAGGTGGTGGAATCCGTTTAAACAAAGCCATTTCAGGGGGATAACGGGGGCGCATGTCTGGATCGACTTTCCAAAGAGCGCTGAGCTGATGGGGAAACCACACAGAGTCGGAGGAGACAAAATCATTCTGACGTCTGTGGGTGAATCTGCCAGGTTTTCGGTCGCACATGGGCCTTCCTGACCCCTCGTACCCCTGCCTTACTCGGGAGGAAGCAGTTTGTAGACCGCACCGTAGATCTTGTAGTGGACTAACGTCTCTTGACGAGAGTGTACAAGATTCCAAGCCCTTCCTCCGGCATGAAAGGAGTCAGGAAGCGCTCTGGGCAGCCCAAGAGTTTGCCTACTCTCCCCAAAAGAAGCTGGTCCTAGGGTTGCTGCCTAGGCAGATTTTTAAGGAACACTTATTGTGATGAGGAGATACAGGTCTAACAAATACGTAAAGGTTAAACATGTAAAGCAGAGAATTGGAAACTCGCTTCATGCAATGAAGAACTGCTAAGTTCATGACATTGAGAGAATGTGTAATCAGAAAAGGACAACACCTCTGTGGACTAGTCATAGACCATTGAGTTGCAAATTGATTTCTTCCTGTGGATGTGACTGAAAGCACAGGATCACCTGGTGGGAAAAATCAAACAAAGGACCCTGGAAAGGTACTTAAGGGGGAAGACAAGACCAAGAAGAGAGATCAGCTTGTTCAGCTTCATCTGCATCATCACATTTTACCAGCCGGAGAAGGGCTGCACCAAAGAAACTATGAAATAAGGATTATTGGGAACTCCAAGACTGGTACCCAGTGACATGAACTGAAATAGCCGTGGACCTGGATTAGGGCAAGCCTAAATCAGGAGAATCCAAGTACAGATAGGAATGCGTTATTGGTTATCTTGTTTTTATTTCTGCACTCTCGAGTATAATCTTGTACTGCAGCTCATTCATGAGTTATTCATTAAACTTCTTTTAACTGAACTTCGCACAGTCCAGTGGAATCACTAATCCTAACATTAGCGGGGCACAGTTTGGAGTTAATTCTGTGTTTACAAACCCAGACAAATCTAGAAAGAAAGAGTCTGTGCTGGGAAACTCTGTGGCTGAAAAGGTGACAAGAAGGTTCCCCCGTTGCAGGCTCAATCGGTTCTAGAGAGAGAGCTGATCCAGTGGGGGCGGAAAGCCGGGAAAACTGAGTTACGACAGCCTAGAGCGGGGTAGTGAGACCCCAATCCCATGACACTTATGGAAAAAATACATGTTGCAGGGCCTGCATTGGGCCACAGGCGCCAATGCAGGCCCTGCAACATGTATTTTTCATAAGTGTTCCTTAAAAATCTACCTAGGGAGCGACCCTAGCTGGTCTGTCCAATAGAAGGTTGCAATTGCACTCGCCAAGCCACCTATTCTGAACTAATCCCATCGAAGCCCCTAGGGGGTGTGTCCCACTGCACGAGCATCAACTGGAAATGCGCTATCGTCGCGACTACCCGCGAGCAAGTGGGTTTTTGCAGCTGCGGCCCTCGTCTGGGCTACTCGGAGCAAGGAAGCGTCCACACTCTCTAGCCAAAAATATAGGACAGAAGGAAAATCCAAGCTGGGCGGTGAAAATAAACGCCCCTATCGCCAGGGGGACCCGTGTTTGTGGCATTTCCCCCACTGAGAGCAGCGACCTTCCCAGGCTCCTGCCCATACGTGTCCCGTGGCCATTAGTAACCTCCTCCCTCCCGTGTTCCTTTTAGCAGCCAGTCCTGGTGTAAAGAGGGCCCCGAGAGCATTCAGCTCCACAGTCCTACAAACATAAAACAGCTGCCTTTGCAAAGAGACACCGCTAGGGGCAACGAAAACTGAGACCGCTGGGGAAATCCAGGTTCAAGGCAGGGGAGCCTTCACCGATCGATGCCAACGGAGGCAGAGGTGGAATGGGGTCCTGGCAGCATAGGCAACTTAGGGGGGGATGTGCAGAAGCCCTATAGAACCCCTGCCCAGACCCCACTCCTGTGCCCCCCCCCCCATCGACAACTACCAGTCACCTTATGCCTGGCAGGGAGGCAGGGGGCCCAGTGTTTAGAAGAGGAGAAAGGGATTCAGGTGTGTGTGTGTGTGTGTGTGTGGTGGGGAAGGGGCATGCTGTGCCCACGCTGTGGTGGGTGTGCAACCGTATGGCGTGAGGGTGGGGTGAGGTTTACCAGCAGGGAGCTGCAATGGCTCATTCTCCACCTGCCAAGATGGAAGCAGCTGGTGTCACCATCGCAGAAAAGTAGCATAGTGGCCTCTCAGCCCCGTCCATGAGCCCTAGGGCTACAAATCCCCCCCCCCCCAGCCTCTCCCAACAAACAGCTGACAGGCCAGACCGCCCCCCCCCCCCCCCCCATCCTCAGCACAGCACTGACCCCGACAGTGGCGTGGGGACAGGGGTGATTCTTCTCTCATACTCATGGCTGGCTGAAGGTGGAAGCGTTTTCCCCTAGGCCTCAGCTCCTGGCTCCCGGAGACACACGAGGAGAGTAAAATCGCTGCATAGGGAACATTTCTTTCCCTCTCGGAGGCAAAGAGAAACTTGAAAACCCAAGCTATCCCTACCTGAGTCTGCAGAGAGCCTGAAACCGTAGCTCCAGGATTGGTGAGCTGCTCTCTCCATCCTAACTGGAAATGGTGCACCCACCCGTTGAGTCCCCTGCCCACTTCAACTGCCAGACAGCACCCATCCCAGTTGGCTACAGTCAGGGACAGGTGCTGACTACGATGGCACAAATCGTGCCGTTCCTTGCGGTTCCAGCCATCCCCTGCGGTGATTGCCTGGTTTCGCGGTGATGTGGGGAGATGCGCGTGGAGCCGGGAGCAGCTGGAGAGGTGCGAGGAGCTGGGCTGGGCTGAGGGGGGTGGGAGGAAAGTTCTTGAAACAGAAGAAAGACAATTTATTTTATCTTGTGTCCGTTTTGATTAACAAAGTGGTTCGATATGTCAAACCCGTTGGAAATGCATGCTGGGAAGCAAACTCGCATGCACAAAATTTGCATGATTATGCAAATAATTGCAGGGATTATGTGGAGATTGAGTGGGCTTCTCAAAAATGCAAATCAAATCATATATAGTAAATTGTAGCCCTGTATTAGGGCTGAAACTTGGTTTCCGGTTAGATTCCATTTCCGACAGATCCATCCGGTTCGATAATTCTGGCGTAAATCAGAACGAACGATTGTGCTGATTTCCGTTTGCCGGAACATTGGGGGGGGGGCACGGAATTCCACCATGTGCACAAAACGGCGCTGTCCGTACGCGAAGTGGCGGTGCTGGGATAGCTGCCACCATGTTACCGTCCGGTCGGAATTCCGCTCTTTAAATTCCGATCGATGGGAATTCCACTCAAAATTTCAACCGCCTGCTCCACAAAAACTGGAAAGGTGGTTTTGTATTGG
Organism: Sphenodon punctatus; assembly: GCA_003113815.1. Taxonomy (NCBI): domain Eukaryota; kingdom Metazoa; phylum Chordata; class Lepidosauria; order Sphenodontia; family Sphenodontidae; genus Sphenodon; species Sphenodon punctatus. The sequence goes on from QEPC01015423.1 coordinate 13,545, forward strand.
CCCCGTCCCATATCGGCTGTAGAACCTGAGGGGATGGTTGATTGGCATTCAAAGCAGGCTCCGCAGGCTACCGGCTGGGCAGAATCCTTGGCGCTGCTGAGCCTCCGAGTCCGACAGGTTATCACTGCACAAACACACGCCTCCTCTTCCAGAGCACGGATCCTTCCAGCGCAGTCAGATCTCAGCCAGAAGGTCACCTTGCAGCTCACCGTCCCTGTCAATCGACGCTTCCTCGCAAGGGAGGGGACTAAGGCTCAATCGCCTGAAAGCCCAGAGCGCTGCGCTCATCTGGCAGCCGTTGAAACGAGCCCACGGCAGCCGGGGCGCACTTCCAGGCGGAGTCAGATGAGATGTCAAAGGCACAAAGAGGGAGACCTTAGTCAGAATTGGTCGGGACGACGTGGCTACGTCCCCAGCCCCACTTAGCAGAACAGCTGAGCCTGGAGCAGGGTGAGGCCCATGTAGGGAAGGGTGTGGGGCACAGGAGGGCAGCAGGGGCCTGATCGGGGAGCTGCCCAACCAGCAGCTGTAGTGGTGCCACAGTGCATCAGAAACCGCAGCTCAGGGGCGTCGCTGTCACAGGGAAAGGAGGAATATTTATCCTGGAACCCAAGCTGGGCGAGGGGGCAAAGGGTCCAAACTGGGCTGGGGAGGCCCCAAATCCAGAGGTGTTGCAGCATGGCCGTGTGGAGACCGAGCTTAGTGAGAGTGGACGTGCCTGCAACGCGCCGCCCAGAGGGCGCCACCCAGAGGGGAGCAAGTGGCGGCGGTGGCGGTAGCAGTTGCGGCACGAGGCAGGCAGCGCAGTGGGACTTGGGAGCAGCATGTGGAGGCAGGGAGAGGCACTGGGGGGAGGAAGGAGTGTCTCTGAAGTCAGAGCAGCGGATTCACCTGATGGGGGGGAAAGGGGAACAAGTCCCTTTCTTGCACCTGGGTCCCTTTCAACCTAGCTACACCCCCGTCCCAGCTGACAAATCTGCAAACAAAGACTTGACAAATCCGTTTGCGGTATTGGGTTCATTTCAGGATAAACTGAATCCGGATTGGCACCCTGTGAAACCTTGGCACCTGGGATTGAGTTTGGCTCCGGTTTGGGTTCGATTCCTTCAACTTTGCACAAGACGCTAAATTGGTGAAAATCTTTCCTCCTCTACCTGGTTATTTATTCATTTTTTTTTAGCACATGAAAGGGTTAGTTAGGGTGCAAGATGCAGGGTTCACCTGCAAGATGCGCGTCTCATCCAAAACGTTTAATGCGGAACCCTAAATTTAATAATTGTGCAAACTCCATTGCATGCATTTTTCATGAACACATGAAGGATTTCATTCTGGGTGTTTTCCCACATGACGGGCTGCTTCGACTGCCACGGATGTCTGCAGGCAGCGGAGACAGCCCCCTCCCCTCCGGTCGGGATCGCTGGGCCGCCAAAGAAGTGTGACAGCAGCCCGGCCCAGGGCGACGTGTGTACAAGTGTCTGCATATCCCTGCCCCGCATGCAGCGTCCTTCCCCACACCCCCAACTGACACGTGGCCATGGCAGCCAATGACGGTGGCCATGGCGCCCGTCCCCCACTCTGAACCAGGTTGAGTGAAACGGGTTATCAGAGGGGACAGCTCACTTCACTCCAGGGCCGGCGCTGGCTCCCGACTGTGGTGTAAGCGGACGGCCATTTTGAAATGTGACGTTGGGCACGGATAACTCTGTGCCCAGCGTCTCGTCTGAAAACACCCTCTGTTGTCAAACTGTCTGCATCAGAGGATGACAATAGACACACACGCCTGCCCAGGGTGTGTATAGAAGATGGCAGACACCACCCTTAGGGCCTGGTCAGGGCACACAATACACCCTCCCCTGCCCCAACAAATGTGAAACTGAGAGGCCAAACTAGCTCTCGAACTCCCGCTCCTGCTTGTATCGGCAACGCCTCCCGCAGGAATGTATTTCAAACATTTAATTAAGAGGATCAACCAACCAAGGTGTGGAGGAGTGAGGAGATAGTTGTATATTCAAGGGGTAACATGAAAGGAAATCAGCATGTGCAGATCAGCGTATCCATAGGAAGGCGGTCACACGAACACCTGAGCCTATCTGTACGTGCCTGGATTCTTCAAACCAGAGGGCCCCCTGCATTACTGTAGCTGGGCTCCTTGGTGATTCTGAGGACACCCCCCCCCCATTTCTGATTGCCCTTTCCCCGTGTTTAGATGGCCCGCCCAGTTCCTAAGAGGCGCTGGATGGAGCTACACCTCCAGGGGCAAGGAGGAGAGGAAAATCCACCTTCATGAGCGTGGGGAACAAGGCAACGTTTCCTGCAGGTCAAACTCTGACCTGAGCGTCTCCAACCTCGGCCTGAGTCTGCAGAGAGCCTGAAATCCAAAAGTCGTGGCTGTTTTACCTGAACCCAAACCCAACGAAGCAGGCTGTCCGAGCCTGGCCTGGTCCAGCTCCGAGGGTGCCAAAACCCAGCACCAGGTCCCTGTGGGGGTTGATAGGGGAGAGTCTGGAAGCTGTAGGCATTTGGAAGCGGGAGAGCTGGGAATCGGTTGGCCAGACCTCCCCTTTAAAAGAGAACGCTTATGAAAAATACATGTTGCAGAGCTACACTGGAAGCCATGCCGCCCTGCAACATGCCGTTTTCATAAGCATCCTCTTTTAAAGGGGAGGTCTGGCCACCCTAGCTGGGAAGTTGGCAGTCGAGTCCACGTGCTTAGGCCTGAAGGAGAATTTTCCACCCTGGTTCGATTGTCAGAACCAGGCATTTTGTCCAGGCTGATCATTCATTCCAATTTCTGATTGGATTAAATAAATCCGCCATTTTGTGCAGGTGCACATGGCGCTGCCCACACTCAAAGTGGCGGCAGTGCCAGCGCCACCATTTTGCACATGGGCAGTCATTTTGAGTGGCCATTTTGTGTAGGCGCAAATGTCCAATTTAGAAATGATTCTTATTTTTCTTCAACTACGATGCTGATCGGAAACTTTTCCAGTCAGCATTCCGGTCGAAACAAGGGGGAAAACTGTTCCATTTTCGTGGACATGTTCCGCAAAAGCGGAACCGTTTTTTCAATTCACGCCTACCCAGGCTGGACTTCATTTGTGTTGTGGTGTCACTTCCTGTGGGTGCCTTATATAGGCCAGGGCAGCCAATGGGGAGGCAGCTGGGGCCAAGCCAATCAGGGAGAGAGGTGGGTGGTGGAGAAGTACAAGGCGCTAGCTCCAGGAGACCTGGTGGATGAGTGGGTAAGAAGCGAGACCTGGGTTCAAAAGCTGACATAGGCGGAACCACAGCATGGAAAGTAGGGAACTGAACAAGCTCTAGAGTCACTTGCTTCAGCCTTGTCTTATGGAAATTAGAAAAATGCACTTGCCAGAGAAGAGGAAGATTAAATGGTCTGGACACATGAGGAGTTGTACGGTTTAACGGTTTCCGCTGCAGCGTCATTCACCAACTGAGCATATCTTTGCTGGGTAATTTTCTGCTAACTCTCAGCCAACTCAGGAAATGACATCGTCTGTCTCCCTTGTGCACACAGGCACGCCAACTGATTTTTGTTTTGTTTTATTTTATTTAAAACATCGCTGCTCTTGGAAGTAATTTCAGGTGAGATCTCCAGAGTATCATCGCTCTTGCGCTAAGTGCCCTCGATCGTCTGGTAATGGGATTGGCAACTCACCCAGAACTCGGCGCCGGGAGGAAAGCAATTTCAGAAATAGGCCGGCCCCACCCCACTCTGTAAAACAAGTGTGTCAAGATGACAGAGCCGTTCTCAAGGCAACCTTAGCCGACTGCCCGTGGCTGGAAGGAAAGACCTTCTCCTTGCTTCTCTAGGGCAGCCCTGAATCCCTCACTAGGAGGTAACTTTCGGTACGGTCGGCTGGTGTTCTTTCAAAGCCCCGTCGCAGGCATGGCATGGCATGGCGGAACCAAAGGAGAAGTCCATTTGTCAGCAACCATTGAACCAACTCCCGATCTCCCATGCTGCACTGCTTCATTCTCTCTTCCAAATGGGCATCTGATCCAGACCTGCTTAGATCTACCTTGTTGGCAGGGCATTTGGAGACTCCGCCAGGCAGACCCTCCCAGAAGGACGCAGACCTACGATCCTAAAACAATGGTGGGGGGTCCCAGGCTGGATATCCCCTACCTACAGCACTGCAGACCCAGGTGGCCTTCAAAAACATCGGAGGAAGGAGATGCCGCGATCGGCCGCCCTACCCAACCTATTCTACGGCCCCAGCGAGGCGTAGACTTAGGACATTTTCTCAATATGTCATCAAAGTCTAGTTGGCAGGGATTTAAGCCCATCTCCTCCTGTTCAAGCTTCAGTGGCAGAGGAAGACAAATGTTCCTCAGCTTTTTTGTGGCCCTCCTTTTAGATGTTTGAAACCTGCCATCACAACCGGCTGAACCTATCCAGCTCCTTCAACCTTTCCTCATATGGCTGGTCATCTAACCCGACCCCCTTTGCACCCAATGCGCCAGGAGTGGCAGTGGGAGGGTCTTGAGCCCTATTCATGTGGGACCACATAGTCCTTTAGGCGATTGTAGAAGAGGAGGGGGAGCAGGGCAGAAGTCTATGGAAGTTTGGAGGGGGGCGGGGGGGGCTATAACACCCCCAGCCTCTTGCTACCCATCATGAAAACCACCACCTACGATCAGACCAATGAACTATCTGCTCCCAATGTCCCATCTACCGCAATGGCCAATTCCAGCTGCTTCCTTGGAAAATATTGGGCCCCGTTCCTTCCTGATCAGCCAGCTGGGGACCAGCTGAGCCTCTGAAGCATGAGCGTAGAAAGCATTTGTAATGAATGACCCTATTTATAAAACAATCCCCCGCCCCCGAACAATGGTAGAAGAACCCTCTGTAGACGCTGAGTGGGAACGCCTACAACAGGGACATACTGGGGCCTTTAAAGGAGGCTTGGCCTTCTGGGACTTGTAGTCCACAAGGGAGCAGCAGTGCATGCTGGGAAGGCAGGCCAGGGGATATAAGCCGTGTTCTCATCTCGGAGGGACCTGGAGTGAGCTTGCAGCTGGCGATAAGGTTCTCAACCTAGTGAAGCTTGTCAGGATCCTCCCCCGTCAGTGCTAGCAAGTGGCTGCTGGAAAGAAAACGCTGGGCTTCGCTGCAGTTGAAAATCTGGCTTAAAATATCAGGTGGATTAACTCTCCCGGACTCGTTCTCTCGACGAAAGGGAAGCTTTCGAATACCGTCACGTCAGACGGGCTCGGCCTTAGGCTGGGGGCAGCAGGGCGATTGCCCCGGGCCCCACACGGATGAGAACCCCACAAAACGTCCCAGGACGGGGAGCGGATCTTCAGATGGGTGGGGCCAGAGCTGGGTCAAAACCGCTCCTCCTCCCTCCCTCCCCAGAATCCGGCTGCAGCACGGTGCCCCATAGCTCTGGGGCTTCCGGGAGGGAGCGGTCAGCTGTGCGAGGCCCCACTCGGGCCCCTGCCTCTGCCAATCCAACCCCCCCGCCCATAGAGCTAGTCCTGTCGTTCCGATGGTCCGGTCTGCCCAGCGTCCTGTCTCCGACCGCGACCACCGAGGGATGCTTCCGAAGGAAAGGACAAGAACAGGGCATTATGGGATGACCCACCCCTTGCTGCTCACTCCCAGAGGTCGCACCCCCCCCCCTTCTGGCTAAGAGCCATTGACAGACCTAAACTGCACTGGTACCAACGCAGCCCTGCACCCGCCGGAATGCCAACCTCTTCTGGCAGGTTTTCCCCAGCCCCCCCTCCCCCCAAATTGCTTATTGATGCTTCTTTTAATACTGTTACCCTGCAGGATCCCTGGTTTGTGACTGTTTTAAAAATAGTCTTTATCCCCCCCCCCCTCCCTCGAGCGAAACACGTGCCCTGCGACTTCTCAACTTCATGGATGTCGCCTTCTCTCTTCCTACGATCCCCTCCCCCTTCTTTGTCCATCCTAGATTGTAAACCCCTCGGGGCAGAGACCTGTCTCTGATTAATGATTGTTCCTTGCCAGGTAAATGGGTGGCTCTGTATCAGTTAGAAGAACACCAGGTTTGACCACCGGCCCCTCTAGCTCAGCGTCTTCTCTCGGACAGCGGCTGGTGCATTGAGCGGTTGTATCCGATTGTAAACCAGGGGGTGGCCAGACTTACGAGGCAGGACGGTCATCCATTTCATCCAGGTGCCAACCTCAGGTGATCGACCAGGCCTCCTCCCCCTGGCTCCCAGCTCTGGGGCACCTCAGCAACTCATCTCAGGAGCGGAGAGAGCCTTCCCTGCTGCACTGGAGGAACCCTCCTAGCCTGTCTCCTTCCTGGAGACATTCCCTGGGTCTTGCTCTCCTCTCCCGAGAGGTGACCTCTGAGAGGCTGGTCCCGCTCTCCACACCATGATCTACCGGAGAAACCCTGGGATCCACCTCCTCCATCAGGATTTCCCTAGCTCGTCATGAGTGAAACGGCGTCTTCTTCCCCTTCACTCAGAATCTAGTTCCCTGTAACTACGTGAAGCACGTGCACCTGCAACTTCTCAGACTCAGGAGTGTACTCCTGTCTCTCCCTTGTCTCTTGGATTGTAAGTCCCTTTGGGAGGGACCTGCCCATAACTACTGATTGTACAGCACCAGGTACATTGCATGTGCTATATAAATAAATAAATAATACATATTAATAATACCAGTAAGTTACAATTGACCTCTTGGACACCCCTGCTGGAAGCTCCTCAGGGCAGGAACCTGACTCTAATTAATTAATTAATTAATGATTGTACAGCACCAGGTACATTGCTGGCACTATATAAATAATAATAAAATCTAACTTATACAGAGTGACTCATTCCCCGTCATTCAATCTCTGAGCCACTGGAGGTCTCGAATCAGCTTGGCCAACAGGCATGTTCATTAAAAAAAAAAAAAGAGGCCTGGGTGATGAAGAGATTATATAATTCAAGCATCAACAAAATGTCTTTTCCGACACCACATTTTTACAGAGTCTCTGTATTATCGGACTGTGCACCGTTTGGCTTCCTACACAGTAGGATGAATTTGACTTCTCTTATAGGAAGTTACGCTGAAATATATATATTTATATATATTTATAGTTATGTACAGTATATATATATATTCCAAAAGGTTCCTTGGAAGAGCCCAATGCTTTACGATCCATCCGAGACCGTCGGGACGCCTCTGATCTGGCATCGTTAGCAACCATCGTTCAGAGTAACGGCAGGCCGCCCTGCCGTGTCGGTCCTTTGATTTTTCGACAGCAGCCAACGCTTCTCAGGTCCTTCCATCTGGAGCGATTGTTATCGAGACCGGATTCACTGGGATGCATCGGTGCTGGATGAATTTAAAGCCCAGTGTAAATTTGCCGGGGGGATTGGGTGAAGCCAGCTGGTTGCAATGCTACAATGGTGCTTTTTCATAGTTTTAATATTATTTTTTTAAAGCGGATCAGTCTAATAAATAAAAACAATGGGAGGAAGTAGGTTACTGGGGTTTTAAAGAAAGCCAGGGATGAGGAAGGAAATGGATGAACAATCGCCTCCGTGATTCTTGGCAGCAGGATGGGGTTGGAGACAGAGGAGTGGGTTCCAGCCACCAGCAATATTTCTCAAAATTGACCTTTTCCTCTCTACAATTCAGGATAATAAACCAAGTGGAAAGTGATGCTGTTCATCAGAGTCTGGGTTCAGAGGCTATTTCTGGGCTCGGTAAAAAGATGACTTGGAGTCCATGTTGTTTTTGATGAGGGGATAAACTTGATGCTACATTTTTGTCCTCGGAAAGGCGACGGCCACATGGTGCAGAAGCCACAACATTCTTCTCGCAGGACGTGCGACGACTGCATGTTCTTAGTGTTACATTCATCTCCTGGAAAAGGTACTGACTGTGCGGTCTAGAAGCCACAACGTTCTTCTCGTTGGACGTGTGATGACTGCATGTTCTTAGCGTTACATTCTTCTCCCTGGGAAAGGTACCGACCATGTGCTCTCGAAGCCACGATGTTTTCCTTGTTGGATGTGTGATAGCTGCCCAGTCTCGTTGCTATATTCTTCTCCCTAGAAAGATGACGGCCAGTTCATCTTCAAGTTCTTGACAACTCCATGGTCTCAATGCCAGAGTCTTCTCCCAGGAAGGACACCGAATAGGTGGTCTTCAAGCCACAATGTTCTCGTTGAAAAAGTGATAGTCTCAATGCTACATTCTTTGCCCTGAAAAAGGGATGACCATGTCATCTTCAAGCTGTGACGTTCTTCATAGCTGCATGGTCTCAGTGGTCCACACACTGCTCCTAGGAAAGATGTCAGTCGTGTGGTCTTGAAGCCACATTGTTCGAAAGGTGATAGTCTCAAATAATGCTACATTCTTCTCTCTGGAAAGGCGATGACCTCAGAATTTTCAAGCTACAAGGTTCTTGGTAGTGGCACAGTCTGGATGTTACATTCCTCTCAGAAAGGCGATAAACACGTGATCCTGAAGCAACCACATTCTTCTTGCTGGGAAGGCGACAGACTTGATGCTACATTCTTTTCCCCCAAAAGGTGCTACCCAGAGTCACGTTTTATTCCAAGAGTGAGCCACGTTCTAGTCCTCAACAGGTGCCAACTGTGTGGCTTGGGAGCCACGTTCCTCTCCTACAAACGGTAGGGTCTTCGAGTCATGTTTTTCCAACACGGTCTTAACCCCACCTTGTCCTCCTAGGAGGGGGGAGTTGAGGGAAGTCGGGTATCCAACGTATTCATTAAAAATAAAAAAAAAGCTCATTCCAATGCTCAGCTAAGACAATCCACGGAGCAAAGGGCTTCCCCCTCCCCGTCCCCCACCAAGGTCGTGGGGGAAGCTAGCGCGAATCAGCATCGTCGGGTCAGTAGTTGAACTGTCCGCTGGGCTTGATTGGGGGTGAGGAGGGCATGAAGAGTGGCTTGGGTGGCACATCAGGCTTCATGGAGGCCGACCGCTTGATGCCGCCAGCGATGGGCATGGCGCTCTGATCGCCGTAGCTGTGCTGCCTGGACAGGAAGACGTTGTGGCCTTCCAGAGGCACCGACGTACCCGTGGAGTGCATGCGAGTGAGGAGGGCGGGCGGTGGGTGCTGCCTCCCAGTCTGGCTCATGCTGTGATGCCGGGAGAGCATCGCGCCCCCGCCGCCGGCAAAGTTCATGAGCTTCGGAGCCGAGCAGAGAGAGTGTCTCTGGGAAGGGTGCCTGCCGGGCTTCTCCATACACGACTGTGGGGGTGGATCTTGGGGAACATCCAGCCTCCGGGGCAGACTGTCCCTGGGCAGGGTGGAGGAACTATAGTAGGGCGCACTCTCTGTGTCCGGGATCTTCGGCTGGACCCTGTTGGCGAAGGACATGGCGGAATGGGGGCTGATGGCAGGATGGTGCCCGGGGGTACAACCCAGCATCTTCTTGGGGGAGCCACTGGTTTCATGGAGATGCCTCAACAGCTCTTCCAGCGTGGTCACCTCCACCCCTTTGGGCAGGTAGCACTGGGAGTGTCGCACTAGCACCCGCTCCGAGTTTGGGATCTTCTTTTCGTCCAGGTAGCCGGTCAGCGGGGCATCATAGCCGTGGAGGTTGCTGGGCAGCGCCATGGCGTTGGGGAACTGGAAGAGTTGGGCATTGGGGATGGGCATGTGAAACATCTGGGCCTTGCTCTGCGACTCCTTGGCGTTGTTACAATTCTGGTTCTTCTCCCATTGGTTCTTGATGGCCTTCATGTTCTTCATCGGCAGCTCCGGGGTAGACTCGGGCGTGGGCAAGCCCGAGAGCTCGGGATGCTCTTTGACGCCAGCTTTGGCCGTCCCGTTGGGCGGCTCTTTCTCGTTCGGCAGCAGCGTGGTGTAGAGTTTCGGAGAGGTGGCCTCCATCAGGCCGTCTTTGGAAGGGTTGTCCAGTAGGCTGTTCATCTTGGCCAAACTCCGGAGAGAAAGCGGGCGCTGGATGCTGTTCTCAGGGTCTTTGCTGGCGTGCTTGGACTTCTGGAAGACGTGGTTGCAGTAACAGGAGACGAACAAGCCAGAGAAGAAGGCCCCCAGGATGAAGGCCACAAAGACACAGCCGATCAGGAAGGTGAAATGGACGGTCTTGGAGCTCTCCTGGCCCGCAGCTTCCTGCCTCACCCCTAAAAAGAAGAATTGGACACACACAAAACCAGAGTCAGTTAAACCGGTCCCAATCCTCTACAATAGCTCCCAAGCCTGGTTGAGAACATCCCAATGGCTTGAACCAATTTGGGGGTAGGTGGGATTCAGAATCATTTCGAGGGTCATGAGGACTGGAACACGACCTTCTCCAGGCCGAACCCTTTCCCTTCCGCAGCCCCCTAATTCTTCCCAGATTTCCCCACCAATGGATGCCAGAAGGTGGATATGGAAATGACAGAGAAATGGATGATGGGAAATGGAATCAGATGGAGCATGGGGAGCCAACTGGGGTCCGGCGGGGTGGGGTCATCACTTCCTAGTCAGTCACTTAGCGGAGGTGACCCACAATCTACATCTCTGAACCGGGACAGGTCCTTGATAGCTCCTGCAGAACTCAAAGCTTTCTGCTTCTTGCCCATGGGGTGGCCTGAAAATCATTAATTATATAAGTTAGATAGGAGGAAGTCTGGGCTTCAGGGGGGTGGGGTTACCCTAGCTCTGTGCGTGTGATGTGGGAATAGATCATTTAGTCTGGCTTTTGACTCCAACCTCAACTGCTCCCTAAGAAAGAGAGGAGGGAAGGAAAAATTATGTTGATAAATTTAAGGAGGGAGGGCATAGCTGCAGGGACCTCAGGGGGCCTTTGATCCAGCCCTGGTTGGAAATGTTATGGAAAAGGGGGGATAAAAAAAAAAGGACAAGGGGGTATTCTGAGGGCACTGGGTTGCATAAGTTTGGAATGACGAGTTTTAGAACAATGTCAAGAAAGGGTAGTTAACTGTGGAGTAACTACCTCCCGTCTCACAAATGGGGGGGAAGCAGGAGTTAAATAGCTTTTGCTGTCCTCTGCTGGGGAGCTGCTGGCACGGGGAGCAAAATAACAACAAGCAGCCAGAGGCCCTAGAAATAAAAACGCAAAAGCAAGACGCGCCCAATGGCTTCTGTGACTGCAGGGCAGAGGTAATTACCGCCCTTCTGCACAGAAGATTGCTCTCCTTGGAGGAGGAACTTCTCTCCTCCCTTTGGAGAGGTAGGTACTGCTCCTTTAACATCATCCCCTCTGCTCGGGGGAACAAAGGAGAGGTTAAAGTGAGGTGGGAGGTACTCACCGCCAGGCAAAAGCGTTCGCGGGAAGAAGCCCCGCATCCGATTCGCCCAGCAATTCCAACCGGTCTGTTTTCTTTAGGAACAGGACAGCCTTTAAAATTGAATCATTTCCATTCGCACCAGACGTGGGAGCTTCTCTTCCTTGGTCAGGCTATTACCGTGCTCCACATGGTGAAGGCAAGACCGCCTCGTTTCAAAGCTGCAGGCTCCAAAGGGGAGCGAGAGGCAGAGGAACGCAGCAGCCAGCGTGCCAGAAGGCTCGGAGCTGCAACCGCCTCGGCCCTTAAAACCCAGAATGGCAGGTAAAGCCATCAAAGCGTCTAATGGATAGTTATTAGCGTGCACGTCGGTGAGAGAGACAGCCGGGGAGGGGAACGCAGCACAGGGGGGAGATGGGGATAAAAGGGAAACAGATGGAAGGAAACGGACAAAGACCAGAACAAGGGACTGAAAACAGAGAAAGGGGGGAAGACGAGGACAGACTGTGATTCCCATTAAAGCCAAACTGAATTCGCCGGGGCATGAAGAGCCATTTCCATCCACTTTTTAAAGTCCAATTCGTCTGATGGCTTCACGGAGTCGAGGTTCAATTAGTTGGTTAAGAGGGTAAACGAGGGGTGGGGACCCCAGGTGCTACACACCCATCCCCTCCCCAGGATCAACATGCAGCCGTGTCCCCCCCCCCCCCGTCAGAGAGCGCGTCGGGGGAAGCTGCTGCAGCCTGAGTTGCCGTTGCGGCAGAGCAGAGAGGGGGTCTCTACAGCCGGGGGCAGGAGCAACAGCTGGGGAACCTGCAGCCAAATGTGGCTCGCAGCTAGTTTTTACGGGGCCCCTTGCTGGTTCCAGTTCCTACACCCAAGCGCTTGAAAGACTGAGCTCGGGGGAAGAAGAGAGCGGAGATGAGGGGATCCCAGGCACAGATCCATTATCTGAACCATGGCTCCGTCCCCTCTCCTTGTGCGCCTGCCCTCCTCTCTGCTCCCTTCCCCTGAGCTCAGTCTCTCAGTGCGATCTGTCCCCTCTCCCTGTGCGCCTGCCCTCCTCTCTGCTCCTTTCCCCTGAGCTCAGTCTCTCAGTGCGATCTGTCCCCTCTCCCTGTGTGCCTGCCCTCCTCTCTGCCCCCTTCCCCTGAGCTCTGTCAGTGCGATCTGTCCCCTCTCCCTGTGTGCCTGCCCTCCTCTCTGCTCCCTCCCGCTGAGCTCAGTCTGTCAGTGCTTGGGGGTAGGAACTGGATCCCGGGAACAGATGCAAGAATTGGAAAGTGACCCCAAAGTGTCACCAGGTGACACCTACCAGCCAGTCATGCCGCCGTAGCATTCCGATGGCTCTCAGGTAAATCCTTGGGGAGAAATCCCAGCGGCCCCCCTTGGGAGCCTTGGCTTGCCGATGGGAAGCCAATTTCCAATCTGAATTTGCATAATGCAAATCCAGAGATTTCCCAGGACTACTCTACTCAAGTCTTCACATCAGCCCTAATTCACATCTCCCGTTGGGTAATGAGCTGGTCCATCATTGCATTAGCGTAGCATCTGCACACGTCACAGTCATTACCGGATTTATCCAGCCTGGCCCACTGGGAGGCGGGCCAGTGCTGTTATCTTCATTGTATGGAGGCCCAGAAGGATCAAGTGACTAGCTCAAGATCAGAGAGGGAGTCTGTGGCAGATAAACGGGATGAACTATGGGCTCGTCTCCTAACCACTGGGCACCCTTCCTTCCCCCCAAAAGAGCTTCTCAAAGGGGAAATGCTCCAAACAAAGGGGTCGGACTCTTGGGTGCTGAGAGAGGGCGTTTGATTGTAACCCCCGGTTCCCACCTGGCCCTGCTCCTTCTGACATGGCCACACCCCCTTGCTGAGCGCCGTGACATCACAACGCTCGGAAGAGGCGTGGCCGCATTGGAAAGGGGCAGCCCCAAGGGGAATCCCATTCCTTCCTGATGTCACCTCATCCCCGAGCGTCACGATGTCACGGCGCTCTGAAAGAGGCGAGGCCAAGGGGCTCGTCCATCCCCTGCTCCGCCCCGCCGAATTTAATTCTGCTGCTGATGAGCCTTGAGGCCCCTTTCAGGACCTACAGCTGAAAAAGTCAGTTGAATTTTTTTGATCCAATCCATCAAAAAAACAACCACACCCCCCCACCATTAATACAAACGTTTTCTGTCACAATTTTCTTTTTTAAAATTTCCCACTTTATTTTCAGGTTTTAGACAACCGCAAGGTACTAAAAATGAAATGTTCTTGGTTTCCCAGCCACCGAAGATATATTCCGCGGGAACCACAAAGCAAGCCCCCAATTGAAACAGACACACTCGGGAGATTTGGGGTGGGGGGGCAGTTGAGCTTGGGAGACAAGAGAGACACTAAGGAATGGAGAGAAAGGGAAAGAGACAGACAGACAGACAGTATCGGTCTTCGCAAGCTTCCAAACTAGAAGTCAAGTCTATTCAAATCAACAGGAATCTGACCTTTAGAATCAATGAGTCTTGGGTTGGGCCCATGGCGGTCAAAGGGAAGCTTTCCATTGGCATCAATGAGTCTTGGGTTGGATCCATTGAAGTCAACAGAAATCTTTCCATTGGCATCAATGAGCCTTGAGGAAGGAGAAAGCCAGGGGAAAGCATTTGGGATTTCATTTTGGAAGCGCCTGGGAGGAAGGCAATGGGACTTCTCTCTCTTGGAGAGAAGGTAAAAGCCCTCGCCAGAGAAACCAGCGTGCAGGGAAGGGGAAGGAGAAACCAGAGCAAGATGTCCAGGAGAAACCTTTAAGCTTTGGGGCATGATCCAGCCACTCCCATAACAGGAGTCTGGAGGACGAAAGGTTCGTCCGTGTGTTCCTTGGCTCGGTGAGATTGGTTGGGACCCACCCCTTAGCGTCTCCAGGAGGCCACAGGGCTGATCATCCCCCTGATGCAGAATTCACAGCCAATCCAGCCCCACGGAGCTGAAATTCACTTATCCCAAGGGGCACATGGGAGATGACAGCGTGACAGGCTCCGGGCCCGTCCGTCCGGCCTTCGTGAGAAACGTCGCTCTCCAGGACAACGTGGGAGAGGCTAACGGCGCAGCAGAGCCATGCTACCCAAACAGCCTCCCCACCCTGCAGGCATCACGCGGGACCCCGACGGGGACATCGGCCACGAGGAGGCGATACAGAGAGCAGTGTGGTTAGTAACTGACAAGCAAGAGGATCGCTCTCCCGTCCTGCCCAGCTTGCAGTGACAGCGAGGAGTGCGACGGGGAAGCAGCAAACAACGCCGTCCATGCAGCAGCCATTGACCCTCTACACGGGGAAACGCAAGAGGGGGCCGACGGTACCAGGCACACAGGCTGGGACGGCATGCAGCTCCACAGCCTCGACTCTCAATCCTCACATCCACCAAAGGGAGCGGGGGATCAGAATCACAGCACAGCCTCATCCAAGCGATCGTACCCTAAAACATCTGCAGCAGTCACCAGACCCCACTCTCCTCCCAGAGCTGGGGAACAAACACCAGGAATCCCGGCTCCCAGCCCTCCCTGCTCTAACCACTAGACTTTCCCCCCCACAGTTGGGGATAGAATCCAGGAGTCCTGGCTCCCAGCCCCCCTTGCTCTAACCACTAGACAAGGAGTAAGGAACCTCTGGACCGTGATCCACTTCTGACCCATGGTACCCTTCCATCCAGTTCCTGGAGGCTTCCTTGAATTTGCATTGCCTGCATCCCACCATCCATATCCCAGTGTCCCGCAGATACTGGGAAATGTCCAGAGTGGGCTCAGTGTGACCAAACTGCCTCTCTGCTCCCCTCCACCCCCGGGCTAGCCCATGGGGCATGTGTGGGTCTGCGCCGCAAGGGAGCTCTTGATTCTCCTCCCAGAGCTGGTGACGGAAGCCAGGAATCCTGGCTCCCAGCCACTGCTAACCATTAGACTCCGCTCCCGAAGCCGCGGCAGAAAGGAGTCCTGACGCTCAGCCGTCTGTTCTAAGCAACAGGCAGAACCCAGGGGTCTTAATCATCAGACCTCCCCTCTTCTCAGAAACGGAACCCAGGACGCCTGCCTCTCGGTCACCCTGGCCCTAGTCGTTAGTACAATCCCTCCGAGCGTGAAACAGAACCCAGGAGTCCTGACTCCCCCCCGTCTCTTCCTGTTAACGCTCCCACGGGGCTTGGAGAAACCTCAAGATCGCAAGCAGGCCCAGGCCGTCTCACCGAGCCATTCTGTGGTCAAGCCAGCTCTCCCACGGCTCTGCCGGGCAATTTATATTTGATGCTTTCCAAGGGGGTCACGAACAAAAGAAAATATCTTTCCATTCATGCCTGGGCACTGGGACAAACAATACGAAGGTTGGCAGGGAACGGGGGGGGGAGGGATTATTCCTCAGCACGTGGGGATAAAAGGCCTCTTGATTTGTCACCAAAAAGTAATGACTTTTCCCAGGGAGCGAACGCTAATAAGGTCTCTGTGGAAACTGCCAATTTTGGGGGTTTTTGGCTCACGGCAACGGCGGGGCTGGTGATTTGCAATCTTTAACCCCAGCGCTCGGGAAAGGGGGAAAACCAGCAGGCAAGAAAGAGAATTTCAAATCGATGCACGGCTGCCACAAATTCGCGAGTCCCCTCCCTCCCCCAAGTCTGGAAGTGCTGAAATTGACCAGACCCTTTCCATGCCGAGGCCGGGATCTTTAGGAGTGCAAAATACAAAAGGAAACAAGTCTCAAAGACCTGGACTATTTTCTTCCCCTTCTTTGCAGCTCTATAAATCAGGGATTTGTGCCTTGGCCAGGGGGAAAGCAGGGCTGGAAAGGGTTCAAATTCCCTGTAACCGCAGGATTTTAAACAATCGCTGACTTGGGAGCCACCTCACTCTTTGTTTCAAATGCCCGTTGTGGCTCTCTGACACCCCCCCACCCCCAATTCCCATCAGTTCCAGGTGGCGCTGAATTGGATTTGAATTTCAGGGTCATTTTCAAAAGCCAGCGGGAAATGGCTTTTCTTGTCCCACTCCCCCCTGCTGCGTGCGCCTCGCTTTACGAGAGGAAAGACACGCTGGGCCTTCAGTACACAGCCATGCTGATGAATATACACCGGGTTCTGCCGAGAAGAGGAGCACGCACCAAGCCTGGAGGGAGAGACATGCTCTCCCCGGCTCCCTTTTTTTTTTTAAAAAAGAAAGTCATCTGAATAATGACACAGGAAATCCCTGTCCGGGCAGAACAAACCTGCTATTCAGACAAAGTTCAAGGTATCTGGGCTTCGAGACACCCCGTCCGGATGTGCCAACGCTCTCTCCCCTGGTCAGACAGAATTCCGGCCAAACAGCAGAAAGATTCTTCGTTTACAAGCAAAAAGGGATTTTTCCCCCCTCTCTCTCTCCCCCTAATGAGCATTGCAGATACTTCCCTCGGCTTTGCTCCCAATAACCTACACGGGGCCCTGTCCTGGCGGGGAGCTAGATCCCTGGATGGTGTAAATGAGCATTGTTCCTCGACTGGAGTTGACAAAAGGCGAGGTCCCCCCCCCCGATGACGTCAATAAGCATTGCTTCACTGGAGCCAACGCGGACAGATCCTCACGGGGGTAAAGGGATGTTGCTCTATTGGAGACATGGGGGTCAAATCCTCTCCGCTGGTGTAAACGGACTATGGCTCCACTGGAAACCAGGAGGCCAAATCTTCAACTGGTGTAAATGGACATGGCTCCATTGGAAAACAGGAGGCGAAATCTTTAAATGGTGTAAATGGGTGTGGCTACATTGGAGACCAGGGGGGCCCAAATCTTCAGCTGGTGTAAATGGGCACAACGCCAATGGAGGCCACGGGCCAAATCTTTAACTGGTGTAAATGGATGTGGCTCCACTGGAGGCCAAGGCCTTAGCAGGTGTAAATGTACGAGGCTCCACTGGAGACCAGGAGGCAAGTCAGCCTTGGCCCACTGAAATCCATGGGGCCAGATTCCCCCCAGCTGGTGTAAATCAGCCTTGCCCCCATTGGAATGACTAGCTCTGCACCCGTGGAGACTCTGGCCCCCAGGACACAGTTACCCTTGGGAGAGGGGAGTGAGATTCGCACACACACCCACCCACCCGATTCAATTGCCCTCCTAGGCTGGAGCAGGGAGCACTCCCTTGTGGACTGGGATGAGCCTCCGTTTCCTGCTTCCCATGCAGACAGGAAAGCACAGGCTTTTTAAATGACCCATGGAGCTTCTCCGGGCTCAGCTAACGGGACAGGAGCAACTGGTGCTTCAGCCCAGATGGGGGGGAGGGAGGGAGGGGGATTTCTATATTTCATGCTTTGCTATTAATAGCCCAGCTGTTGAAGGCTCCTTAGGGGCGGCTGGATAGTGTCCGACGCTGCCCTCTCATGAACTCCCCGCTGCACAGAGGGAAGGGGGGGGGGCTGCTAATGATCCCCTGTGCTCCCCCCATCCATCAAGAGGCTGACAGGGCAGGCACTGGCTCAGTTTCTCTCCTTCCTTTCTTCGTTACCCCTCTAAGGACGACACATGAGTAATTGGCACGGCTCTGGGAAGCAGGGTAGGGATGTTGATGGAAAGTCTCTCGCGTGCGCGGGGGGGGGGGGGGCAATGCATCCTGAGACGCTCAGAGGAGAACCTCTGGGGCGATCCAGTAGGGGGTGCTCTTCTGAGCCAGGGCAGACCTTTCCCCTTTCACCCCTGCTTCAAGAATGAAACTGAAATTTGTGTATTTATAGTCTGCCCTTCTGAATTTTCAACCGGCTTCATCCTTGTTTTGAGAAGCTCATATACAGCTGCTGTGTTCCACCCCAGAGGTGGCTGCATTGCAGCACTGAGTGAGGAATCCCAGCACAAACAGCTGCTGCGTTCCACCCCAGAGGTAGCTGCACTGCAGAGCCAGGCAAACAATTCTGTCTAAAACAGCTGCTAAGTTCCTCCCCTGCGCTGGTTGCATTTGCCTCTAACCCGTCGCAGCCCCCTGCCCCACTCTCCTGTCTCCGCTAGACAACAGGGGGCATTGAGGACTGGTGGAGAGTCCTTCCTGAGCTGGGGGAGGGGGGAGCCGCTCCCACCAATCCCTGACAGGCTGCTCTAGCGCCCCGCGGGATCAGTACGGATCCATGCCGGCGCGGAGTACGTGACTGTGGCCCTGCTTTCTCAGCCTGTGGCGAATCAAGGCCCATCTCCCCCCAGCCCCCTCTGCTCACCGTTGGCTGCAATTTGAGGGCTATTTTCTTGACTGCCGCGAGGCCTCCTGTCTCGCCAAGCGCCTTTGTTTTTACAGCGTGTTTTTAATACGCATTAAGTCCCCAATTCTTCCCCCCCACTCCTGCCCCCTCCAAATCCGCTCGGCTCTTAAAAGCTATTCCTGCTCAGGGCCATTCTCTCGCTCTCGCTCCTCGCCGGCTGATGCAACTTTTAAGGATTCACGCTCATTTGCTTGTCTTGTCTGGTTTTCCGGGCAAGACACGGAGACTGGATTGACAGCGCCAGACGCGGCCCAGGCCTGGGGTTCAAACAGGACGCTCTGTTGACTTGAGTTCATGGTTCTCAATTCTGTTCTGGGAGTCTTGAGCAGGGGAGACTGGAGTGCCGGACTCCTGGGGGGCAGGACGAGTGGGGTCTAGTGGGTTAGAGCAGGGGGCTGGGAGCTATCATTCCTGGGTTTGATTTCCATCACCGGGAAGGGGGCTGGGAGCCAGGATTCTTGGGTTTGATTCCTGGATCGGGGAGTGGGTTGTAGTGTTTTAGAGCAAGGGTATTAGGCGCTGGGACTCCTGAGTTCTATTCTCAGCTCCGGGACGGGGTCCTTGGGAGCCGCAGAAACGGCAACGGCAGCAGTTCTTCTGATGCCCCGAGGGGAGGCACTTTTTCTAGCCCCCCCACCCCCCGCTCACCCTCTGCCCTGGCAGCCCCCCCCGACTCCCACCCCCTCAAATCTAAAGGTGGCCCCAAGAGCAGGATTCAAACCCAGTTCCAAACCCACCCGCGAGCTGCTGCCTCCTCCCTCATACCTGACCTTCCTGCACTGAGCCCTTCCTTACTACGACTAGAGAGAGCAACTGACCTGTATGGTTACAGGTGCACAACTGTTGTGTGCCAATGCATGTGTCCACACACACCCCTCTCACACACACCACCCCTCCCTTCTCTCTCTCTCTCACACACACACACTCATGCAAACGCACACACCTCTCTCTCTCTCGCAGACACACAAACACATTATGAATACCCTGCATCACAATCAATCTCCCCCATCCCACACGCCCCAGTCTGGATCCAGTTTAAAGGGAATCAGTCCCCCCCCCCCCAAAACAAACTCAGCATGCCTGGGTTAGTGACTCCAACACAGCCGCCAGTGCCGCTGGGGTGCCGTGCGGGTGAACCCCCTCTTACCCTGGGTGCTCACAGCCACGCGGTGGGTAGAGTGTGGGTCCCCAGCAGCGGGGACCAGGTGGGCGTCTGGGGCTGTGCCAGCAGGGGGAAGGCCCGTGGGCGCCACCGGGAAGGGCACGGCGGTGATGGTTTGGATTTCCCCTGCGTTACCGGCAACAAACACAACGTCAGGAGGGACGGCAAGAGGAGCAGGGGCGGCGTTAGCCCTAGCGGGGACGGGCCCTGCCCTTGGCACTCAGGCCTACACGCCCCACTGCAAACCAGGGAAGGGGAGAGAAGCCCTAGAACGGGGCACGAAATACCAAAGAGACCAAATGAGAGGGATGGGACTCTCGGCAAAATTGCTGTTTCGGTCAATTTCAGTTTCGGTTCTCATGAATTTCGGTACTATCCGATCTTTTGCATTGATTTTTCTACCGGATTTTCAACATTGCGTTTTTTCAATGGGGGACAAGCCGCAATGTTAAAAATCCAGTACAAAAATCAATGCAAAAGATCCAATCGTACCGAAACCAAAAAAGAACTGAATTTTCAGATTAATCCAAAATTGCCATTTTTGGGTACTTGCGGTTTTATCCAAAACCGAAATTCCCATCCTTGGCAAATGAGACTTGCCTGTTACCCCCTCCCCCCCACCCCCAGCCCTTTGCCTGCTCCCTCCCTCCAAAACAGCAGTCCAAGTCATTTCCACCAAGCTCACCACATAATAATACCAGTGCTGTGAAGGCCAGCCCTGCGCCTGGAGCTCCAATTGGCCAGGAGGAAATCCCCCCCGCAATCTGCTTTTAGCTCTCCTCCCAGGGCAGCACACGCAAAGGTTGTGGATGGCGGGGGAGGTGGTCTCGAGGGTTGCCACCCTCCCTTGGCGGTTTCTAGGGAGCCCCTATTTCTCTTGGTTATCGGGACATTGTGAGTGGGAGGTAGGGCCGCACCAGAAGGGGGTTGGGTGAAGAAACTATCCTGCCACTTGTCCGACATGGCTCCGTCCCCCCCCCCGCCCCAGAGCATCACGTCATCATGGCACTTCAAAGGGGCCACATCTTAAAGGAGCAGAAGAGTCCATTTGCTCCACCCCCTGTTGGCATGGCTCCTCCCCTTTCCCAGTCCAAGATTCTAGACACGTTGCCACCCTAGTGGTCTCTGATCCAGTCTAGGGCAGGGTTGGGCATAAAAACAGATTGGTGGCCGTCATGCCTACTGGGCATCGGACAGCCAGGGGCTGGGGACTGGGCTCTCAAATGTGCTCCCGAATTATTCGAGGAGACGGGTGCTGAGAAGGGCCAATCCTGAGGGGACAGGCCAGGCCAGCCCCCCCGAGTGCCTTGCCTGCGTGTCAGGCAGTCCTTGTGCTCCGGGGCCTAAGCCAGCCAGCCAGCCAGCCTAACGCATCCCAGACGCTGCGAAGCGCCTCTCTCCAAAACGAGCAGAAACCAAAGCGAGCTGCCAGGGTTTAACGAGCTGGGAAACGCAGCGCGAGGGGGCGGGGAAGGGAATCCTTGCACCAGACGGGCCCTTGCACCCCACGCCGGCCGGAGCGTCCCCACTCCGGGGGCTGGGGGAGAGGGAGGGAGGCAGAGCCGGGGATGGGAGGGAAGGTTCAAAGCAGATTGGCTCAAAGCCCCCCATGGCCTTAGGGCTCCCCCATTGTTACGCTGCCAGACCCCCGACTGCATTCCCGCCGCCCCTGCGGCAAAGACGGATGGGAAATTTAAAAAGGCGCCCAAACCCGGTGATCTGCCTCCCAGTGGCTGCCTGTTCTGATGTCGCCGTTAAGGATCCCACATTGGTGGGGGCTGCCCCCTGCTGAAGCCCTGAGTCTCTGGATTACCAGCAGAACCTGGAGCTGACCCTGAGCTTCGGGGTCAAGGCCTGGAATCCGTGCGGGAAAGAGACCCTCCCCATCATGTTGCCCAGTTCGGCTGGGCTTGTTTGCTTCCTACGGGGGCTCCTTTGGCGATTGCACCCCCCCAACCCCCATCCCCACTGACAGCAACTGCGTCTCTTCCTTCCCCTCTTCAAGAAGTTCAGTTCAATTCCCTCTGCCCCCCCCTCTGCAGACCGCCCCCCCCTGCTTCCGGCGTTCATGCTTCCGGCGTTACGCTCAGAGGAACCGCGCAACAGAGCTAGTCTCGGAGCCCAGCGGGTCTCGGAAGGCAGTGGGGTAAATCGCTCCAGCCATGGGAGTGACCCACACGCCGTGCAAAGGGGCCAGCTGGCTGGGACGGGATTGTGGCGGCAGCCACAGCTGAACCGCCAACCTCCCCTGGCCTGGAAACCAAAGACTTTGAATGCTTGGACTCTCTCTCTAGCATGGCAGCGAGGGAGGGATGGAGGAGGAAGTGGAGTCTGGTGGGATGGCAGGTGACCAGGTTAGCGACTGTAGCTATGGGGTGCAGTTAGTGTCCATGGGGAATCAGTGACACAACCCCCAGACAATGATACCGCCCTTCTCCCACCCCAGAAAAGGGGTGGGTGGGTGTGTCTCCATTCTTCCCTCCCCTCCCACAGTTCTCCTCAAGAAAGTAGGTCTTTTCTCCTCACACTTGGTCAAGCTTTGGTTGGAGAGGTGGACATGGTTAGGCCCCAGTGGACAGCCATCTTTGACCGCCAGGCCCCAACTCCCAGAGCAGGCTGGTTACTGTGGTAACACACAAGGCCTTGCTCTGAGGCATGGGCCTCAACTGAAGCGTATGACCCTTGGCCGGCAACGGCAACCTAGTGATGCAGCAGATACCGTGCAATGGGGATCTGGGAATGTGACGGCTGATCAAAGAATTCCCAATATGGCACCCCAATATGAAGAAACGGCCTCTCAATGGGATGTCCCAACATGGAGTCTCAATGAACCAACCCAAAATGGCCTCCCCTTTGGCTATTCCAAAATGGTGTCGCAATGGAACACACACCCCAACATTGCCGCCTCATGGAGTGTTCCAACATGGCACCCCAATTGGGTGTAAGTATGGTGTCCAAATAGGGTGCTCCCAAGGCATACCCCAACGCAGTGACCCCATGGCATCCCAAAATGGTAGCCCAGTATAGGGATTCTAATGGATCATGGCGAAACCCTATTGGGCCTCCAACTTTTCCACCATCTCTCCGGCTCAGGAGGACGAGAGACAATCTGCAGTGGGATTAATGGCCAACGGGGATGCCCTTGGGGGGGTTGGAATCTAGTGAAGGGAAGGCGGGGAGTGGGACTGAGGGAGGGCGGCAGGGAGAAAAGGAGCGGGGAAGGAACAAGCTTACTGACCATACGTGGAGTCGCTGGCACCATCATGATTCCCAGTGGCTGTCACGACATCTACAGAGAGGAGGAGGAGGAAGAGAGAAGGGGGGAGTCAACTGCATGGACATCGCAGCAAAATTGGGGGAAGGAGGCAGGAAGGATGGAAAGGTAAGGGTTGGAGGGCTCAGAGACTCAGCTACTAAGATTGTCGACATGCTAGGATTAGCCCAAAATCTCCAAGAGGCACTGGCCGGGGGGCTAAGGTGCCCGGCTCCATTCCTCAAGGCTCTGGGCGCAAGTCTTGCTTAGTCCAGTCTCCCCAACTATGAAACTATTCCTGATCCATTGGGGTGGGGGAGAGGGGGGCAGTCAAAGGGGGTTAGACACGGTGCCGGACACATCCTCCCTTTGTGCGCTGTAAGCCACAGAAAATAGTTTCCTTAATCGCTCTGTCCAGAGGACTCGGGGCAGACTTGGATTCCAAGGATTAAAGACAAACCCACAAGATTTTGGCTCCAGAAACTGACAGAGCTCAGTCGAGATCCACTGAACAGACCCCCCCACCCCACAGTTCCTCGGTTACGTGGTGCGGCTGCAGAAAAGGCTAATGCCATCCAGCAGAAGTAATCATTCCACTTTATTCGACGCTGGTCAGGCCACACCTGGAGTAGTGGGGGGCCAGTTTTGGGTGCCTCATTTTAACAAGGACATCGACAAACTGGAGTGGGTTCGGAGGAGGAGGGCAGCCACGGTGATAAAGGTCTGGAAAGCAAGTCTGATGAGGAAAGGTTGAGGGAACTGGGGATGTTTAGCCTACCGAAGAGAAGATGAAGGGAAGAGGTGATAGCTGTCTTCAAACAGCTCAAGGGCTGCCACTAAGATGTTAAGGAACTGCTCTGCATTGCTACAGAGGGCACGACTAGAAACAGTGAACTAGAAACACTAGTGAACTAGAACTAGAACTAGTGAACTAGAAACAGTGAACTAGAAACACTAGTGTAAATAAGTCTCATCCTCGTGCTGCTCCGCTTTTCCCACCTGTTTCAAGCCATAGTGAATCTTGGGGTAGCTTGGTCCAGGAATACGGCCAACCAGAACCGGCAAACCCCCCACCCAACTGGATCCAAAGCAGTTTCTCTCAAGGCCCTGGCCCAAACACCAGCCCTGGCTACAAGGTTCTCAAAAAGAGACCGGGCGGTATGCCGTGTGTATCCAACCAGGGCGTTCGACTGGATGACCCTCAAGGTTCCTTCTAACTCGATGCTTTACTTCGATTTCATTCATTTGTTGGTTTTATCGTCGTAAGCCCCCCCTGAACCTCTTCAGCTAGCGGGGCGGGATATAAATCGAAAGCCCAGATTAGGGCTGAAACTCCATCTTGCTTATCTCAAAAATCTTGGTCGAGAACCAGACTCTCAACGAGATTTCTGAGATCAAGAACGAGCCAAGAATTGGCCCTTCTCGACACTGTTCGCGTGAGATTCTCCGGGGGGAGGGAAATAAAAATTAAACCGCTTTCTACGTGCACAAAATGGCCGCCGCAGCCATTTCCCCGCAAACGCGCGCCCTTTTCCCGAGACGGCGTGGGCCGCGTCAGTGCCATTCGGGAGAAGGGCAGCTGGTTCTGCGCATCCCTTTCCCGAAACGACGCTGCCCGCGCCGTTTCGGAAAAGAGCCGCGCATGCTTAGAACGGTGGGGGTGGTCATTTTTTGCATGCGCAGAGCATCCCCCCCCCCCCCAAGAATTTTGTGGGGTCTCGAACCGTGAGCGAGATTCTTCTCAAGATCTCACTGCCGGTTCTTGGTTCTGGCAAGATTTTGGCAAGAATCATTCTGATTCTTGTTTCATCCCCCCCGATGTCTCTCTGAGACAGACAGAGCGTGAACCCCGTGCCCTCCCTCTCTGGGGAGTCTGGGAACAGATTGTTTCTGCAGCTTAACCCCAAATTGAAAGATTAGGAAGGCACGTCCCGGCCCCCTCCCCCTCCCCCAGATGCAGCTTGTGATCCCATGCAAGAGTCATTCACCCGCCTGTTGCTAGCAGCCAGCTGCTGGGAAGATGGGGGCAAGGGGGAGGCAGACGCTGTTGTTCGGCTTGGACAGAGATATTTTATGACCAGGCTAGGGTGCTGAGTCAGCCTGTTTTTCCTCCGCCGAGACCCCAAACGGCTTCCTGCCCTTCGCAGCTGCTTCGAGCCTCCCCACCCGCCTCGCGGCCCCACTCACCTTGACAGTTCCCTGAAATCTTGGCAGCATTCTCCACGTCTTGCTCAAACCCAGCCCTGCAAGGGTAAGAAGAAAAAGAGATTCTCGGTAAAAGGCCTGTCGCATTCGCCTGAAACACTCTGCTAATTAATCGGCCGCACAGAAAGAAATTAGCGCCCTCAACGCCCCCGATAGAGCCGCCCGATCCCTCATCCCTGCGCCACCCGGGGGGGGAGCGTAGGGTGTAAACGGATTGTACTGGTCCCTCATTCCCCTTGGCCGTATGTCGGATACAATTTGCCGCATTGTGGTTTGGAGTCTTCGCCGGACAGTCAACAGGAGGGGAGAGAGAGAGAGACGGGGAACCCAGAAGACTTGGGAATGTGGCAGGAGTGGAGGTGGGAGCGGGGGGGACTAATAGGTAGCCTCCAGTCCCTGCAAAAAAACAGCCTTGGAGTGGGATGTCGGGATACTCCTGGCTTGGATTTCTTGTGGGAAGCTAGGCCCCAAATTGCTCCCCCCCCCCCGCAACTACACAAGGGTTGTCAGACAACTTGGACTTGAGAAGTCTTGTATTCACACCCCACAGAACAGACACCTCAACAGAACGGTCACACCCCGAGCCCCACAGAACAGACACGCCCCCCCCCC
>QEPC01015423.1:44456-55526 GCA_003113815.1 Sphenodon punctatus
TGCTCGCCCAGACTGCGGTAGATCACAGCGTCGCTAGCCTGGAAATCGGCTACGGTGGCTGAGTAGAGGTTTCCATCTGGAAAAGATGGGCCGGGGGGAGCAAAGAGAGATAGAACGTATGAGATTGGGGGGTGGGGGGAAATAATACGGTTGGGGGAGGCAATGGGGTTGCAATGACCAGACCCCCTCATGCCTCCATCACATGGTCCCAGTCCTGGGGAGACGCCTCCCCCATACGCATTCCAGCACAGCTACGCCGCCCCCCCCACCCAATGGCATCAAAATCCCCCCCCCAATAATTCCTCTCCCAGAACTCCCCAAGGAATCGACCCCTCCCAGTTCCTCCTCCTGCCTTAACAGCCAGGCATCTGCTCCAACCAGCCAGCTGCGGCTCCTCCCCTTCCAGGCATCACCATTTAGAAGGAGAAAGGGGTAGCTGCAAGAGGCAAAGGGGGGGGGGGAGTGGTGGGAGTAGGGTGGCCACCTATGCATATTTTTAAGGAACACTTTTGAAAAATACATGTTGCAGGGCCTGCGTTGGTGCCTAAGGTGCAAATTCAGGCCCTGCAACATGTATTTTTCATAAGTGAAATGGCCAGAGTGGATCAGTTGCAAGGGTCTCCCCTGCGCTGGCAATGCTGCTGCTGCTGCTAGAGCCAGGGGGGTAGCAGATGGGATGTGCATGGATCCAGGCCTCCTAGTCCTCCCCTGCCCCAGCCTCTCCAACTCCCACCACAGGGACCTGGTGATCCCCCCCATCCCAGAGCTTTAAGGAGTAGGGGGGCACCGCTCTGGGTTTTGACCCAGTCTCCAGGCTCTGAGGGAAGCCAGGGCACCTGTGACTAACCCAGAAAGCCCCTGCTTCCAGGGGCAGTCATGTTAAAAAGGGGGGCAGGCCAGAGGGACTTTCCCACCCCCCTTTCCTGATGTGGCTCCGCCCCCACGGAGCACCGTGATGTCACAACACTCCGCAAGGGCGGGGCTACGTCAGATAGGGGCCAGGGTGGGCCCCGCCCCCTGCAGAGCGGTGTGACATCACAAAGTCCGTAAGGGGTGGGGTTATGTCAGAAGAGGGCGTGATCTATTTGCCCGGCCTCGCCGAGACCATGGGCACAGTCTTCCCTCTGTCCCGCCCTCCCTCCTCCCTCGGGCCTCATCCCCCTCCCCCCTCCCAAACTCAGGATCCCAGCTCTGCAGCTTGTCCCCTGCCAGGGCCCTACCCGCAAAGAGGGCCACGTTGGTCTGCTTGGCATCAAACGGGCAGCGAGCCTGGCCATTCAGCTCCTCTCCCTCCTGCTCCAGGCTGCTGATCTAGGGGGCCAAGGAAGGAGTAAGCTTAGTCCAAAGGGGGCTCACAAATGCTCCCCGCCCCCCAACTCTATCTCCAGTCACAGGAACCTCCAACAAGACTGGGGCTGAGCACGACATCACAGGGCTCTGTACAGCCCGCCCCACCTCCCATCTTCAAAGAAGCCGTAGGAGGGTCTGGGTTCCAGCATGCATTGCTGCATCTAACAAACCTTGGGGAAATCGGCCTGTTAGACGGGGTAGGGGGTTGTGAAGATAAATACGGTAAAGATTCAGGGGGTGCTCAGGTACAGCCTTGTGGTTAAATACGGTAAAGATTCAGGGGGTGCTCTGGTACAGCCTCATGGTTAAATACGGTAAAGATTCAGGGGGTGCTCAGGCACAGCCTCGTGGTTAAATAAAGTAAAGATTCAGGAGGTGCTCAGGCACAGCCTCATGGTTAAATATGGTAAAGATTCAGGAGGTGCTCAGGCACAGCCTCATGGTTAAATACGGTAAAGATTCACAATCATTATCGCACAGATCAGTACAGTAACAATTGGGAGATACCCAGGCACTGCCTCATAATAAAATACAGCAAAGACTAGGAGGCTCTCCGATCCCACCTCATAGGTAATTACGATAAAAACTGGAAGGTGTCCAGGTGTCACCTCAGGGTTAAATACAGCAAAGAGTGAGAGGTAACCAGAAAATACAGTAACGGGGACAATCACCCCCACCCTTGGCTCCCGAAGCGCTGCTCTCGGCAAGAACGCGTCGGGATCTGCCCGCGCTCAGCACCCATCTGGATCGGGTCCCGTGGGTCTGGGCTCCCTACAGCTTGCATGCTGCTCTGTGGGATGCAGGTCTCCCACACCGGGACACAGATAGGCGGGGCCTGCTCTGTGCTAGCTCCGCCCCCTTACCGTGTAGGTCCGGCACACCGGATTGAAGGAGTTGGTCCCACAAGCCAAGAGGAGCTGGTCATTCTTAGGCACTAGCACCTTGATGTAGTTATAGCACTCATCCTGCAGGGGGCGAGAGGGCAGAGCAAAGGGTTGGGCCGCTACAAATCCGAAAACAGCAGGTATGGATTAATCCCCAAAACGCCGCCCGCGCCTGCTACAGGCTTGTGTTATGGATCCGTATTAAAAATCATAAAAAATATTTTAAACATTCATCGCACATGCAGGAAACGGCCACCTCCCTTAACCAAAATGGTGGCAAAGTTACTGCTGCCATTTTAGGTAAGGGCAGCGCAGCCGACTTTCTGCATGCGCAAAACGGCCGGGCCGCCATTTTTCTGCATGTGCAATGAATTTTAAAATATTTTTTTATTGTTTTTAAATACAGATCCATAATACAAATCTGTAAACAAAAAAAAGAAAGAAAAAAAAAGAGATTCGAATCTGTAATGGATGCGAATCAGGAAATCCATCCCAAGTCCCATCCCTAGTAAATAAATACCCAGTATGAGGGGAGCAGCTCTAACCCACTGACCCCAGAAACAGAACTTTAAAGGAGGTAGGGAAGGGGATGCAGAGCAACACTCTCCACTTCTCCCTGCAAACGTCTGCTGGGGGACAGATTTCCCTCCTGCCACTTTGTGCCAATCAAAATGGCGGCTGCAGGAAGGAGAGGAGCCGCAGCTGGCCTGCAAACACACAATTCCACGTGGAGTTTGCTGGCAAAGAGTATCCTTCCCCTGTGGGAAGCAGAAGCACTGCAGCTCGGTAGGGACGGGGCAAGTGGTGGGGGCTGGTCATCGGGCAGAAGGGAGGCATCGATCCGCTTCGAGCTGGCTAGTGCGGAAGGAGCAGGCACATGCAAGGCCCACAAGGACCCCAAAGAAGCCCTCAGGGGTGGAGACTTCAGGGGTAGCCACCTATTGGAAAAACCAATTCCTCTGAGCCGGCCAGGAGATTTGCCGTAGCGTGTCAAAAAGGGGGCGGCCCCCTGACATGGCCACACACATAGGCTGTCACGACATTCCGCTAGGGGCGGGGTTACGTTAGAAAGGGGCGTGGCAGTCCCTTTGCCCTACCCCTTTCCAAGATGGCCCCGCCCCCTCGGGGTTTCCTAGTGGAGAGGGGCACTGTGGGAAATGCTGCCAGGCCTACGGCAGTAGCCACGGGGACAAGGCCTATCCCAATGGAGTCAGCTCTGCCTCGGGATGCAACTCTGACGGATGGGGCTGCGTCCCGGCCTCTGGGCTTGGGGTCCAGATGGCCAAGCCCTCTTGGAATCGCCAAGGCAACCTGGCCACTGGACCCCAGAGGATCATGGGAGAACGAGATGCTCAGCTGCCATATTGGCATCGGTCTCCCTCCGGTCTTCTCTCCTGGGGGGAGGGAGACGTGTGTTCAAGGGGATCCGGGGGGGCAGGGAATGGGGTGTCGTACCCTGAGCTTCCCTCGCATGGCGCAGTTCCCCATGTCCTGGGTCTTCCACGTGAGATGCTGGAAGAGAGGAGGAAGCAGAGAGGGTGGTTACGAGACCCACGAAGGGAGTGGGATGGACTCTCTCCTGGAGGGGCAGGCTCGAGGCTGCACACAGACGGGTTTCAGGGCAGCAAAGAGGTTCCACGGCCAGAGGGACTAGCAATTCCCCCCCACGGAGCGGAACAAAAGCCGCTCGTTGTAACCTCTCCAAACAGAGCTGGCAAAAGACGCCAGGAGTCCCAACTTCCATCCCCTCTGCTCTAACTCGCTAGAGCCCTCCCTGAGCTGGGAATCAAACCCAGGAGTCCTGGCTTCCAGACTCTTCTCTCCTCTAACCCAAGAGATCCCCTCCCAAAACTGGGGACAGAACCCCAACGTCCTATCTGCCTGTCCCACCCTGTTCTAATCGCTCGTCTCCCCTCTCTCCACAGCTGGGATGAGAAAAGAAAAGGAGTCCCAACCAGGGAGCGGAGGGAGAAACCGCAAACCCTGGTTCCCAACCACTCTGCCCCTACTCTAACCACCAGGCACCACTCCCGTACAGCTGGGGATAGAACCCAGGAGTCCTGGCTCCCAGCCACTAGACCCCACTCCCCTCCCAGAGCTGGGAGCAGAACACAGGAGGAGCCCTGACCAACCGTCCGGTTTTAGCTACGAGGCCCCAACGGTCCCAAGAACCCAGGAATCCTGGCGCTCAGCCCCTTCCCTGCTCTGAAGACCAATTCCCCACTCCCCCCTCCAATGAAGAGGGTCGCAGATACAGCTGGCCCTTGTTTCGCAGAAAGGAACCCGCTGCCTCCTCACCTTGGTTGGCGAGAACGCTTCCTTGGCCCGTCGGAGGTCGAAGGCATAGACGTGGTCACTGTGCAAGGAGAGAGGAACAGTGAGGCACACGCCAGTGCTGGACGAGCAAGGGGCGTGCGAGCCAGTGTTGCCCATTCAGCATGGGCGTTCCAGGGGCGGAACTCCATTCTCTCCGGGCTCTGGGCTCGAGCCTCCATTTCCTCGGGTTACCTCCCCTTGGGCGCATCTCTGCTCCCTTCCCCGGAGCCGAGTCTTTCAGCGCTTGGGGAATAGGAACTCGATCCAGGGGCCAAATAAAAGCTAGCTGTAGGCTGCATTTGGCCCCCTGGTGTACGCACACGCTGTAGTGGTTTGTGGGGCAGCCCAGGAAGGGGAGGAGCTGCAGCCACTCTCCGATTGCACAAGGGGTAGGCAGGCAAGGAAGGTGGGGATGTGTGTGTGGGCGCAAGCGATGGTGCAGAAGGCACTTATTCACGAAGGCTGAGCGTTTGCGTGTGCCCGTAGCGTGCGTGTTTGTGAGCCCGGAGCTGGCGGGCGGAGTGGGGGAGGACTCACCGAGCGGCGACAAAGAGCGTCTGGTTGAGTCGTAGCATGCTCTGGAAATCCAAGCCCAGCTGGGCGGTGTCATTGTCCCCAGGCAGGCCCCGGAAGCAGGGGTACAGAGATGTGCCTAACAAGGAGAGAGGGGAGAGTCATGCAGCCACAACCTGCCCTATTTCTCCCCATCCCTCTGCGCCCCAAAGGCCCCCAACGCCCCTTCGGAGAGAGATGCCGTTGCGATGCTCTGAGGGATGCAAGAGAACTTGTCCCTGCACCATTCGGACGTGGCCTTGTCCCTTTATGGCAGCATTTTTCCCCTGGGGAAAATTAAGTTTCCAAAAAGCAAACAGGCTCCTGTTGTTGTTTTGGTTAAATCTGGGTTTCCCAAAACTCCCTAAAATTTAAGGTTCTCAAATTTCCATTAAAAATTTTTTTTAAATTAAATTAAAAATGGTACCCAAAGTGTCCAGTTCTAGTCCAATTTTGATGGCCACAAGGGGGGGAAAACCCCCTAAAAATAAAAACAAAGCAGAACATTTTATTGGAGGGGGAGGGAATAACAAATTCAGTAAAACTGAAAAAGTTGGGGAGAAACGGATCGACGGTCACTGTAAAGTCACCTTGACAAATCGCACAGGAAAGACTGCAGGAGTGTGGGGGGGGTGGAGGGAGCATTTCTCCATGAACCTCCCTACACTTAAGATGCTCCACTTGGGGCTGAAACAAGAATCAATTTGTTTCTCGTGAAAATCAAGAATCGTTACTGAAATCTCAGGATGAACTTGGTGACGGTTCGAGATCTCAGGGAAAATCTTGTCCAGATTTACCGTGTACCATTTACTAGGGATGGGACTATCAGCGAATTATCTGTTACCGGTTTTATCGGTATCCGATTTATCGATATCGGGTTTTTTAACATTGCCGATTTTTCAGATCTTTAACATTGTTAAAATGGCCGAAATGTTAAAGATCCGAAAAATCGGCAATATTAAAAAAACGATATACCGATATTATTGGTAATCCGATATCACCGATTATTGGCATTATCGGATTAATCCGATACAGATAGTCCCATCCCTACCATTTACCGTGATTTCCCGTGTACTGATTTCCCGTGTACCACTTACCGTGTACCACGTTTGTCCTGGTAATGCGCATGCGCCAAACAGCCACCCCACCTGTTCTGTGCAGGCGCAGCCCTCTTCCAAGATGGCGCTAGCAGAGTCGCTGCCATTTTAGAAAAGGGCCGTTATTTTCTGCATGCTCATTACCGGGACAAACGCAGTAGACGCAAAATCAGTATACGGTCCACGGGAAATCACGGTACATGATAAATCACAGCAAATCGAGAAAAAGTCTTGACCAAGAAAGTGTTGAGAACTGGGGGGGGGAGGATGTTCTCAATGATCGATTCTCCGTAAAAACGAGTCGAGAAACACGATTCTTGGTGAGAATCAAAAGCAAAATTGAGAACAAATTTCTGCCCTAGCTCCACCCTCACCCTCCAAAGCCTGCTTCCTTTCTCCCCAGCGGTGGTAGCTGCATTTCTCAACGCCACGTTCCAACAGTCGATTCGATGTCGTTGAGCGTAACCCGACATTGATGAGTGTTCACACAAACAGAGCACTAAACCGATGTTACTCAGAAGTAGGAAGAGACAAATCAGGAGCACATACCCCCCCCCCCCTTTTGGTTTGTATTGTGAAGTAACTGTTTGTATGAACACGTAACAGCGTGAGGGGAGTGACCTCAGTTCCATGATCATCATCATGTCTCCGCTAAAGGGGAAACCGACACAGCCCTACTTCAGTCGACACTGTTCAACTGCATGCTACTGGGGTAGATACTTTGATTGAATTAAAATCAAAGTAATTACCTCAGTTCACAGTTTGTCTGAATGCTAAGGGAGTGGAGTAGTTACGTCAGTTTACCTCGGTTTGTTGGAATGTGGTCTAAGAGATTATTATTATTATAAGCATTTATATAACACCAGCAGTTTACAAAGAATAAGATAGATGCGGCCAAAAGCAGCAAGAGCAGCCAGTGACTCCCAGTTCTCTGTGACGTTCAAGTTCCTAAAACATGGCTGAATGCCCACCTGATTAAAAACTGGGGGACATCTCCCAATAGACCTCTTCAGCATCCAAATTCCTAGCCCCATCCCTTCCACCCCAAAGCACAGACGCCATCGGAGCCCTGGGAGTCCCTACATCTCAGTTCCTTTGGCCCGTGCGCCACGCCCTGGCTCCCTCTTACTTGCTAGGCTGACGGTGCTGAGCGGGGTAAGGTCCTTCGGGAAGGAGAGCCCGGTCGCCAAGAGGCTCCTGCCCGTGAGGAGGAAGAAGAGGAGAGCTGCAGAGAGGAAGGACGGGGGCATCCTTGAGGCCTTCCCAGGAGGAGAGCAGAGCGGAAGTGTCCGGGCCTCAGGACCGAGGCATGCTCCCTTCACCCATCCGCCAGTCCTGGAAAGAGAGAGAGTTGCAAGGCATTTACATTTCCACAGCAACCTCCAGGCAAATGCCACCGACGCTAAGAATCCTGCCACCATTGTCCTCCCGAGGCCTCCCAAGCTTTTCCAGACGATGAATTAAGGCCACTCCGGCTAACGCACCCCACGTCCCCGTTTTACCCGCCTACCCCCATCCCAGCACCATCCCAGACCAGCAACGGAGAGAGGGAAGGAGCCCAGAGCTCTTTATCGATGGGAAGGATGTCTCGGTGTGTGTGCGCGCGGATGGGCCATTTTGCTCCAATTTGGCTCGGAGGGAAATAGCCCTAAATTACCAGCCTTCTGGAGGCCGGCCAGGCCTGAAGAGATTAACTCTGATTGACGGCCACCCCCTTGCCTCTCATTTTCTGCCTGATGGATCCAGTCAGCCCTGCTAATTGCCGGTGTCCTGCCATCAGCCCCCGCTCTCTCTCCATCTCAATTTAAAGACACTCCCTTGGCACAACTAGCGAGGGACAGATTGCCGAGGGGTAAGGGAAGGAGAGGTCTCCGAGGCAGCTGGGGATGGGTTGGGAGGGGGACAGGAGTCGACCATCCAAGAAGGAGTTCGGACCAGGAGGTGTCCCTACCTCAAGGCTGAGGAAACTTTCCCCTCCCCTGGGGCCACTGTGAAAATTAGCCCGACCTCCGCAGGCCGCATCGAAGCTGGGAGTAGGGTGGCCAGACCTCCCCTTTGAAAGAGGAATGCTTATGAAAAATACATGGGGCAGGGTGGCGCCGGAACCAGTTCAAGACCTCGGATACATGATTTGGGGAGAAAGTTTGGGGTCACCAGGAACCCGAATACAGAGCCCCAAGTAGCCGTGTTTCGGATACGGAAACCAAAATGGGACTTTTCATGTTTTATCGAAACCCAAACACACAAGTTATCGATTCCCAATCCACTGGCGGGCTGCTCCGTAGAACAACGCCCACTCTCTCCTTTCTCTCAGGACCAGATGCAATTTCGCCTCAACTCCTTTCGATAGGACGCCTTGGCCGATCCCTCAAAGCCTGAGGAAGTAGCTTTCCCACACTTCCTTGTCTTTGGGACACTGGAGAGGCGAGCGTGTCCCTCTGTTTCAGTCTCTGCTCGGTCACACAAGTTGCACACCCTCTCCTCTCCTCTCACCCCCTAGACTGGGATCACCGATTCTGGACTGGGTGAGAGTCTGTCTCTCATGGGCACATTTCACTGCAGAAAGGTAATCCGTGCAGGGGTGTGGCTAGCCTAGCTGCAGTAGGAGCAGACGCACTGATCCCTAGGGGGCTCACACGCATGTAGACAACGTGTGCACACTGGAGTGGAGTGCGCCGACAGGAGGCCCATTCCTACCTAGCTTTGCCCCTGAGCCCAGCAGCGTGCGAGGACCTGGAGCAGCCCAGCACCTTGCTAGCTTGAGTCATTTGTATACCGTTGGATGCTTTCGCCCTCCCAAAGTGGCTACTGTTAGGATATGACTAGGTCTCGCCATATAATGCAGAGGCAGGAAAGCTAAGCTATAAGAGCACTGTCACGGAGGAACGTAGGGTCACACACGTACTGGCCTACATGTAGACTACAAGCCTAGTAAATATGTAAAGCAAAAGGTGTAACATGTATATAATGTTACAATTAAGAACTGTAAAACTCAAATCAGGACTGTGACACGTGACCAAGCTCTAGGAAATGGAAAGACAGTTTGTGGATTTGCCCCAGATGGATGGCCAGAGACATTAAAAATGCGAATGCAGGTAGCCATTGCCTACGTGACAGACCTCAGATTTCTCCAAGGCGGGAATGAGGGCTCTGAATTGTTATTTAAGGAGGCCATTAAGCCACCTTCAGAATCTCTCTCGCTTGGCCATCTTGAGCAACTGCGTCTGCATCCTAAAACCTACCAGCAAGCAAGGCTGGAAACCATGAACTGAGACCAGGACTTTGCTTTCTAGCAACTCTAAGACTGAAGACCCAGTCGCTTACATCAAGGACTGAGAGGAACTTATGGACCTTGGTAGGGTAAGATGCTTATTTAGGAACTCAACCAGTATAGGTTAGGAATGCATTATAATAATTACCTTTGATTTCTAGTAACCACTCTGTATCAACTATCTTGCTTATGTAATCAATACACTGACTTCTTATCTTTATGAAGAAGTGTCTGTGTCTAACATTGGAACACAAGTGAGCAGCAAGAGTTCTCAAGCTCTTGCGAACCCAGAGATTAAAGAGTCTGTAAACGGGAAGGATCGGGCCCTTGGGTGACAAAGGGGTTGTCCCTGCGGCAGGCTTGAATCGGCCAGAGAGACAAACTGGTTCAAGTGGGCTGTACGCGAGGGAAACTGAGTCACTCAAACCCGGTAAAGTGGGGGGTGCGGACCCTCCAACCCGTGACAGGGGCACCCAACGAGTAGGGGCAAGCTCGGTTTGTGGACCAATGTGTAGAAAGTAGAGGAGCACAGCCAGGCGACTGGAATCCTCTGAGGGGAGTACATCCCATACCTGCACCCCACAGGTCCGGACCTCAACTGCTCCCCTCTGACGTTGGGGATAGAACCCAGGAGACGTGGATCCCAGTGCCCCTGCTCTAACCACTAGGCCCCACTCCCTTCCCAGAGAACCCACAAATCCTGGCTCCCAGCCCCCCTGCTCTAACCCACTAGGCCCCACTCCCCTCCCAGAGAACCCAGGAGTCCTGGCTCCCAGCCCCCCTGCTCTAACCCACTAGCCCCCACTCCCCTCCCAGAGAACCCAGGAGTCCTGCCTCTCAGCCCCCCCTTGCACGAACTAATCACCGAGTTGGAAGGAATCACGAGTCATCTAGTTCAAACCCCTGCTGGGATGCAGGATGGACGGCGACAGCGATGGCATCCCCGACAGGGGGCTGCCCGGCCTCCTACCACCTCCCTGGGCAGCGTGTCCCATCGCTGCACGGCTCTTAAACAGTGAGGAAGCTGTTCCTGGTATTTAACCAAAACCTACTTCCCCGTCATGTGAGCTCATTATTTCTAGCCCTGTCCTCTGCGGCAACAGAGCACAGTTCCTTGCCAGCTTCTTGGTGGCAGCCTTTTCGATACCTGAAGGCGGCTACCCTGTCTGCCCTTCATCCTCTCTTCGCTAGGCTAAACAGACCCAGTTCCATCAACCTTTTCCTCATGTTTAAGGCTTGCTTTCCAGACCCTTTATTCCTCTTCGTTGCCCTCCTCTGAACTTGCCCCAAGTGGTCAGTGTGGCGCCCCCCCAAACCGGACACACGACTCCAGGGGGAGAGATCCCACTCCCAACGCTACGGTGTCACAAAGCAACCGAAGAGACCCAGCTGTTCTCCGGCTGTCTCCGCGTGCAGGAGCCCCGCCTAGCTCCCTAGAGACCCAGCCGGGGCCTACGCCGCCAAGCAAGATCTCGCAGACTCTCCGTCACCAGCCCTGAGAGGGGAGGGATCTCCAGCTCAGTCTCTCCCAGCGAGACAGCCCCTTTCCAGCCTGTGCTTGGTCCAAACCGGCGCTTTCCGGCTTGGGGGGGGGGGGGGG
>QEPC01015423.1:129896-141305 GCA_003113815.1 Sphenodon punctatus
CTCACCCCAAACCCAAGAGTCCTGACTCCCAGATCTCCCTGCTCCAACCCCCTAGCCCCCACTCTCACCCCAAACCCAGGAGTCCTGACTCCCCATCCCCCCTGCTCCAGCCCCCTAGCCCCCACTCACCCCAAACCCAGCAGTCCTGGTTCCCCATCGCAGGCAATCCCGCTCTCTCCAGAAAACCCTACGTTTCGCACTCGGCACTTCCCTCCCTCAAAGCGCTGTACAAACATCGGCTAATTAATCCTCACAAGGCCCCTGGGATGCAGGTAAGAGCATCCCTTCATCTTCAAAGCCCTCAATAGACCTTTTTGCTAATCCGCGCGCACTCTTGCCAAGCAGGAAGTGGTGGGGAGCGCTATGGAGACCGTTAGCCCTGACCGCACCGCTGGGGAAACTGAGGCAGGACGTGGGGGCCGCCACCCGCAATGGGGATCAACAGCTGTGCTGGGGCTGCAGCCTCCACAAGCGAAACCACGGGCCGTTCCAATCCAGGGACAGGAAATCCTCTGGTTGAAAGTGGGTCTTCGTGGAGGATGAAGATTAGGGTGGCCAGGTAGGCAAATTTTAAAGGATCCGTGAGAAATACAGGTTGCAGGGCTGCACTGGAGTCAATGCAGCCCTGCAACCTGTATTTTTCATGTCTCCTCTAAAAATTGCCTATCTGGCCGCCCGAATGAGATGTGCTGGCATTTTTCCATTTACGCCTCTTGAAATGTTGGCGTGCAGGGGGAAGAGCTTAGAAGCACAGGATCCCGACCTGCTTTGCAGTGATGTAAGCAACGGCATGAGCGTCAGGCAGCGATAAGTGTCTGAGAAATCACAGCCACTGTTTTTATTCTGGACTCGTTCACACAACACCCTTGCCCACTTGTAAGCTCACCACTTGCTCCAAATCTGTGTTTGCCTTACCCCGTGGCAATGCATTCACACGACTGCCCATTCCCCTGCATTTCAGTGCCGCCCCCTTACATCAGGTAGGGGAGAATGAGGGCCCATCAAAGGAGCACCGGGGGGGGGGGAGCACACACACACACAGCCCCTGTTTCCTCTCCCCACTTCCCATCTCCTAGTGAGTCTCCTCTCTCCCCCACTCCTTGCCACGCCATTATTTTGGAAATTCCCCCCAGCTCAGAGTGTGGCGTTAGCAAACGCCTTCTCACGCTCCACCCTTCTGGGCTCCTCCCTTATCCTCTCTGCCACCTGATGCAGGGGGTGGGCCGGGCTGTTCACATGCATTTTCTGCAGCCAGGAGACCTCCGCGCAGCCACCGAGTATGCAGGCTAGAGTGCTGCTTCCATTCAGGAAGGTGAGGAGCCACAGCCGGGGCAGCAGGACATGGAGGCAGGAGGGGAGACTACAAATTAGGTTTGGGGTGAAACCAGGAAGGAGGGCGGGCTGAGGAAATGGCCAGGATGCGTCTTGACTGGGGGGCCCTGGAGGAGCTGAGTGGGGCTGTGTTGTGGGTGTCTGGGCTGGGGGGACTGACACAAACCCACTCCCTTTTGGAGCAGAATTTCTGCCCTGGTCTGCTGGTTCCTCGAGCCGGTGCTGGGAAGGGAAGGGAGGTATCGCAGTGTCGGGGAGATACGAAAACCAACCCAGCCTCTCCCTAGCTCTGTCGCCAGCCCCGGGCTGAGCCGGGGCGCGTGGGTGGTTGCTAATGACACCCCAGCTGGCTTGCCAATTTCCTAATTACCTCGACTGATTTCCAAACGCCTCCTTTGTGCTCAGCCCCACGGGGGGGGGGGGCCACCGAGGCCTCTGCCCCAAGAATCATCCAGCGCGCGGCACGCCATACCAGTGAACCCCAAACAATTAACAAACCCCTCCTTAATATTAACCCCCACAGACTGCCCCCCCCTACTCTCCCCCAATGTTACCTGGTGGTTTGGGGGATCTGCCCTCCTTTTAGGCTCCCTATATTGCCCCCAGTCAGCAGAGCTAAAAGGCCCCAGTTCCTGCCGTCTGAGCCAAAGCCCAGGCTCGACCAGACTCACGTACCCTGGGCATCGGGAAGCAGGGCGCCCTGGCCTCACCGATCGGCACTGGGGGCTTTTACCAGCCTTCCAGCATCAAGTGCAAAGAAACTCAAGGGGCAGGTGCCTGAGCCCACAAGGAAGGCAGCATGGAGCTCACTCTGGACTCAGGAAGCCCCCCAGCCCGTTGGGACTCTGAAGCCCCGTGCTCATCCCTTGATCTTTAATCTGTGTTAGCCTGGCTCAGTAGCAACCCGTTCACACGGCTGTGCCGATTCCCCTGCGTGCCGATAGCGCTGCCCTCGCCTCCACGGCAGAGGAGAAGGGACAGTGACGCGCACAGGGAGCAGGAAGCATGCCACACGAAGGAGACGGGGAACGTGGGTTTGCGGCACTAGCCCCTCGGGGGAGGGGGGGGAAAGTGTTGTGTGAATGGGCTTTAAGTTTTGTCGCCCAGCAGGGAGTGAGGCAGCGTCTCTGCAGCGCTCTCGCTCTCTCCCCAAAGAGCCTGGGTGCGTCGTATCCCGCGCTACAGGAATCCAGCAGGCCCCGTTCTGGTTGAACCTGTTTTAGCATCCAAATATATTTTGCCGGAGACAGGGGCTGGGTCCTCGGACCTGTCCTCCCAGTCGGGAAACACAAGGCAGCGGGGTGTGTGGAAGCAGGTGTTGTGTGTACCTGCCTGCGAGACACTGCTGCCCTCCGCTGGGCAGATCCAGAACTGCTACCCTGTGTGTCACGACCCCTCTACTGCTGCTCATAGCGATTCTCCTTTAGGGAATTCATTCACACAACACTCTTCTCAGAGTGGCCACCCTACGTCGTCTGTCCAGTCCTGCCTTGCTGTCTGTGCCTGCCCGTTGGTCCGTGTGTTGATCCCCACCGTGACCCTTGGACCCAGGATCTTGATTCCCACAGCATATTGGACCCTGGATCCTGCCCTAACTTAACCCAGCACTGATCCTGCCACAACTCTCCGTGCCCCAGCCCGTGGGCTCTGACACCCAAACACACAGCTGCCCCTCTTGGTGTTTCCAATACAGATGCCAAAACCAGCTTTTTGTGTCTTGTCGAAACCTTGAACGCAGAGCCCTGGTGATAATACTCTTGAGTACTTAATAGTACTCTGAGTACTCGCGCTTTGGGGCCAGAAAACTAGGCCCACAGGGACAGTGGGGTGGGGTGTGCTGGATCCATGGGGATGTGCTAGACCCTGCTCCCTTCCCAGAGACCCTAGTGAATTCCCAAAGTCCCTGTTTACAACAGTCCATGCACTCAGCGCTGGAACTGGGTACCCAGGAGTCCTAGCTGCTTCTGCTAACCGCAAAACACCCCCCCCCCCTCTTTTGACCAAATTTCAGTGCTTTTGCGTCAGCACCAGGGAGGGGGCGGTTGAGGTCACTCCAAGGGAGCATGACATCAGCTGTGCACACATGACACATCAACGCCGGGCATTTCCACGTGAACGGTAGAGAATGAGCTTTGGCTTTCTCTCTCTCTCTCTCTCAACTCCACGGTAAAATTTACTAGACTTGTAGTCTGCATGTAGGCCAGTTTCACACGTGTGTGATCCTATGTTCCTCCGTGACAATGAGGTTTGGCTTTCTCTCTCAACTCCACGGTAAAAATAACTCTGATCCCTGGCAGGAGTGAGGCAGCCGGCCTGGCTAGTAAATAAGCGGGTTGTTTATTTACAAGGATCTCTTTGATGGAGATAATTAAAAAGTTGGCCTGCTTCCCATCGGCATGAATTGTCCCCAACCGAGCCACTTTCGGGAGGAAACGCAAAAGCATCAACAGGGTTTGGAGAGAAATAGATCACCTTTAATTTTGGGTGACGGAGCTCCCTGCCGAAAGCCCCGGTGTAAATATTTCCGTTCGCCAAGATTAATGGCAGTTTAGCCTTGTTAAATTAATAACGTTCTGGCAATGCACCCGAGGCTTTTGCCGGGAGGGGAGAGGCCAGGATCTGGCATATTTCACCCCGGCCTGTGGCAGAATGGAGTGTCCTTGGAGCAGGGAGAAAGTGTGCTGGAGTCCGAGGGCACATTCTGACAAACAGCGTTAAACCAAGGTAACTACTCCCCTTGGGTAGCATTCACACTGCACCTGCAAACAGAGGTAGCTCCTTCCCAATCCCCCCACTCAAAGTCATGGCAAACAATGGTCACATTCCAACAAGCAGAGGTAAATCGAAGTAACTACTCCACTTTGGTAGGGTTCAGACAAACAGTGTAAACTGAAGTAACTACTCCACTTTGAAGTAACTGGTTAAAAGGTAGAAAGCAAAGTGTAGGACTGAATGGTCAGTTTTCACAATGGAGAGATGTAAAAAGTGGTGTGCCTCAGGGATCTGTATTGGGACCGGTGCTGTTTAATGTATTCATTAATGATTTGGAAAAGGGTGCTAAGAGTGAGGTGATCAGATTTGCAGACAACACCAAGTTATTCAAGGTAGTTAAAACAGGAGCAGACTGTGAGGAAATGCAACGGGATCTTACGAGACTGGGTGCCTGGGCATCTAAATGGCAAATGAGATTTAATGTGGACAAGTGCAAAGTGATGCATGTAGGGGAAAATAATCCAAACTCTGCGTACACAATGCTGGGTACTAAGCTAGGAGTTACCACTCAGGAAAAGGATCTGGGGTTGGTTGTGGACAATACAATGAAATCCACAACGCAGTGTGTAGCAGCAGTCAAAAAAGCAAACAAAACGTTAGGAATTATTCAGAAGGGGATAGAGAATAACACTGAGGAGGTCGTAATGCCTCTATACAAATCAATGGTGCGACCGCACCTCGAATAGTGTGTGCAGTTCTGGTCGCCCCATCTCAAAACAGACAGAGCTGAGCTAGAAAAGGTGCAGAGAAGGGCAACAAAAATGATCAAGGGTACGGAAGGGCTCCTGTATGAGGAGAGGCTTGGTAGGCTGGGGCTCTTCAGTTTGGAGAAGAGACGACTGAGAGGAGATAGGATCGAGGTCTATAAAATCATGAGTGGGGTGGAACTAATAAACAAGGAGCAGTTATTGACCCTCTCAGCTAGTACTAGAACTAGGGGACACTCCATGGAAACTCATGGGTGGCAAGTTTAAAACAAATAAAAGAAAATATTTTTTCACTCAGCGTATAATTGGGTTGTGGAATCTACTGCCAGAGGCTGTGGTAAGGGCCAGTACTAGAGCTGAGTTTAAAAGAGGTTTGGACAAGTTTCTGGAAGATTGGTCCATTCGCAGCAATTAGCCAGACAGGATCAGGGAACATGACGGGAGCTGGGGGAAAACAACAGGGAATGGATCCCCCCATTGTGACCTGTTGGGGGCTTCTCTCAAGCCACCGTGATTGACCACTGTCAGAGACAGGATGCTGGGCTAGATGGACCATTGGTCTGACCCAGTCTGGCACTTCTTATGTTAACTACTCTACTTCGGGCAGCATTCAGATGAACAGTATAAACCAAAGTAGTACTGCTTCAGTTTCCCCCCTTGCTGAGGCGTAATGATCACTAAACTGTGGTCCCCACCCTCACACTGCTAAGCATTCACATGAACAGTTACTTTGAAAGGGGAGTATGTACTCCTGATTCATACTTCTCTTCCCACTCCTGAATAACTTCCGTTTAGCACTCGGTTTGTGTGAATGCTTCAGGAGCAAAACAGAAATAAGGCCCAGCTACCCCGAATGAAGTGTTCATCTGAACACGGCCAAAGTTACCCATCTTTTTCTTTTTACTCCAGAATAACTCTGGTTTAGAGCTCCGGATGCGTGCTTGGTTCAGAAACAAAAGTGACCACGGCTTAATTACTGCAAAGTATCCGTACGTCGTCGGAACGTGGCCTGAGAGAAAGGAGTCTCGGGCATTCTGCTCCGGAACAGCCGGTCACTGAACTGGGACAAGAGACATCTGAGGCCTTGTACGTCCTGCGCGCTGAGGACCCCCTGCCTCCTACCCCCCCTCAATTTCTGGGGACCATCCTGGTACTTGACTTACACTTGCTTCTTTCAATTATTGCTCATTCTATTCTCATGTAGATCAAGAAACATTTTGCACATTTGTTTTGGGGTGGGGGGGAAGGAGTGCCTAGGCCTAGAGGCCTGGTACAATTATACCCCCATGCCTACCCCCAATCAGACACAGAAGAAGGGGCACAGGGGAATCCACCCTCAATGTCTGCGGACAACCGCGCACGGTCAGAACAACGGCGCCGTAGTAAAATGTGCAGAAAAAAGCAGGCTCTCGCCGGGAGTTGGGGATTAGGGAACCAAAGCAGCCTAGACTGGACTCTCGGACACCAGTGCAGCCAGCAGGGAGAAGGGACGACTGAGACAAACCCTCACGGATCAGAGACACTGCCCTGCTACTGGGCCCGGCCAACGGTCCAGCTCGTCCAAGACCTGCCTCCCGGAAAGGCCACCACTGGCTGCTGCAGGGAGAAGCTATGGGGCCACTGTAGGGTCATCCATCCCCCATCAGTCACTCACAGCTACTCCTGGGAGCCAGAGGCTGTGCCCTGCCCCCCAACCAGCTTGGACAAAGCCACTGACAGCAGTCTACTTCTCCAGTTCTTGTTTGAACCCAGTTGGCCTCCCCTGGCAGGGAGTTCCACAGGACTCAGAGCTGTCTGGGAGGGGCAGCTCCATGGGGCTGTGGAGGAAATGTCTTTATAGACAGGGCTGCCTTTACCGCAGGGCGATCTGGGCGGGACCCATCTTTTCTCTACTTCACACTGGCTCCCTATTCCACCAGGGCACATTGCAGCCCTTCCCCAGCAGGACCCTAAATACAACCACCTTGAGGGCCCCACAGAAGATGGCCATGGTCCCAAACCTCCTGTGTGCGGGTCCTGCGTGGCTTCCCCGCAGCTTGCGCGTGGCACAGTGTCCCCACAAGCGGGCGTCTGCATGGTTTGCACAAGTATGCCGCACGGCCCACACAGGGCAGAGGATTGGCCTGGATGTCCTCAGTGGGGCAGGGGCCACAGGGAAGGGGATGGGGTTCCTAGGGGCCCTTATTTTATCTTCACCCTGGGCCCCGTAAATTCGAAGGCTGGCCCGACTTATTATAGAGCCGAGGTGTTCTCACATAAGTGCCCCCCCCCCCAATCTTGCATCTGACAGCCGCCCTCTCCCAGTCCCCCAACAAGGGGCCTCTGGTGCCTCACTTTGCCCCATTGCACGAAGCCCCAACCAGACTGTCCTGGTGCATCTGTACGCAGAGAGGCGAGACAGAGCCCCCCCCACCCCTCCCGTCCGTCTCAGCCTCCCATTTCCCATTTTTGAGTTGCTGTGGGAAAATATTTACCCACCAAATTGGACTTAATCACAGTTCTGACAACCGCACCCAGCTTGCCTGCAGCTGCAGAGCCACAGCAAGGGGGGAGGCGGGGGAACAGATGGGTGTCCCTTTCA
This sequence comes from Sphenodon punctatus, assembly GCA_003113815.1. NCBI lineage: Eukaryota > Metazoa > Chordata > Lepidosauria > Sphenodontia > Sphenodontidae > Sphenodon > Sphenodon punctatus. The sequence goes on from QEPC01015423.1 coordinate 137,289, forward strand.
ATCTGACCCTGCTTTGCCCTCTGGGGTCCCCCAATTCCCTCCCCTAAATTGGAGCTCAGCCAGGATTCAAACCGTGAGGCTTGGATTCTCTAGTGTCTTGGCCATTTGGCAGAGCGCTTAGCCTAGCAGGCCCGGGGCTCCCTGGGCATCTGGCCGTTACCCACATGGCTCTCTCCAAACCACGGTCACCCTAAACGCTCTCTGCGGAGGAAGAGAGGCGCTTGCTGGCGTGGCTGGCGGTGATGGATGGGCCACGTGGGTCGGGACACTCCTCCAATGCACCTGCCCATGGGGAGGTGGGCTAGAGGGGTGGGCCTAGGGGCCCAGGGTATGGGGTAGGGTCGGAGAAGCAGCTAGGGATGGCAGAAGAGCCAACTCCCCGAGGCTGCTGGTCCCACGCGAGGTCACGCCGTAGTACGATTTTGCCGCTATCAGCCTCCCGGTGGATCAGCCACCAGGAGAGCTGGGGGCCTGGTGCTTTTCCAACCGGCTGGAGGTGCCCGTTGGACGCAGGGGAGTTGCCTCCGGAGGGCAGCCCTGTTTCCAGATCTGTGCAGCACTGGCTTTCCCTAATACCGCCCCCCAGGCTGCGACCGCAGCCCCCCTCTTCAGCCCCCATCCCCTTGCCCGGTGGGCGCGCTCTCTGCAGAGAGGGGCCTGGGGATGCAAGGCTCCCCGCGCTTCCTGCTCCACCCACTAGACCCCACTCCCCTCCCAGAGTTGGGGACTAGAACTGTGGCCTGCGGCAGAACCAGGACGACCAGCCTTGGGGTCCCAGAACAGCAGTGACGTCCCCACGAGCCTCCCCACATGGGGGGGGGGGGCTGTCTTTGCCCTTTTGCCTCTGTCCCCCTCCCACTTCCAGACTCTGGGTGTTCTCAGACAGGCCCCCTCCCCGTACTCACTGTGCTGGTGTGAAAACCACAGTGCTAATGGGGAGTGTGTCGTGCTTCTCTGAAAACACCCTCTCTTGTAGGGTCGCTACCTATCCCAATTTTTAAGGAGCGCTTATGAAAAATGCATGTATTTTTCATGCGTTCTTTAAAAACTGGCATAGGGGGCAGCAGCCTAGGGACGAGGAGTGGGGTGGGGTGGAATCCAGAGAGCTGGGGTAAAGGCCCGGAAGAGTTCTCTCCTGGGGCGGTCAGGCCCCCGAAAAGCTCCAACCTGCCAGTGGCAGCTTTCCCTCTTCAACTGGGGGATCCCTGGAACCTACTGCCCCTGCCTCACTCAGAGGGGGTCACGTTCGCAGGACGGACAAGGCTGGGCTGCAGGGGGACGCATGGTAGCTAGGCTGGGGGAAGCAGTTAAATAGGGGCAGGGGAGGCTTGTGGCTCTCCCAGTGCGTGGGAGTCACGCCCCCCATCCCTCCCAGCAGGAATCCTCCCTCCAGACACCAGCCATGCAAACAAAACCCAGCCAGTCTCCTCGGCCACCCTCCGTGTCATTATCCTCATCAATCAGGCTAAAACAATTAACAGCCGAGGCAATTAGCATGACAGCAATAAACATCTGCAGCCAGGCCTACGGCCCGGGCGAGATTGCACTCATCTATTAATATTACCCTGACACTGTTACAGGAACGGGGGTGGGGGACCAGGATGCATCAAGAGACGGGAAAGTGGCTGGCAACTGCAGTGGTGCATGGGGGGGTGTCAAGGCCCCAGTTGAAAGGGGGGGGGCTGGCAGAGGGGCTTGAGGGGACTGGGGGCACCGGAATAGACCTAGGATGAGCTTGGGATGGGAGGGGGCTAGATATGAACTCGCTGGGTGGCCTTGGGCAAGTCACAACATCTCAGCCTCAGTTCCCCCATCTGTAAAATGGGAGTATATATGTGTCTGTCTCTCCCGGCCTTGTCCACTTTAGATTGTAAGCCCCACTGGGCAGGGACCTGTCTCCAAAAACCGTGACTGTAATAGAAATGAGGAGCAGCAGCATCTTCTCTCTAATGCGGGAAGGGGCACTACTGGGTGCCTCAAGGGAGCTGCAAGGCAATCCCCAGCCACCCCCTCCCTGCCCTTTGCCCCCAGAAGTTTCAGAACCCCCCCACGCGTACAGCTCCATCCCCCATCGGTCATGGGGGTCACGCGTTACGGACGTGTCGCGCGTACCCGAGTACTCAGCAGTAACCGGCGGTAAAACCAGCCGGTGGAACCTGGGGGTGTTTGGTGTCTGGATAATTGGCGTAACATATAAAACTATCACGGCGTGGATCATAGGACATTAGTGATGGACGGGCCAAGCCGGAACGAAAGGGACAGCAAAGGCTTAGAAACTGGAAGAGGAAACTGAACCAAGACAAAAGGAATCTGGCCTGGATACGGAGCCAAGCAGCCTACGTGACCCAAAGCAGCAGAAACCGGGGGAGAGACGCAAAGGGCCAACTTGCATATTTAAAGGGGGGGCCGAGAGCCCCTAGGGGCCCACGGTTCCCGAGAAGAAGCTGCTGCTAGCGCACGACACCCGAAAGCAATTTGCTTTCTACGATTAAATCCGAGCGTTGGGTAAGGACCGTCTGTATTTACTCCGAGCCAGTGTCCGTCTTAATTCTCATTCGAAAGCGTACGTCGGTGGGGTTACTGGCACCGAATACCGACTGGGATCTTGGGCGACCCCCAAGACTGGCCCGACCCGGAGATACAGGCAACAAAGGATGAAGCCCTTACAGGCTGGCAGACTCTGGGGAGAGTGGGGCTCAGTGGTTGCTGTAAGTGGGGTAATTAAGTTGTGGTCATTAAGAGCTTTAGGGGGCTGTCAAAGAGGGGAACCCCAAATTCCAGTCACACCATCCCTCTCAACAAGCAGCCGGGGGTGGGTCTGTCCGATGCTCCTTTTTGGAACCCAGTGAAACCATCAGCTCTTGCAACATCCTGTGGCGGCGAGTTCCACAGGTTAGCTCGGCCTTGTGTGAAAAGGGTAACTTCCTTTCGTTTATGCTGAAGCGAGGATCGGGGAAAAAACCAGGGTTCCGCTGTCAGAGCTACACTAGCCAGCCTAAAAACAGCAGCTGAGGGGGCAGCCTTCGCCTGGAGTTTCGCTAAAACCGGAGCATCTTCTGGAGACAATGTAAGAGCCCTCTGTCCCGCCAAGCATTGAGCAAGCAGGGGGTTCAAGGCATCGTTTTATGGGGGTTTTATCTATGGGCGTTTTCAGACGAGACACTTCCCCACCCATTTCCCACCCACTATCCATGTTATAGGGCAACCCTGCAGCCCTGCCACATGGACAGTGGGTGGGTTGTGACTTGTCTGAAAACGCAGCACAGTTAACCTGATTTTTTTAGGGCATTTAGCTTCATATTTTAGAGAGGTATAATTTTTTCAATATCGCCTTCAGGGAAGGGAAGGTTATGAAAGAAAAGAAAGTTCTTTGCGCTGCGCCAGGATTCCATTTCTGGTTATTTCAGTATTTCGGTGACATCAGTTTGGCAAGAGTTGCCCCCCCCCCCCCCCCGGCACCTGCGCAATGGCTGAAAATGATGCCGCCAAAATTCGGAAATGACTGAAATCAATAAAAATAAACTGAACCAAACACTTTTTCCAGGACTCTTTTTAAAAAAGAGACAATCCACGCACAATAAACCAAGAACACCCGGGAGCCCAGCTTTGGTCCTCGAAGGGCTACCCCCGAACTCATCATAATGTCCGTGCTCCCCCCCCCAAACCCCATTATTTGCCTCCACTCCTAGTGTAACCCCCTGTTGGCAAATCATTGCTGGAAATAGCAGCTCCCTGCTCCCCTTCTCTGCAGCCTCTCCCCGCCCCCCTTATCCAGGTCTCTCCTCTCCCACCTCACTCACCCCCTTTGCAAGGGGAAGGGCACCGATGTTTTGAGCCTCTCCAGATGGGAACCATATCATGGAGCTTCAGAGTCAGGCCACGTAGTGATCCCTTGCCCTCATAGTATTCCAGGGGTGACCACTGGGACACCACAACCCCTGCTCCCCCAGCCCTGCCCCCCCCAGCTCTGCCACTGCCCCTCAATCCCCACCCGCAGTCCCTGCTCCCCCAGCCCTG
>QEPC01015423.1:166287-176403 GCA_003113815.1 Sphenodon punctatus
CTGCGGGTGGGGACTGAGGGGCAGCGGCAGAGCTGGGGGGGAGCCCAGGGCTGGGGGAGCAAGGGCTGCGGGTGGGGACTGAGGGGCAGCGGCAGAGCTGGGGGGGAGCCCAGGGCTGGGGGAGCAGGGGCTGTGTGTGGGGACTGAGGGGCAGCGGCAGAGCCAAGAGGGCTCAGTTGCTTACCCCCAAGGTGTTCTGTGGAGAAGATTCAGCGCCCCTAGGAACCAGCCCTAAGAGAGTTCCCGCCAGGGTCAATTAGAGGAGGGGGAATCAGGCCTCTATCCCACAAACGAAAGCCTTGGGCCTTCCTCAGTCCCAGAAGATTCACTCCCTTCATTTACCACGAGAGAATCTGAACGGGCCACGGGAATTGAGCCCTTGCCTCTAGGGGGGGCGTCCTGGTCCGAGAAGGAGCTGGCGGGTGGGAGAGTCCAGGATCATTAGCAAGGCCTGGTGCATCTCTCCCCTCCCCCTGGCCACACTGGGGCTGGGGGGCTGCCATAGCTTTTCCCTGCTGCAGCCTCTGCCGGCCGGACCCGGGGCCAGTGAGAGACACCGCTCTGTCTAGACAGAAAGTGCAGCAGCCAGCAATCCACGCTAACCCTGCTCTCTCTCCAGCTCCAGCGTGGCCAACTCCCGCTTCCCCTCGCCAGAGAACCAGCAGCTCAGCTACCCCCGGGGAGCAGGAGCTGGCCGCCACACAGGGAAGAGCTGGAGTGGCGTTTGGCATCGGGTTCAAATCCTGCTCCAGGATGGAAAGAGGATTCTCCAGCCAGAGGCTGGGGGGGTGGGGGGGACAGTTACTGGAGGCAGCCCACCCCCCCAGGCCTGTCACACACACGTGCAGACACGCGCCATTACACACTCACACCCGTGAGGTGCGCGCATGCAGACAGAGCCGCATCCCAGAGATCTCTGCATACACACGCTTATTGTGTGTCAAAGCCCCTGTACTGCACACACATTCACACATACCTCTGCACACTTATGAGCACTCACATGCACACACACAGCCCGCAGACGCTTACATGCGTGCCGAGCTCCATGCACAAACAGATGTGCACCTACCACGTGTGTGTAACGCACACTCAAACCCGACTCTGTTCCTCCACACACAACGTTCAGAGACACGTTAATTATAGATTGACTGCCTGTTCGTTTCATGGCGTATCCCCTAGTTCTAGCAGACCTTGATATCCTACACTACTTACTATTAGTTGAGAGGGTAAACAACCACTCCCTACGTACTCGGTCCACACCACTCGAGATTTTATGAGCTTCTACAACTGATCGTTTCCATAGCGCTGCCAGGCATGCGCAGGGCTTTAGTCACAGATTTTGGAACAGGCCCCTGCCCAGTGGGCTTACAATCTAAAATGGACACGGGTGCTGGGAACACAGGGAGAGAGACAGACCCATTTTACAGATGGGGAAACTGAGGCCGAGACTTGCGCCCAAAGCCACCCGGTGAGTTCACGGCTACAGGGCAGGATTCAAACCCCCGGCTTCCCAGGGCCAAATCCAGCCCCTTTGCAGCTACACCACACGGACTGGCTGCATAAGATAATGTCGGTCCTATCCCTTGCCGGTCGTCTCTTCTCCACGATGAGGTGTCCCGGCCTCTCTTTGTACGGGAGCCGTGCTCTTCAGTGAGTCTCTTCTCGGCCTACTCTCCAGAACCGCACACCGTATTCAAAATGCGGTGCCGCGAGTGTGATCTTTCCTGTTTGAGTCTCTCCATCGCTCCCCCTCCTTGAGTGCATCCCAGTCTTCCTTGCCTTGCACACACGCATACATTACTGTCTCACTCGCACACAGGAAAGGAGGTGACCCATTTTCACCTGTTTCTAATGCAGCGTCTCCTGGTGCCCGGAAGCGTCACACTGACCTAGAACAGCTCACCGAGCCATTCCCTGGCGACGCGACCCATCTCTGCCGCCTCCCCACACAGAGCCCGAGCTGGGGCCGCCCGGCCGGCTGACTAGGCCAGGGGTGTGGGAAACCTTTTCCCCTCCCATGGGGCCACTTGGAATATGACTGCAAGCTCCGGGGGGGCCCAGATGGGGGCACACCGGCGCGGGCGTTTAAGGAGTGCGTCCGAGATGGGGAGGATCCAGAGGATGGATCCGTCCTCAGTCCTCGTCTGCAGGCCCCTCCTCTCTGCTCCCTTCCCCTCAGTCTGTCAGCGCTTGGGGGGTAGGAACTGGATCCAGAGGTCAAATAAAAAACCAGGTGTGGGTCAGATCTGACTTGGGGGTCAGAGGTTCCCCATTAGCTAATCCTGTGCAGGGTCTAGGGCTCCCCATAACCACGTAGCCCATGTTTAAACCATGCTTCCCCCTATGCCTGGAACTCCCTTGAGCACATCTGCTCTGCACTCTGCCCCATGTTAAAATCGCCGGGGGACACAGTTCGAACCAATCTTGCATTCCAAAAATAAGCCCCCCCCCCTTCCTTTCCCCACCCCTCAAGCCTGAAAGAACCACCGAGCTGCTATTTATAAACCGTCTCACCCACAAGGTGTTTGCTTTACATTCAGAAAGAGCCTCGATTTGCGGCCTCAGCAGTTTGGCTGCCAAGTTCAACCCTCAGGCTCTTTCCTGCCTCTGCAGGGGAGGCTCCTCGCCGGGGCCAAAGGGGCTCTGCCCCACTAAAGCCCCGGCTGCTGCTGCTGGGAATTGTAATGTGTTGCTGGTTATAGGCAGGGCCATGATTCCCCCTATGGGAAACTTTTTTAAATTCTGTGGGATTCTGTGGGGCTTCTCAGGGATTGCTGCAGGCCCCGGCGACCTCCGACCCGGCCCGCTCGGCGGGGGGGGGGGGCGATTTTAGACAGCTGCAGCAGCAGGAGTGGTGAGTGGCGCCGGGTGACATCCTGNTAGCCCATGTTTAAACCATGCTTCCCCCTATGCCTGGAACTCCCTTGAGCACATCTGCTCTGCACTCTGCCCCATGTTAAAATCGCCGGGGGACACAGTTCGAACCAATCTTGCATTCCAAAAATAAGCCCCCCCCCCTTCCTTTCCCCACCCCTCAAGCCTGAAAGAACCACCGAGCTGCTATTTATAAACCGTCTCACCCACAAGGTGTTTGCTTTACATTCAGAAAGAGCCTCGATTTGCGGCCTCAGCAGTTTGGCTGCCAAGTTCAACCCTCAGGCTCTTTCCTGCCTCTGCAGGGGAGGCTCCTCGCCGGGGCCAAAGGGGCTCTGCCCCACTAAAGCCCCGGCTGCTGCTGCTGGGAATTGTAATGTGTTGCTGGTTATAGGCAGGGCCATGATTCCCCCTATGGGAAACTTTTTTAAATTCTGTGGGATTCTGTGGGGCTTCTCAGGGATTGCTGCAGGCCCCGGCGACCTCCGACCCGGCCCGCTCGGCGGGGGGGGGGGGCGATTTTAGACAGCTGCAGCAGCAGGAGTGGTGAGTGGCGCCGGGTGACATCCTGGCATGCAAGCCTCTGGTTGGCTCGTGGGCAGTGATGCCGCCCATCCATCCCTGCCCGCAAGCCAATCAGAGGCTTGCATGGGGGACATCACTGCCCGCAAGCCAATCAGAGGCTTGCATGGGGGACATCACTGCACGCAAGCCAATCAGAGGCTTGTGCGCTGTGATGTCACCTGCCAAGGGGAATTCCGCTGGGAGTTTTCCCGGCGCGCAAGGTGCGATTCGTGGTAGCACATTTGACTCGGGGCCCTGGTGATCAGTGATTCCAGCTTAGAGATGAGCACATTGCACTGGACTCCATTACATGTGCAATCTGTATTACATCAGCATTCCAGGGAGTACATAGTAATCAACCCACAGCAGCAGATTCAAAAAAGGCAACTGCCTAAGGAACCAGGCTACAGGTTCACATAAGCAGATTCACCAGTCTGTTTCAATCCATCCCAGGAAGCTATACAGGAGATGCTGATCTGGGAGCAGTCTATAGCAGCAGCTACCCTGCCTCGGCCTTGAACTTCACTAAGCATGTCTAGGGCGAAACACTGGCTGCCCAAACAGCATGTACTCGGAACAGTTTAGGGGAGGGGTTACAGATGGGGCTGGAATCTCTCATACCGGGTTCCTATGGAGGAATCCAGCCAATGAGAGCAATCTTGGGGCAAAAATCATATAGCCCCTAACCAATGGCAGCAGAGGATAGGGCTGCCTGGGGTGGGACTTGCTTTGTGCCTGCCTCCTTGCTCCAGGTGGCCATTAGCAGAGGGGAGCCTGGCGTCACCATGGCTGTTTTTAAACGAACCACAACCACCCATCAACCACCCGCCCAAACACTTGTGGAAAGGTGAGGTGGGTGGGTGGGCTCTCCCATGACCCATGCAGCACCCACTCTTGACCACTCATAGAGTGGGGGCTCCGTGGCTGTTCCACTCAGTGGACTCAGACATTTCCCCCCATCCCGCCATGCTCATTTAAAATGGCCGACATTGCGGGCAGGCTTGCTTTCAAGGAGGCCACTAGGGACTGGCAGAGAGGGGGGGGGGGCAGGTGTTGACGTGCACACTGCTTGAGTATTGGCATAGGGAGGCCATTCAAATTGTAGCCACAAAGCTAGTCTTGTCAAAGTGCAGTTTTGTTTCTTGAAATTCACCGGCAGGAGTTTCCGGATCTAATCAATGATTTTTAAAGGAGGCTACAGGGCGTTTCCTGAGACTTGATAATGGTAGGATCTTTCCTGCCGCTGTGGTCCCTCCCCGTGAAGGGCAAACATTACTTTGAGCTTTGCCCCCCCCAGTATCTTTCATGCTAGATGGGGAAACCCTTGTGGTTTTGTAAAAGATTTTTTTTCTTGCTGCTTATTAAGCCAGCTCGAAGAAAGCATTTAGGGATTCAAATGAATTTATTTTATTTATGTATTTATTTATTTAAACAATTTATACCCTGGGCCCTCCTGCAAAAGCCGCTCGGGGTGGCTAACAAACATCTAAAAAAGAAAATGCAGATTTAGATGTTGTTAGTGTGTGTTGCTTGGATTTTCTCTAAGCTTTGTGGCTCTAGGATTTGCTCATCCTGTTTTCAAGTGCAAAACACATGTGCCTATGCATAAACACTTTCTGCTTGATAAATTGTGTAGGGAACGTGGTTTTATTGGATTTTACTGCTACGTCTTCCTTTATGTGCGGATGTAATCCTGCAGCATTTCTTCACGTTGTGGAGGAGTTTGTTTTATAGGGAGGAAGACTTTTCGCATTGGGAGTTCCCATCAAATGAAGCTTCACTATCTTACCTGCGTCTTAGTAGTTTTGTCTCCTTTAATTTTACGTCTGAAAATACATTTCCGTGTGTGTGTGTTGTATTAAAAAAACCCTTTCATTTCACTCTGAGTGCAGTTCTCAGGGGAGACAGTTCACGTGTTAGCGAACCTTAGTCTAAGTCTCATAGAAGTGAATGGGGCTTGTGCTAACTGCTAGTCTGCGTTTGCATTATCCTGCCAGAGGATTGCACTGTTAACATGGTTGAAAAGGGCAGGACAGACTTGAACTCTGGGCTTTGCTGTAGCCACCCAGCAGGTAGACTGGAATATATGGCCCAACAGGTGGTAAACTTATAACAGGGGATGTGATTCTGTAAGGGGCACGCTCTTTCTTGCTGTCACAGTAAGGTTCAGTGGCTTTGGGCAGTCAGCAACTGAGCAAGGTGGGAGAGGAGTTGCTTTGCCAGATCAGGCAAACAGCAAACCTGCCTTTCCAAAACGAGGCGCGTAGGAAGGAGCGGGAAAGGCTGTGGAATAGGAGCATCCCTCTTCTCAGTCATCCGATTTTCACAGAACCTTCGGGTGCCTTTAGACCATCCACCGCTGGACCCGCTCTGGGGGTGGCCAGCCCTGCATCCCCCACGCACGGCCCTGACAGTGCCGGGTTTAAACAGACCCAGGCCTGGACTCCACCAGCACAGCTCCCCGACCCCGCACACCATAGAGCGGCGGGCGGATCGCCCAACGCTCTAGGCAGCCGTCCACCGCTCGATGGCATTCCCAGGGCCAATCCCCCGACCGCTGCTCCGCCCTCGGACATTGCTCTGGGTTTGGGCTCCATTTGCGGTGCTTCAGAATATTCCAGAGCACCTGGCCCTGCTCCGCCTCCCCCCCAGGCCTTTAAACAGACGCGTCCGTCCGTCCCGCCGCCCCAACCGCCGGGGGTGAACAGGAGCAGAGGCATGGGAGCAGTCTGTGTAAAAGTGCCCATTGTGCCTGCATTTCTGTCCCCTTCGTAGCAGAGAGAAATGGTTTAGCTGGGATAGCTCGCAAAATCAGCCTGCGGGACACTCCTGCAGACGGATCTCAGGAAAAGTGTTGCCTTTTGGGGTCAAAATTGTCTGGCTGCAAGAGCAAGACACGCATCTTAGCAGAAGAGACAACTTGTCTTGCCTTTCTCTCCTGCAGTAATCCCTCCTCCTCGCCCACCCCCCGATTGTATCCCCTGTGGGGGGGTGAGCAGACAGAAGGAACAACACAACCAATTCTCTTCCACTTAGCTGCATGTCTTGCTCTTGCGGCCAGCCTCCCTGCCCTCGTCCGCCTTGCCCCCACCCTCCTTCAAGTCCCTCCTCAAAACCCACCTCTTCCGCTCCGCCCTTCCTAACTCCTGCTAATCATCCCCACCCAGGATTATCTCCCACCTGTTCTCTGCAAACTCTCAATGTACTGTAACCAAGCCAAGCACGTGCACCTGAGCTCTCACATCCTCATGAATGTCGCATCCCTTGTCTCTCCCTCTGTTCCCCCTCCCCTGACTCCCCTCCCCATCTTTAGATTGTAAGCTCTCGGGCAGGGACCATATCTATCTTGTTCTTTGTAAGCACCAGGTACATTGCTGGTGCTATATAAATGCTTATAATAATAATAATAATAATAATAATAATAAAAATAAAAATAAATTAATTAATTAATTAATTAATAAAAGGGAAACTGTCTGTCGGATCAGACTTCAGAAGAGGCTCTGAATTAAATGCATTCCAACCCCAGATGCTGAACTTGTTACCTATCCCCAGAGGCACACGCTCTGCTGAGAAAAGGAACAGAAATGCATTCAGTGCGGGAGAGGGTTATTTATTTATTTATTTATTTATTTATTATTTAATTATGTTCATTACTTAATACCTCACCCCATCCTGCCTTCAGCAGCTCTGGGCGGCTTACAAGGATATAGAAAAGATAAAATCACAATGATTTATTCACTGTATAGTCTAGAGTAACGTGTCAAATTTAAAGTGCCCCTGCCCCCGGGTGACCCAGTCTAAAAGTTCACCAGCCGCCACTGCCACCTCGTTGCCAGAAAAATCGCTCTGAATCCAAAAGTGAGAGATCTGGGCAATCCCAGCCCAGGGGTGCAGCTACCGTGGAGCAAAGGAGCTCAGTTGAACCTGGGCTCTGGCCTCCCAAGGGGACCCTCTGCAAGCAGCCTGAGCGCCCTTAGGAAATTTTCAGAGTGGGTGGAGGAAGACAACACTCTGCCCCCACCCACTCTGAAAATTTCCTAGCAGCACTCAGGCCACTTGCAAAGAGCCACGTTGAAAAATAAATTTTCAGAGTGGGTGGGTGGGTCGGACGACTGACCCCCACCCACTCTTAAAACTTCCTTCCTGGTGGAGGTGCTGCCGCCACCACCACTTTTGCAGGGAGTGGCCGGAAGCTTTGGCAGGGCCCACTCCTTAGGGAGAACACACTGCTTTGCCTTGCAAGGGGCCACAGCTGCCTCTCACCGGCTGCCTCCCAAGCCAGTCCAGATCCTAACGCCTGGTCTTACTGCCACTGTAGCAAATCTGTGTCCATGGGACAGGATTGATCCCAACCTGCAAAAAGACTGAGGAGCAAGTAAGGGAGAATGGACCTTACTCCCAGAGGAAGCAGTGGCAGCCGGCAGCATGGCTAGTTTTAAAAGGGGATTGGATATGTTATTTGGGGGATAGGTCCATTAACAGCTATTAGCCAAGCAGGGAATGTAGCCTCTTACTATTGGGGGCTGGAACAAGAGGGAACGGTGATCTGTCGGGTATTTTGCCCAAGAGAAAGAGATTGGCTGCTGTCGGACTCGGAGACAGGATGCTGGGCTTGAGGGACCGTTGGTCTGGCCAGTCCCAGCGTCTGGGTGTGGTGCAGGGGTGGGGACTAGGGCTGCGTGCAGGGTCAAGTAATTGTTACGGTATTTGTGGGTTTAGTCCGATTGAATCTTTGCCTGTGTTGGCTGCGTTGTGGAGAACGCCGTGAACACGGATCCCTGCGCACGGGCGATTTTGGTGCCGAAGGGCCGAGGCTCGGCCAGCTCGACAGGCCTAGAAGCAGGCGGCTCAGCTGGGAGTCCGTGAGCAGCCAATGCTGTAGCTACTAGGGGTCCAGTTTAAGACCTCAGAGACCACATTTGGGGGGAAATCTGGGTTCAGTCGGAACCGGAATACACAGCCCTGATATCTGTGGGTCAAAGAGGGATCCGAGAAGGGGCTTTTGTGTTTGCATTGTTCTTGGAATGCGAATGCACGTTCTGACGCGCAGCGGATCAGTTCAGATTCTCTCCAGCAGAGGGCAGCAGACATTCGGACGCTCCCCTTCAGGGTGACGGTTCGGGCCCTAGTCGATGTGGCTCTTTCGGCCTCCCCAGAGCTGGCTGCATTGTCGCACAGGTGCGGGGAGTCAGCTCAGTACTGACGAACAGGGAGAGACGGGAAGCAAGTTTTGCTCCAGAGTAAGGCGCCAAGGCAGGGCCTAGAACATGTAATTTTCATAACTGTTCTTTAAAACTCTGCATAGGTGGCCGCCCTCGTCCGATTCCCTCTCTCTCCTCCTCCCCACTGTGAGAGGGGCGCTGCCCCAAGCGCCTCAGACACCCACCCACCCTCGCTAGACGGAGCCCTGGCTTCCTTGGCATTTGCATTCATCCGAGTCAGCACTCTCCCTCCCACGCTGCCCCACGCCGTGCGTATGTGTCTGTTGTTTTCTCGAGCTAAAAATACCGCTCAGTTCCCTAACGGAGGGAGCAGCTTGGCAGGGAAGGGGGCTAATGAGAGTCGGAGCTATGAGAATTTCCCTGCCCTGACAGGCAGACACACAGAGGCACACAAATACATGCCCACACAAACATACACGCCCCCATGCACTCAGACACGCTCTTGATTTGACTTGGGCTCATGTGGGAATTTGATTGACGTTGGGCAGGGGTCGGGGGGGTGAGGTTTGCAGGGCTGAGGGTGCTGCCCACACGTACGCAGAGCGCACATGGCCGACATGCAGAGAAACCCATGTGCCCGCACCTTTGCGCACACGCAAACATACTTTCACACACGCACACAGTTGCCTAGATTGCACGAGAACAGCAGAGCCACAACAGACCAACAGCGATGCCCCCTCAGCCGTGCCAAGCCCTGCCCCCTTCGCCCTGCAGACCCCACCCTCTGGCCCTCGCCCGAGTTAAATCAGATGCCCACATGCACCTGAGTTAAACCAGATGTCATCACACATACACTCTCTCTCTCTTTCCTTAGGTTCATTCACACAAACCTCTTGGTAAATTCACCACCGGTTCCTTAATCTCTGCTCTTTGCCTGGCCCCATTAGCAAGACATTCAGACAACTGCTGATTTCCCTCCATTTCAAAGACAACCCCCCCCCCCCCGCCCCACCCCACCCTGTTGCACCAGGGGCAAAGAGAACAAGTTATCAAGGAGCCCAGCAAGGGGTAAGGATTACACACCACCTTCACAACGTAGGCTTGGAGCACTACCCACTCGAACAGAGCACTGTGCGAACGAGCGTGCTAAGGGTTAAGGCACGCACTCACATTCTCGGGGGGCAAAATTAAGGTTGTTTCGCTGCACCCCAGATAAAACCCCGATTCCCCGCTCAGATCTGGGTTTGGGACCCACAGGTCCTGGCTGTAATCAATACTTGATATTCCACCCCATCTCCCATGGGGAGACTAGAAAGCACAGAACTGGGGGTGCCCAGTCAGCTGGTTACACACCCCAATCCAGCCACTAATGCCAACCCCTTCCTCCTCTCATCCCCTAGGGACCCCAGTATCTCCTGCCCCTCATGTTGTTTCCTTGTTGGTGCCTCTGTCCTACTGGGCACAAAAGCATCTACCCCTACAGTCAGCTGCACCCTGGGGAAAGGGGGGGGGGGAG
>QEPC01015423.1:194914-226084 GCA_003113815.1 Sphenodon punctatus
TCAGGAGGGGGCGCTGTGCTGCAGGGAGCAGGGGGTGGGTCTCAGTAGGGGGCGCTGTGCTGCAGGGAGCGGGGCTCAGGAGGGGACACTACACTGCAGGGAGCAGGACAGAGAAGCCTGAAACAGGGGAATAGCCTCCAATTCATGGGCTGCAGTTAGATACTCCGGGGGAATGGGTGATCAGCAGCGCTGTGCTGTGGATAGTGGGAGCGTGTGGCTGAGTTAGGGGAGAAGGGGAACCGGGGGTGGCATGACTTTATTATTAATTTATTTAAGTTTAGACACCACCCCTTTCCCAGAGGTTCGGGGCGAGTCACAAAAACCATAAAAAATTCAACCCTAACTCCACAAACCCAATACCACCCCCCTATCCCCGCTTGCCAAATGCCTTTGCAAACAAAGAAGTCTTCCCCCGCCCCTGGGAGACTTGTGGCTGGATGCGCGGCACGGTATGATTGTTCTGGGGAAGGTAATGGGGGAAATCTGAATGTTTGGGGTTTGCTGCGGGGATGTTGGAGCTAGCAAGTGGGGTAGCTCTCTTGGAAGGGACCCTGGGGGCCAGGAGGGAGGGAGTTTGTTTGCATGCCCAGCTCCCACTTGGACTCACCCCTTCCACATACGTCACCCAGGGGGCAGGAAAGGACCCCATCATGATTGCCACAATGCTGGGGGAGGGTCTCCTTGATGTGGCCACACCCCTTTCCCAAGCATCGTGGTGCTGTGCCGCTTGGCAAGGGGCAGAGTGAAGGGGATCTCCCGTCCCGCCTGGCATGCACAGAAGAGTTGTGCCAGGAATTAGGAGACAGCATGATTTCTCTGGGGGGAGAAGGGCATTTGGCAACCCCCGCCGCATTTTAGCTTTATGTCTGGCAGCTCCTGACAGGCATGTTTTTCTGTCGCTTTCCCCACAGCCAAGATGGAGGCTTTCAGCTCCCGGAACCTGGCCCTCCAGGCAGAGAAGAAGATCCTTAGCCGCATGGCCAGTAAGTCGATGGCCAACATGTTCATCGATGACACCAGCAGCGAGGTCCTGGACGAGCTCTACCGAGTCTCCAAAGAGTTCACTCAGAACCGGACTGAGTCCCAGAAGGTCATCAAGAACCTCATCAAGGTGGCCGTCAAAATTGCCGTCCTCTACCGCAACGACCGTTTCAACGCCAGCGAGCTGAGTTTGGCTGAGGAGTTCAAGCAGAAGCTCCACCAGGGGGCCATGACCGCCATCAGCTTCTACGAGGTGGACTTCACCTTCGAGAAGGACGTATTGTCTCACATCCTTCAGGAATGCCGGGACTTGTTGCTCAAGTTGGTGGAGAAACACTTGACGCCCAAGTCCCACGGGCGCATCCGGCACGTCTTCGACCACTTTGCGAACACGGAACTCCTCGGCCAACTCTACAGCCCCCAAGAGGCCTACCGGACGCGCCTGCAGAAGATCTGCACGGGAATGAATAAGCTCATCGACGAGGGGAAGCTGTGAGCCGGTTGGGATGGAGAGACCCAGAGAGGAGAGGACCCAACATGACCTGGGAAGAGAGCAAACCCAACAGACATTGGGACTCCCAAGACCTGCTGCCCATCAGGTGGGGGAGAAAGACTAAGGACTCCAAGCCAACTGTTCCCACGCTCTTTTCTCCTCCATGGACTTTGCTTCCCTGGTTTCCCCTTTCACCATGGGCCTTTCCAGACTCTTGTAAGTGAAATGGACGTTATTCACATTTATGTTTTTGAAGATAATTGGTGAACTCATGGATCCAGTTTGAACATTCGCTTCCCTGAACAAACACACGAATTTGTGGTCTGTGCGTCTGGAGATCTTTTGACTTTGGTTTGTCTCCGATGAGGCCGGCCGATTTTGGCAAGGGCACAGAAACCCACGGCAGGAAGGAACCTCGAGGATTACCTAGTCCAGCTGTCCGCTTGAAGGATTCCCGGCACCTACCTCATCCCTGAGAGGTGTCTGTCTAACCTGTTCTTACAGACCTCCGGGGATGAGGCCGCCACAACCTCCCTTGGCAATTTGTCCCACTGCCCAACAGAGTTAAACATTCTTCCTAATGTTTAGCCTAAATCTATTATTTAACATAAGTCTATTCCATCACCCCCCAGCCCAACGCCTAGAGCTTTGAGCTAAGCCAATCAGCGCTAGCAGAAACAATGGTAGGAATTCACTGTAACACCCAACACCACGATCTGAAAGAAAGTAAATTGTGGAACTATTACTGAGCCTTTCTCCTAATATTAGAACTAGGGAGACGTTCCATGAAATTAATTGGGAGCAGGTTTAAAGAAAAAACAGGGAGTTATTTCACACAATGCACAATGAGCCTGCGGAACTCCTTGCCAAAGGATGTTGTGAAAAGCCAATTTGTATAACTATGTTCAAAACAAAGACGGAGAAGTTCTTTGAGGATAGATCCGTAGGTGGCTCTAGTTGGTCAGAGGAAAGGCAGCTCTGACTGCCAGGGGGTGGGAGGGAGTAGCAGGGAATGGCTTGCTCCTCGATGACCGGTTGTGCACAGCTCTGAAGCTGCTGCTGCTGTTGGAGGCAGGATACTGGGCGAGATGGCTCATTGGTCTGACCCAGTGTGGCAGCAGAGTAGGGGATTGAAAGGTCCCTTCCACAAATCTCCGGACCATAGCTGTAGTATTTTTACTAACTTGAAGCAAGACACACACACACAAGGAGCAGGAATTGTTCCCTCCAGCAGCTTGTAGTACGTACACACACACACACACACACACACACACACACACACGCGCGCTACGTTATCCACTGGTTACCGCCATCACCGGGCCTGCCGGGCAGGGGGCTGGAGTGCCCGGTTTGCCCGGGGACATGCCAGGCGAGGATTTGAAGAATGCAGCTACCATTTCCCGCTTGCAAGCGGGAGAGCCGCTAATTTGTCTCAGGGAATCCTGTCTGCAGCCGGGATCTTTCCGGGCCCCTCAGCTCGGGGCGGAAAATAAAGTACTGTCTTAAGTTGCGTTTTCTCTTTGCACAGGCCTGGCGGATGCAATTTCTTTAAAGCTGCGACAAAGAGAATAAACGACTGGGGCTAGTTTTCGGCAGGGACAACGGAGGCCTGGCCGCCCGCTTTCAGGGGCCCCGGGCGTGCCTCTGGCCAGAAAGCCGCCGGCTCCCGCTGGCGGGCACACACAAACCGGGCCTGCCTCTCCCAGCGCAGGCGGCAGAGCGGTCTTCCTTTATTGAGCACCGGGGAAAGCAGGCTTGGGGTAAGCTGGGGAACTCGCTGCTGCAGGGTCTACTTGCTCTGTGCTGCCCCACGTGGGGGGGAGATCAGCCCCAGCCCCCCTGAAGCTCTTCCCCTGGCACATTTTGCCACGGACAAAGAGAGACTTCCCAGCTTGCTTTCCTACAGGACGGAGGCTGAAGCAGTTCCCCCTGTGTGCACCCCCATCCCCCAACAACATTTGATCCCACAGGGCAATCGCAGCAAGATTTGCGGCAGAAGGTACGCAGTTAAGGATCTCAAATTCTGTACGAATAGGTACAACCAGGAGGGGAGCTATTCCCTGTTGTAGCCCCCCCGCCCCCCAATGGCTTTATTGAGCACCGGGGAAAGCAGGCTTGGGTTAAGCTGGGGAACTCACCGCTGCAGGGTCTACTTGCTCTGTGCTGCCCCATGAAAAGAAGGAAAAATAGAACCATCGTTGCTCAGTTTTATTGGGGAGGATTTAAATGGACAAAAGTCACCTGTCTGTTTACCTGGAGCTCGTGAGCACTCCTAAGACACCACAAGGAGGCAAAATCTAATCACAGGCAGGGGCAACCCAACGCACAGCTTGATTGAAAAGGCAGCCCCGGTGGCATCCTAAGAAAGCCAGGTTAAAGATCTACCTAAGGGAGGGGAAGCCGGCCCTGGGGGTCCCTTCAACCCTACAATTCTATGATTCCATCGCAGCCCCGGCTGTAGAAAAGCCGCAAGGGGCTGGGTCCCCACTCGGTGCTGGGTTCGAGGGACGCCGGCACTGTTGATGGAGCGGGGCAGCTCTCTGAAAAGCTTTGAGGGGGGAGGAGGGTCACTGGTTTCATGTGTCACATGCTCAGCGTCCAGTCAATCGAAAAGATACCTCTGCCCCTCCCCACCACTGTCAGTCAGCTGGGGATCTGGGAGTCAAGCTGGGGGCTTTCCCATTTCAGCACAGTTCTGGGGATAAACACAACAGGGCTCTTGGGGAAAACACTGCCCAACCCCATGGCCTTCTGGGATATTGCATAGGGTTGGCAGCTTGGCCACAAAGCTGGAGAAAAGAGCATCCCTCTCCCAGGGCAGAGCGAGCTCCTAAAGGGAGTTTACAAATAGCTTTATCCAGGCAATCGGTGGGGTCAGGGGATAGGACACCGCTCCACGGTGTCAGCCTCGGACTTTGCCTCCATTTCTAACCGGGGGGGGGGCACGCCGGGATGAGTTGGCAGGGGGAGCAGCTCCGGGTGGCAGGAGCAGACTGGTTTCCTAGCATTCCTCTGGACGGGAGAATCTCCCTTCCCAGCATGCTCTGGGGCTCACGTCCACCCCTCACGGCAACGCGGCTAGACCCATTCTCAGCGCCTCAGCCAAACTCACGTCAACTGGGCCTTTCCCCATGAGCCTCAGCAGCCGAGCCAAGGGCCGGAGAGCAAACCGGAGCATGCTCCTACAGGAGACGGAAGCCTGGAGGGATCAGGCAGCACCAAGGCAGGTAAGGCTGGCTCGGGAAAGTCATTTTGGAGACAGAGCAGCGGGACGCAGGGGATGAGGGAGTCTCGGCCACTCCTCACGGGGACTAGGTAAGAATCACACTCCTCAAGTGATAAACCCCAAGTTCCCCCCACCCTTAACTGAGCCCACAGTCGCCAGCAGGAGACACACACGCAGCCCCGGGACTGACAGATCCTCCTCCTCGCACCAGGACTTTTCGCCCCCGGGGCTCGCAAGCGTCACAGAATTCCAGCGCCGCGTCCCTGAGCTCACGCCGAGAGAGGCGGCGAAATCGGGAGTCCTGGGAGCCAGCAGCCGTCAGAGGTCGAAGATCTCGTCCTCCCGGTCCTTGAGGGTGGAGGTGCGGGAGGCCTTGGTGAGCGGCGCGGGGCCCAGCTGGGAGCGCTGCCGGGCCTCGCTCTGAGGGGAGGCCGTGCGGCTAGATCGTGGCGGTTCCACCACAATCCTGCGGAGAGAGAAAAAGGGGGGGATGGTGGTGTTAGGTCACCGGGAAACCGCCCGTTTCCGAGCGCGCGCGGGAGGCGAACGAGACCTCGGCGTCAGGGCGGATTCAGAAGCGTCCGTCGGCAAGAGCCCGGAGTTGACATCGGGGATGGCTCGATGGGGTGGACGCTGGGAACATCGGACTAGCTTGACCGGCTTGTGTATCAGCACAGAAAGTAGCTCAGCCCGGCAGGTGGCTCCTGTCAGAGAAGCCCCACCACCAGCCCGGTTGCCCCTAAAAGCTCGCAGCAGCCAGGGAACTGGGAGGGCATTGCCCATGATGCCCTATTGGGTCAGGCGCCCCCATCAGCGCCTGCCAGGGCTGCAAGTGGAAGGGAATCCGGATGCCAGCCACTGAAACCACCTCTAGTGAGAGCAACAGCACCCCCCAGTGGCTGAAGATGGAAATACACTGCTCTCAGCAATCCGCCTGGGAAAGGCAAGGGGTGTTGGGGGGGGGGGGGGGCAGGGGTGGTATCCTGCTGCTAGGCCTCAATCCTGACCCACAAGGCCCCCTCCCCCTGTTAGCACAGCTCTGGGCTCTCCCCAACACACACTCATGACACTGGCCCCCGCTGCCATTGCGCTCCCTTCACCCCAGCCCCTGTAGTACCGTGTCCCCCCCCATAACCATTGCCCTGCTCCCCATTACCCTCCTTGAGCCCCCCATCTGCCCTTTTCCCTGTAACACAGTGGCCTCCAGTCCCCTCGGCTCCTACTCCGCCAGCCCAGTACCCTCTCAAATCCACTCCACTCCCCCTGCAGTCCAAGAGCCAGTGTGAGGCGGTGGATACGGTGCTGGACTTGGTCCTGGGAAGCCAAGGTTCGAATCCTGACCTAGCCAGGAACCCGTTGGGTGGCCTTGGGCAAGTCACAACCTCTCAGCCTCAGTTCCCCCATCTGTAAAATGGGAACGTGTCTCCCTGTGTTCCCCTCACCCGTGTCTATCTTAGATTGTAAGCCCACCGGGCAGGGATTTTAAAACACTGCGTGCACCTAGTAGTGCTATAGAAGTGACAAGGTGGAGTAGCAGCATGTACACCCCAAGGCCTTTCCGCCCCACCCACTGCAACTCAGCACCCCCCTCGCCTGGTGTCCCTTCAACGCCACCTCCAGGAGCACAGCACACACACACACAGAGCCCCTCGGCCTTGCTCCCTGTAGCACAGTGTCCCCTTCCCGAGACCCCTCTGACCCACTCTCATTTGCTGGAGGCAATGCAAAACTTTCCTTTTCGGCCAGGCATTTGGGAGGCAGGGATAGGGGTGGCGGGTTTTAGGGGATTTTCATATACCTCCCTTCTTTGTTCTACCCACTCCAGGTCCAGCCCCCTTAGCCTCACTCCAGGGGAATAAAAGCTCTACTACCACTGCCACCGCCACTGGCAACATCCCCCTTGTAGCTCACGCAACACGGGCCTGTGACGCAGATGGGGAGGCCCCCTGCCCCGAGTTCCAAACCCCACAGAGCAACGCTGTCACGGAGGAACGTGAGGCCACACAGGAGAGACATAGGACTATAGGCCTAACATAGGTGCAAAGCTGGAGGTCAAACATGGATGCAATGTTGAGACCTGACAGCTCAGTTCATGTAATTATGTAGCTGTAAACTAAGAGGTGGGAAATCCCTCCAGGAAGGCAGAGAGATAAAGGCTGTAGAATCCCCACTCTGCAGAGCTCGACATAAGCCAATTTAGATGCAAATGGACCTTCCTGCTTACCTCTCTGGTGACAAACCTCAGGTTTCCCCAAGGCAGGAAAAGGGGGGAACAGACTCTGAAAAGGGTACTTAAGCAAACGGACAAGACCAAGAGAAGCCATTAAGCCATCTCCTTCTACCTCTTGGAGAGAACTCCTCTCCATCTTGCCTGCCAGCGAGACGACGGCTGGACCTATGGACTGAGAGGAAAGACTTCGCTTTCTACCAACGAAGAGATCAGTGCTCAGTCATTCTACATCACTGACTGAGAATGTGCTTTCTGTAGGGTAAGATCTTATATAGAGATTCACCCAGTACAAAATAAACATGAGTTATGTTACTTTTCATTTCTTTAGCCACTCTGTATCAACTGTTCTAGCTGATGTAATCAAGAAACTTTCTTCTTATCTTTATGAAGAAGTGTCCGTAGTCGGACATTGGGAGAACACAAACTGAGCAACTTGAGTTTCCAAACTCTCGCGAACCCAGAGAAAGAGTCTGTAAACGGGAAGCTTTCTGGGAGTTAGGGAGGGTGGCAAAAGGATTCTCGCCCTCCTTGCAGAACCGGACCGGCCGGAAAGAGAACGCGTTCAGGTGGGCTGCGAGTGAGGGAAACGGAGTCACCCAACCCAGGAAAGCGGGGTGTTGGACCCATAAAACCCCGTGACAAACACTCACGCGCTCTCCCCTTCCTGTAGTTTCATGGCCGCGGCCTGCTTGGACTGCTGGATCTCCGAGTCCAGCTTGCGGAGGAAATCGGCCGCCGAGAGATCACGCTGAGAGGTGGGGTTGCCCTCAGCTGCCTTGCGAGCGCGGTTTCGTGCCTCTTCTCTCTCAGGCCGGCTGGCTTCTCTCTCTTCTTCCTCGAGGTTTAGCCCATTGGACAGCACCTGGGGGATAGGGATGTAGAGGGTTTTCTTGAGGAAGATGGAGTCGTTGGTGTAGAGCCTGTTGGCCCGCTTGATCTGCTCCATCTGAAAAAGGAAGGATACGTAGGGTTAGGCCTCTCCGCTGCGGCTCCTCACCTTCCTGCTGAGACGCCACTCAGGTCTGCGGCATCTTGGAATCCTGCAGACCAGAGTGACCCCTCCTTCTCTAAAGACTCCTTATTGACCCACTTATAGACAGTTTACTCCAGTTTATAGAGTCTATTCCATACATGTGCTTTCTTGTTTGTACTATTTATATTTCCCTCTGGTATATTCCCAGTGCCTCATTACACGTTACATATATATTCATTGTATATGGCAGTCTGATATTTTCTTTAGCCATTTAATTAGTAAACTTCTGGAACTCATTGTTACGTGGAGTAGTGTATTGTTGCTTGTATATTTTAAATAAGGAAGCAGCAGCTACAGAAAGCAAGGGGAGGCACTCTGTGGAGTGAGGTCTTGGCTCTGGTTGGCTAGTTCTGAAATTAACATCACATTAAAATGGTACCAGAGGTCACTGACAGAGTGCATGCCCTGCTCAAAGACAAGCTCCACCCCTCTTAACCCCTGAAGCCCCACCCCTCACCATCCTCTACCCAAGTTAAATCAAATGTCCAAGTTATATCGGATAGCTCCCCACATGTTTTGGGTAGGTCAAACCGTTGTTCTGTAATTTGGTCGATATGGTGTATAGGCCCAAGCGAGATTAATTACTCAGTTAGAAGACGGACCAATTTAGTTAATAGCCTCTCTCTTAGTTTTGAAGGGAGATTTTTAAAGGAAACTTTCTGGTTTTAACTAGTTCCTGGCTGCACATTCTACAAATGTGAGCTGTGATTCAAGGTAGTCAAGGCTTAGCTAAGCTTTTGGGGTCCATGGGGTTAGATGGGCCATGACGGCTACGGATGGGTTTCATTCCAAGCCCACATGAAGAAATGGGGTCGGGCAAGTGAGAACCAGGGGGGAGAAATTCTGCATTTTACGAAAGACCTGGGACTAGAAGTTACCAGTTAAAGCAGAAAAGAACCAAACCCCAAAAAGTTCCCATCAAGTCAGGCTACAGGCCACTCTGCCTTCAACCAGCCCCGAGACCCCTGCTCCGACCCTCCCCCAATCCTCTCTCCCTAACAACTGGGGGACACGTTTAGGGCTCAAGTTCAAGGGGATGACTTCCCCTCTGTCCCACCGTTTCTACCGCCATACTGAGGCGGCTGCATATGGTGTGTGCACCTTTAAGAACATTCCAAGGTCTCAAGGACAGTTGGGATTTGACAACTGGTGTCAGAGTTGAAACCATGGGGCCCAGATGGTTAATCAGTCTCTCTGTAAATATGTTCTTGTTTGCTTAAGAAGAATGTCTTTACAGTTACAATACTGAAATTAAGAAGCATTCTTATAGAGAAATAATCTAACATAAGATGGCAGTAGGAGTGAATAAGAGCAGAGATATAGGCCAGGAGATTTTCTGTAACAGAAAATTTTTCTGGAAAATCTTCCGCTATATTTTTCCAGAAAATTTTCCAGTTCTAAAAATGCATTGTTTCATAAAATGAATTAGCAATATAATGAATGGATACCAATACCTAATTCCAATACAAATAATTTCCAAGTAAAACTTTGAATTTGTTCGAGTATTTAAAACCACATTAAGTGCGCTTTATTGAATTTTTTCCCTACTTTACTTCAGTTCAACTACTTTGGGTTATTGTAAAAAAAAAAAAAAAAAAAAAAAAAAGAGATTTATCCAGAACATAAAATTAACATAGTGTACTTTTTGAGTTTTGTTTACTAAGTACAAGCCAAAATAAACATGCTAAAGCAAATCCCAACTAATTTAGAGCATTTGAAAACTTTTCAGAAAATGCACGTTGGAAAATTTTCCCGATTCAAATTTTCCCAGAAAACCCACATAACTGAATAAGAGGGGGCAGGGGGGGGAAATCTCAGAAACATGTGCTGGGGGCGGGGGGGAGGGGGAGTTTACCTCCAGAATGATCTAAGAAAGAGAAGACTGTAAGAAAATCAAACAAACAAATCCAAACACAGCACCGAGCGTCCAGACGAACAGCGTAAACCAAAGTAACCGCTCTGATTTCGTTAGATCAACGTAACTGCTCCACTTTCGTCGCGTTCAGACAAACCGCTCCCAAAGGCTGGGAAGGATTGCCTAATCGCGGTCCCCACTTCCACCCCGATAAGCATTCACAGGAACAGCTACTTTGAATCACAAACCAAAGGGAATCACGGGCTCCTGATTTTTCAGGAGTGCTTGCTCCTCTTGGCTTAGAACGCTGCTCGTGTAAATGCGACAGAAGTCAGGCCCGTCTGCACTGAATTGTTTGCCAGGATTACGGTCTCGCGAATGGGGCGGCTTTGCGGTGAATCACAAGGGATTGTAAAGTTAATATAAGAAGCTAACAAAAAACAGAGAAGGAAACTTATGAAAGATACAGTGGACAACACAACAACTCTGTGGCTTGCCAGACAAGCTCGGACCAGCTATTTGTTACTCTACAGGGGGGTGGGGGGTGGTTTCCAAAGCAGAGAGTTCTCTCTCGTGACAGCAGCGTGACCCAGAACAGAAGTGAATGGGGTGAAAAGGGTGCGGAGGACAGATTCCAGAAGGGAAACATGGGGATTGGAAAGGGGAGAGACCGCGGGATCAGAGTCCTAGGTGTCCTGGCTGAATTAAGCAGGGGGTCCCAATCCTTGGGACTTCCCTGCACAGAGTCAGGCCAGGATCAGGGCCCTGCCCAGCCCAAGGAATCCCAGGATAGTCAGGTCCAGAATAAGGCTCCATCCAGTCACAGTACCGGCTCTTCAGCTTCGAGAAGAGACGACTCAAAGGGCGGTAGAATAGACATTTACACAATCACGAGGGGAGCAGGGCAAGTCATTAGGAAACTGGCATTTCCTCTCTTTCAAAATAATGGAAACCGCAGATAGCCAACAGGCGGCAGCAGTAGTTCTTTTTTCTTCAAAAAAAAAAAGGAGGATTTGTTTATATTTTTTTGCAGAATGCACGGTTAGCCTGCAGAACTCCCTGCCAAGGGATGCCAGTAGTGTATCAGGGCTCAATGAGGATCAGGCAACTTGATAGTAAATCAGTACATCAACGGCTATTAGCCAAGTTGGTCGGGGGCATCATTATTATTAAGCATTTATATAGCGCCAGCAATGTACCTGGCACTTTACAATTGTAAGAAAGAGACACGGTCCCTGCCCTAGCAGGCTTACAATCTAAGAGAGACAGGGGGTGGGGGGAAAGAGAGAGACACACAAAGGGGGGAGGAAATAGAGGAAGAGACAAGCATACATAGTACATGAACTCGTGCGGTCTCAGGGGCACGTGCTTGGCTTAGTTACAAAGGTGTCGTTACTCATTTAATGTTACACAAGATAACGCGGCTTCAGGATAAGTTAGTAAGGGGGTGAGGGGAACGAGAAGCCAGGAAAAGCTTGACAGAAGAGGCGGGTTCTGAGGAGGGATTTGAAGATTTGGGAGGGAGGAAGCCGGGCGAGTTCCAGGCCTGGAGGGGCTGCCAGGGAAAAGGGGTGGATGCGGTTTGAGGAGCAGGGGAGCCGTGAGCAGGCACGGGTGGTGGCAGAGGAGGAGCGGAGCTCCCAGACAGGAACGTAGCGGGAAATGATTGCCGAGAGAGAGGGGGGAGCAAGGCCACGAAGAGCCTGGTAGGTAAAAACCAGGAGTTTGTGCAGAACGCGTTCAGGAAGAGGGAGCCAGTGGAGAGTGGAGGCTGTACGGGGTCAAAGCGGCGGGCAAGGGGGAATGACCTTGGCAGCGGAGTTATGAACAGAAATGAGAGGAGCAAGGTGAGAGCGAGGAAGTCCAGTGAGAAGGAGGTTGCAATAGTCGAGGCGAGAGATGACCAGGGCATGGACAAGGGTTTTAGCAGAGGAAACAGTGAGGAAAGGACGGATCTTAGCAATGTTGTGCAGAGAGAAGCGACAGGATTTGGCAACAGAATCAATCTGAGGCTTAAAGGAGTGGGAGGAGTCTAAGATGAACCCTAGGCTACGGGCCTGTGGGACGGGCTGGATATTGACCCCATCAACGAAGATAGAGAAGGAAGAAAGAGGAAGGATTAGGGGGGGGAAGAGGAGGAGTTCGGTTTTAGCCATGTTAAGCTTGAGCTGACTGTCATGGAGGAACTAGGGTCACACACGTGTAACACGGGCCTACATGTAGACTACAAGTCAGGCAAATATGTAAAGCAAAAGGTTCCACATGTATGTAATGTTACAATTGAGAACTGTAAAACCCAAATCAGAGCTGTGACACGTGACCAAGCTCCAGGAAATGGAAAGACAGTTTTGTTGATTACCCAGGCCGGGGGTGGGGGGGTGCAGACGGATGGCCAGAGACATTTAATATGCTAATGCAAGCAGCCATTGCCTAGGTGCAGAGACAGAGAAAGCTGATAACAAGAACAAAGGGAATTCTAGAAGCCTCGAGAAGATTCAAGGAGTTTCCTCCTGGGGATATAAGGAGTTGTACCCCAGAGGGGGCAGTGACTATCAGTAACTCACTCACCGTCTTGCAGCCAGCAAGGCTGAAAAGACATGAACTGCGAGACAGGTCTTCGCTCTCTAACAACTCTAAGTCTAGAGACCCAGTCGCTTACATCAAAGGCTGAGAAGAACTTGTGGACCTTTGTAGGGTAAGATGCTTATTTAAGAAGTCAACCAGTATAGGTTAGGAATGCGTTATATTTACCTTTGAATTCTAGTAACCACTCTGTATCAACTACCTTGCTTATGTAATCAATAAACTTACTTCTTATCTTTATGAAGAAGTGTCTGTGTCTAACATTGGGACACAAGTGCGCAACAAGAGTTCTCAAGCACTTGTGAATCCAGAGATTACAGAGTCTGTAAATGGGAAGGATCGGGCCCTTGGGTGACAAAGGGGTTGTCCCTGTGGCAGACTTGAACTGGTTTTCCTCTCTGGCCGGTTCAAGTGGGCTGTATGCGAGGGAAACTGAGTCACTCAAACCCAGTAAAGTGGGGGTGCGGACCTCCAACCCGTGACACTGACGATGAGACATCCAGGCAGAAATGTCAGAGAGGCAGTTAGCGAGGTGAGACTGGATAGAAGGAGAGAGAGAGGGGGTGGAGAGACAGAGTTGGTATCATCAGCATACAGATGGTACTGGAAACCATGAGATTCTATGAGTTTGGCTAGAGACAGAGCGTAGAGAGAGAGAAGAGAAAAGGGGCTGATTGACAGAGCCTCGGGGAACTCCAACCGAGAGGGGAAGAGAAGCAGGAGGCGGCACCAGCAAGAGACACATTGAAGGATCGGTCAGAGAGGCAGGAAGAGAATCAGTTGAGGAATGAGCCACGAAAACCAAGGGAGCGGAGGGAGTCAAGTAAGAGAGAGTGGTCGACATAACCTCTTGCTGCTGGGAGTGAACAACAGGGAACACAACACAACAGACACTGTGCTTTCTTCTGGGGCATCCAAGCACAGGACGCTGTCAGAGACAGGATACTGGGCTAGAGGGGCGATTGGTCTGACCCAGTCTGGCTGCTCTGACCTTTTCCTTCACTTTGGAGGTACTTATTGTGCCTGGAAAGTACCATTGATTTGGCCTGCTCTCCATTCTGTTCAGTGAGCGGGGCACATCTCGTTGGAACGGGACTGTACAAAGCATTTAGGTTCATGCTCTGAGGGGCATGGGGAGGAGCAACGAGTCTTTAATTTTGGAAGCCTCGACTAAGCATTTCTTATAACATTTTTCAAACAAGCTCAGTCATCTCCCCCTCCCAGAGCAAGAGCCTGGGGTGGGGGCTAACTGCCCAGCCCTCCGGCACCCCCAATCACCCCACTCTTGCTCTAACCCACTAGCATACCTCTCAGCTCTCCTGGATTTCCCAAAACTTGCCTGATTTCCCATCCCTTTTGTTCTCGGTTCCATAAAGTCCTGCATTAGAAAGGGAGGGGGGTGAAGAGGAGCAACGTGCTGCGAGCCATCAATGAGGGCAACAATGACTTGGATTCTCCGGCCCCAAAGAGGCAAGCGGGTTTCTCCAAGCAGCCTCTCCCTCATTACTCTTCTCCTTGCAGGTTTTGAACTTTAAATTAAACCCCCACACACCCACCCACCACCACTCCGTTTGGGAGAATCAGCGTGAAGCTATAAGTTTTCTAATGGCTTCTCTCGAAAATAAATCAGCAGGTCAAGGCTTCAGACCCGGACCTTGTCATGGGTTGATGGGGTGATTTCTTCAACTAAGTTTCCTTTTTGAAAAATTTCAGACCAGCCTCTTCGTTAGGCTCCTTTGTCAGAGAGAATCCACTCAGGAGGAGAAAGGACTGGAGCGGGGGAAATGCTTTACTGGGGGGGGGCAGGGGGGGGGGAGCTGTGGAAACTATAACACTTACTTGGCACAGAGCGGAGAGGTGGGTGCGGGGGCTAGGGGGGGGACTAAGCAGTTGAGGGAAGTATTGGGATCCAATAGAGCTTCAACGTAAGAACTGGCAGAACAAGGGTTTCTCTGGCTTATGAGAGGTTATTGTACAGATAGAAGAGTCCTGAACTTTTAAAAATGTCCTTTTTTCCCAGCTCAGCCTCATAATTTAGCAATGAACTTATTTGAATTTATATACATGCAGTTTTTATGCAAATTACAGCTCAAATTGTCCTGCATTTTGAAAGTCAATGTCCCTCATTTTAGAGTTCATGGGTTAAGATGTATGGCCACTAGCCCCTATTATCTCTAACGCTGGATGCACAACCCAGGAGTCCTGGCTCCCAGTCCCCCTGCTCTAACCCACTAGCCCCCCCTCCCCACCCCGAGAACCCAGGAGTCCTGGCTTCTCCTGCTCCAGCCCCCCGGGACCCCACTCCATCCCTCCAGCTCACGGATGCATCGCAGCCGCAGGAACCCTGTCCAGACTCACCGTCACCCCATACTTCAGTGCCAGCCCCTGCAAGGTGTCTTCTGGCTCCAGGAGATGCTCCACACGCCGGGAGCTCAGCGACTTCACCAGGCTGCCGTAGGACCGTGTCCTGTTGCCGTGCAGCAGCCCAGTCCCCTCAGGGAAGCTCTGCTTGGAGGGGGAGGCCATGCCCAGCGGGGGGCTTTCTGGGGCACTAAGGGGAACCCTAAATGCAGCCACCACCCCCCGGCATTTAACATGCACATCCCAGGATCCCGAGCTGGGCTCTCCCCTCCCCCTGCACACAGGCAGCTCGGGACTCCCCGGAATCTAGAACCTTACACCCCCTCACGAGGGCTCACAGATCTAGAACCCCACCCCATGCCAGCTCAGGGCGCCCCAGAATCTAGAACCCAAGCCTGGGCAGCTCAAGGCTCGCCCCGATCTAGAACCCCGCCAGCTCAGCGCTTCCCCAGATCTAGAACCCTGCCCCTATTAGCAGCTCGAGGCTCCCCAGACCCTAAGCCAAGGCAGCTCAGGGCACCCTCAGTTCCAGCCCAGCTCTCTCCTTCCAGCACATCTCTGCCCCCCACCACCGTTTACTCCGGATAGGGGATGCAAGGGAGCTCCCACAGTTTTCTCCACTCCCTTGTTCTCAGCGCAGTCCCGGACCCTGTTGCTCTAGTGTGCATTCAACCCAGAACAGCTGAGCAAAACCCTAACCACCCGTGCCTTCCCAAAGGCTTCTGGGAATTGTATTCTTCCCCAGAATCACCCTTTCCCCCTCCCAGACATACTCGCCCCCAAGAAATCTCCTTCCCCATAATAAAGACTCCTCTAGGGACAAAGCAGCATCCAAAAGGAACAGTCACCCCACCGCACCCCCCTCCATAGCCTCAAGGTTGGCACAGGACAGAGAAGTATACAAGGGAGACTACATATCCCAACATGCGCCACATCAGGGGATGCGCCCTGT
Source organism: Sphenodon punctatus (assembly GCA_003113815.1). NCBI lineage: Eukaryota > Metazoa > Chordata > Lepidosauria > Sphenodontia > Sphenodontidae > Sphenodon > Sphenodon punctatus. Next base: position 210,629 of record QEPC01015423.1, read on the forward strand.
CAGAGCGTCATGGGAGTTGTAGTTTTGACACTTAACCCAACCTTTAAGGAGTCTCAAAGGGGATGGGGAGCACTAACTACGACCCTTTGGTGGGAGGGGTTAAGCTGCAGGGGAGAAGTTGCATGCTGGGACATGTAGTTCAAGTTGGGGTACGGCTGAGAGGCATGCTGGGAAATGTAGTCCTAGTTGCCTCCTTGCTAAAGTGCATGATGGGAAATGTAGTCATGGAGCTGAGAGGCACGACAGGAAAGGTAGTCCTGCCGAGTCAAAATGTAGCTGAGAGGCAGGATGGGTAAAGTTCTAGTCAGCATGATGGGACGCACGGTGGGAAGCCTAGTCTTACATGGCATGTAGCTGGGAGGCGTGATGAGAAGTGTTAGATCATGCTGTTGGCAGTGATAATGGGAGCCTACTGGGAAACTGTATTCACTTCGAGTCGGGTTTGCAGGAGCCTGCTGGGAAATGTAGTCCAAGCAGTCAGGTAAACCCAGGGCGTGCTGGGAAATGTAGTCCAAGCAGCCAGGTAAACCCAGGGCGTGCTGGGAAATGTAGTCCACACCGCCTCCTCTAGGGCCTATAAACCCATGGCATGCTGGGATATGTAGTCTTAACAAGTCCTTTCCCCCCCAAGCAGGAAATGCTGCAGTGTGCATGGCAACCCCAGCTCAGGGGGGTTAGTCCAGAGCAATAGAGCCGGGGGAGGAACAGCATGTCGTTTAAGAGAGAGGGGGATGACCCCAGCCAGCTCAATGTGCTCAAGGTGAGTGGGGGAAGGAGGTTTGGGGGCAATGGGATCCAGCTAGTGGCTCCCCCCCCCCCCAGCCCTCCATGGGGGTAGCTTTGCTTTTGTATAAGGATCCCTCCCACCCCCCCTTGTCCCTGCGTAGCTACAAGGACACCCCCTGCTTGGGGTCGAGCAGGTGCCCCCTTTGGCACTTCGTTGGGGCGAAAGAGCAGCCCCTGCGCTGGCTGACAACGGGCTTTTTAGTTTAAAATCCCCTTTCTGGATCTTGTGGCTGCAGATAAAATCTTGGTGATGTAAAAAAAAAGACATTTTTATTTGGCCGGCAGAGGAGGGGGCTGGAGGGATTTTAAAAAATATATATATATATATATATATCTCGTATTTATATTTTCTATGTTGCTTTTATTGTTGTTTGACTCCCTGGGCCGTCAGGAAAGGGCGGGATGTATGTTTAAATCAAGAAATAGGACCACAGCGTAACCTTAAAGCAGAGCATCCCAAGCTGGGGAGCGTTTGGACCCCAAGAAGGACTGTCCCCTTTGCAGATGGGCTCACCTTCCCAGTTGTTATTATTATTATAATAAACATTTATATAGCGCCAGCAGTGTACCTGGTGCTGTACAGAACATAGAAATAGACGCGGTCCCTGCCTGTGGCTTACAATCTAAAAGACAAGGAGGGGGAGACAGGGAGAGGGGACAGTGGGAGAGACAGGGGAGAAGACAGACAAACATTCAGGCGGATGCGAAGTCTCAGGTGCGTGTGCTTGGCTTGGTTACAATCAGGCTGGTGGCAGCAGTACTGTTTTGATATACTTTGCATTGCTTGGTGTCTGGAGTCCCAGGGTTATTGTTCAGTAACCAAATGGGGTCATAAGCTTAAAATCAAACCAACCCCAAAAGGGAAGTAAATAGCCCCCCAAAAGTGTTAGGTGTAAGCAATGGAATAGGTTCCCTGTGGGATTCCCTTCCTTGGATGCTGGCAAAAGTTATCTGGACAAGTGTGGTCCTGGAGGTGTAGATCAGGGGCTATGAAGTATGGCCTGTGGCCCCAAACTGACCCATATCTGCTATTGAGCGGTCCCTTTCCAGTTCCTGGATCTGACCCATAAAACCAACCCCCTCCCCTCAAGCCCCGAAAGAGTGATGTTGGAGGACGGGAGCAGAGATGTGGACTTGCACACAAGGCGAGGGGACAGATCCATCATCTGGACCCTCCTCTTCCCAAGCGCACCCTTTAAGCGCTGCCACCCACCCCCTCCCCAACTCCTCTCTGGCCTGTTGAGTTTGTTCTAACTTTCAAAGTGGCCTCTGGGAGGGGAGAAAAGTTCCCCACTCATATATAGAGAGAGCTTCCTGCTTTGGAGAAGAGAGTCTGATGGAGATGACCCTTAAGGGACCTTCTAACTGTAGGATTCTGTGGGGTTTTTTTTAAAACCCTCTAATTGAAAAAAAAATGCATTGGTATTGGTGGTGATTAAGTCACAATTTGGAAAAAAATGTGATTGGTTTTGAAAATGACTCCAGTTTAACATAATTTTAAAAAAATGTTATCAAGAGTTATTGTTTATGGTACAGAAACAATACTAACAGAAAAGGTATTTGGGGTCAGTAGTACCCCAACATTCCCAAAATGACAGTACCGGGGGTTGAATTGACTGGGGGTTGAATTGAATGTTTGGGGTCAATATGACCCCCAGTACCTTAGGCGTGTAGTGCTTTCATTTTCCCATTCATTATAATTGGGGTCAGATTTACTCCAATACTGCTTTAGTGAAATTCTCATTTTTAAAAAATGAATTACAATGTAGGGGGTGGGATGAACCAGACAATTGACCCCTTTACTGTTAAGGACTACATGGAGCATGAAGTGGTACAAGTTTGTTTAAAAAAAAAAAAACGTTTATGACTTTTTTTGTACCCCTTTGCAGCCAAATTTACTGCAAATCTGTCTGAGGGTTTAAAAAAAAAAAAAAAGTCAGTCACATTTTATTTATTTCTTTGCATCGTGACTCATGAATTTGGAATATGTATGGGTGACCTCCCTGGAATTCCTTTTTCAAGGCATGGGGGTCCAGAAACACAAGTTTTTTTGCCTGCTCTGCTCAAAACCACCACCTGATTCTCAAAGCCCTCACTCTCCTTTTTAAAGTTTAATGCTGCTCATTAATTCTCTCTGAATCTGATCGTCCTTTCTACACACACACACACACACATACCCCGACATCTTCTCCTCTGAACAGCCTGGGATGCAGGCTCCAGTTCCCCCGGGCATCCCCATGCCAGCTCTTCCAAGTCCCCCCCCCTCACTCCAAAGGGGATCCAGAGATCGGTAACCCTGAGCTCTTTGTTTCAGAAAAGGCGAATTGCTGATCTTTTGGCTAATTACATTCCGGAGGATGAGGCGTTGTTACTGAGGAATGGCAGGTAGGTCGGGCCTGCGGGGGGGAAATTGTGAGCTCTTGAACCTTGGTAGTTTGTACGGGAGCCTAGACTTCGGAAGATTCAATCCATTACTCTGCCACTGCTTTCCTGGGTGATCTTGGCCAAGACGCTTAGTCCCTTCTGTGCCTCCGTTTCCCTTCTGTGCAATAGGGAGGACGGTCCTGGCCTTTGTCCCACGGGCTGAGGATAAATACACTTTAAAATGGCGAGGTGTTCCTCCTACAGTAACAGGAGTCAGGTCATGGTTGAAACCTCCAGACTATAGGTAGTGGTTAGGGTTTTTTAAAACTGGGTCTCTTAGTTTATTTATTTATTTATTTATAAATACTTCTCCTGCGCACAATGGCAGCTTGGGGGTGTCTCCCAACAATAGCAAAAATAAGCCGTTTAGGGCTTTATAGGTCTGCACCAACACCTTGAATCGGTCCCGGAAGGCAATAGGCAGCCAGTTCAGAGGCATCCAGGCGGAGCTGTGGGTTGAGGAGCACCCCTAAATTATGGACCTGAGTGGCTGGGGGTGGGGGGCAGACCCCGTCAATGACGGGCCACAACCCCCCCCCCAGCCCTACCCACCAACATCACTTCCGTCTTGTCGAGATTCAGCCTGAGACGCCTGTCCCTCCTCCAGTCCCGCACAGCCACCAGGCACCGGGTAAGCGCCAAGACCGCCAGCCCTGGCCACCCAGGGATCCAATCTCTGTTGTTAGCATTTATTATTTAATGCTCGCGGTTTGTCTGACACCGGCCCGTCGTAATTAGCAACGAGTCCCTGCCCGCAAGGGGCTTACATTCCGGAATGGACAGGGGAGAGATCCAGGGAGCTGAAAAGTCACAGAGGCCCGTGCTTTGCTTAGTTCCGGGGGAGGAGGGGGACCCTGAAGGGCGAGCCAGTCGTGGAGACGCACAGAGGAGTAATCCGCGTGGGGCGAGGAGTTGGGGAAAGTCTGATGGAAGAGGGAGATTCTTAGGACGGTTTGGAAAGACAGGAGAGAGCATAATGTGTGTTCAGGGAGGGGGGTTTTCAGGCACAGGGGGCAGCACGTGAGACTCGGGTCAGGGACGTAGCTAGGTTACAATGGACCCAGGTGCAAGCAATGGACTTGCCTCCCCTTCCCCGGCACCATCCACTCCCCAACCCTTGTCCGGCCCTCGCAGCTTGTGCTAAAGTGGCCCACAGGAGGGAATGGGTTCCTGTGCCTCAGTTTACATCTCGTTTAGCACGTCCCATGGGCCCCCATGATGCTGCAGCTTTTAAACTGCCCCTCTCCCTTTACCCCTCCCAGATACGCCTGTGCGGTCTGTTTCCACCGACCCGTCTTCGACACCCTCGACATGCTGACGGTCCACCGCTCCGGAAAGAAACATGTAACCAGTAAGTAGTCAGTCCTGCAGCATCTCTGAGAAAGGACCCAGCCTAACCCTTTGACACCCGGTCTAGCCTAGTGGGTGAGGTGCTGGACGTGGGCTATCGGAGACCCAGGTTTAAATCCCACCTTCGCCATGAATTCACTGGGGGACCTTGGGGGAAATTTGTGGCCGAGAGCAACTTGCCCACCTGTGAAATGGGAACAAGGAGCTACCTCACAGGGTTGTTTGAGAGTGGATTGGAAAATAATTTGAACACAGAAAGTGTGATCCGTAGCGGATCACGTTTCTGGCCACGCGCTTCTGCGCCGGTCAGACCTCTGGAGTCCTGGGTCCTGTTCTGGGCGCCGCGTTTTTAAGAAGGCCGTGGACCAATTGGAACCGTTCAGAGGAGGGCGACAAAGCTAGTCGGGGGTCATCGGGAAAGGTTGAAGGAGCTGGGTGTGTTTAGCCTGGAGAAGAGAAGGCTATAAGGGGAGACAGGATAGTCGCCATCTTCAACTATCCGAAGGGCCGTCCCACAGAAGATGGAGCAGACTTGTTCTCTGTTGCTCCTGAGGGCAGAACTAGAACCAATGGGATTAAATGACAAGGAAGCAGATTTTGGCTGAACATTAGGAAGAATTTCCTAACGGTCAGAGCTGTTTGAGAAGCTCTCTGCCCTAAGGGTGCCAGCTCCTGGGGGTGCCTTTGCCAGCAGACCCAGAGCCCGTGCCCAGCTGAGAAGCTGTCTCTCTCCTCCTGCCCCCCAGGCCTGCAGATGTTCTACGGGAAGAGGCGCTCGCTGGAGACCGAGGCGCAGAAGCGCAGACAGCGTGACTTCCTGCGAGCAGAGGAGACGGGCGCCCAGGTTGGTTTAGCCCCGGTTCTGCAGTTTGGGAGAGCTAGGTTGGAAGGGGGCCTGGTGCAGAAGATAGAATGGCCAGGGTGTGGGGCAGGAGTTGGGTCAGGAGAGCTCCAGAGCAGGGGGCGGGGGGAAAGCAGGGATATTAAGATAAGGGGGGGGGGGGGGGGGGTGGGAGGGTGAGATTGCTTTAGCTCCACCCTTTTTCTGTTGTAGCTCTGCCCCTTAAGAGATTGTGATGTCATAGTCCTCGGTGAGGGGGGCGTGGCCAGAATGTCTTAGCCCTGCCCCTTAAGCGGCATGGCGACATCGCAGCCCTATACGGGCCATGCGTTTCTGGCCTGAGGGCGGGGCTGCCTTGGGCAGCAGCCCCTCTCTCTCTCTCTTTTGTAGCCTTCCTGTTCCTCTCTAGCCGCTGGAGGACCGAGAACTCTGATTCCAGCTTGTGTTTCTTCTCAGGTCCCTCCTGGCCCCGCCCCCTTGCTGGTGCAGACCAAGCAGATTGCCCAGAAGGCTTTGCTGAAAGCCACGCCCTACAGCAGCTGTTGCCGAAGGAACAGGTAACGGCTCCAGCCGCTCGAACGTGAGCGCGTCTCTCTCTCATCCTGGCTAGTGCGGATTGATTGATTTTTCATGTTCATACAGTACAACCTTCTGTGTTGGTTTTTTTACTTATTAAAGTTGCTTTTCGAAAGGCCCTTGCGAGGAAAGGCCGTCCTGCCTTGGAGTCTTATGAATCGCCGAGGCGATTGCTGGAAGCTATGGGGGGGAAACTAGGCTGTCTTTATTTTAAGCGCCTGTGAAGGAGTTGACGCTCCGTTCCCTGACCGGTGACGGCGGCGGTAGAGGAGTTTGTAGCATGGTTCGGGAATTCCTGCCTTGGGACAGGGGAGGGTTGGAAGGCGGCTGGTCTCCGGGTGCTTCTGGCCCTCACCAGATCTCTCGCCTGCTTTAGGACCGACGGCAGCGGCTCGAGCCTCGGTTCCTCCAGGATAGAGTCGGCTGTCCCCAGAGAGGCTGTTGCGGAGCAGCCGTCGGAGGAGCCGCTGAGCTCCTCGCAGGGAGGCGCAGGAGGCCACGCTGGGACCGAAGCCACCCCAGCCGTGGAGCTTCCTGGATTCGCTGGCGGCAGAACAGGTAACAACCAAGAGGTCTCCATCTTCATCTCCGTGAGAAGGGGTGCTGGCTGGGAGGCTGTTCCAACATCTCTTGCAGGGTCGGGAGCTTTGGGGAATTCTACCGGAGAGAGTGGGGGACTGGGAGGCAGGACGCCTGGATTCTGTTCCCTGCGTTGGGGGAGGGAGCAGTGCATAATGGTTAGAGTGGGGAGTCGGCGCTAGAGTGTGGTCTGGTGGTTAAAACATAAGAGCGGGGAGCCAGGACCCCAGGGTTCTATCCTGTGCCCTGGGAGGGGGAGCAAGGTCTGGTGTTTAGAGCAGGGGGAGGCTGGGAGCCAGGACTCCTGGGTTCTCTGGGAGGGGAGTGGGGGGGGACAGGGAGCCAGGACTCCTGGGTTCTCTGGGAGGGGAGTGGGGACTAGTGGTTAGAGCACGGAGGGATGGGAGCCAGGACTTCTGGATTCTTTTACTTCCCTGCCAGTGACTTGAACTAGTTGACCATGCCTCCATTTCCCTATTGGACACCCTGGACAAGCCCCTCCCCTGGGAGCTGGAGGCAGAGTGACCCATCTCCCAGGTGGCCCTTGAAGACCCTGGTGCATCTTCCCTCTCTCCTGCCCTTGTCCTGCAAAGCCTTGAGCTCCGCACCAGAACCCTGTACCCACCAGGGAGCTCCCACTGGGCAGCAAGCCGCCCACCCACCCCAACTGCCCTGTCTCTGAATTTTAGGTCCCCAGAGGAAAGCCGCTGCGAAAGGCAAGAGAACTGGCAAAGGCAAAATCTCTGCAGCCAAGACTCCCGCGCAGCCCGACAGCCTCCCCTCAGAGAAGCGCCAGGCCTTGGAGCACTATCTGCGGCTGAGGAGGTAAGGAGGGTCGCTCCTGTTTCCTCGCCAGTCCCTGCCCAGCAATCCGATTATTATTAACGTGCCTGGCAGTGAACAGTCATTAATTGGAGAAAGATCCCTGCCCCCAGGAGCTTACCATCTAAGAAGGGAAGACCGGGTAGAAGGGAACATAGGGAGAGAAGGGAATACGTTTGTAAGCCGGTGTAGTGCAGAAGATAAGGTGTTGGACCTTGGTTCAAATCCTGCCTTAGCCATGAACTTTCCCTCCCCTCTCAGTTCCCCTGTCTGTAAAATGGGAATGATAATTGCCTACCTCCCAGGGCTGTGAGAGTAAATCACTTTGAACACAAAGTGCTACAGAAATGATTAATAACGAAGTTAGCTTAGTTTGCAATCAAGAAGGGGACCTTGAACGATAGGACAGTCGAGGGACCAGCTGGTGGAGCTAGGAAAAGCCTGCTGTGCCCTGAGCGTCCCCGTGTTCCTCCCGCAGCTCCGGCTGGGTGCAGGATGGTTCTGGCAAATGGGTGAAAGACGAGAACGTGGAGTTTGACTCGGACGAGGACGAGCCGCCTCCCCCGCCTCCGTCCTGACGGACCGTCATCCCCAGGTCCCTCTCGCCGGGCCGGGAAATGCGGAGATGAAACTTTTCTCTGACTCTCTCCGTCTCCGCTGTCAATACAGGGGCAATCTTGCAGGGGGTGGATTTTCTGTGTTGCTCTTTCTGTCGGGGTCTCCGCCAAGCTGCTGGGGGGGAGGAGGTAACTCTTCCTGGAACGCAGAGAGGTCTGCTAGGCAAGTGCTTTTTCAAGGACTGGGAAGCACAAGCCGGAATTGCTTCTCTTTAGGGCCAATGGTCAAGTTCCTCCCTAGGAGGGGGGTGAATGAAGCAATGAGGCTTCAGAAGCTCTTTGAAGGCCCAGTGGAAGTCTGTGTTGCCATGCATTGTGGGAAATGTAGTCCTGGCTTTATACCCCTGCTCTCCTCCGCCGCCCCCCCCCCCCTTTGGTTCCAAGCTGCTCCTGGCATCCAGCCCTCCCTCTCTCCCTGATGGGTTTGACACTCCTGATTTAATTGGTTGTTTCCATCTCCCACCAGTGTGAACTTTAGGGCCTGGGCCTGTTCCAGTTCTAGGGGGAGCTAGTAAGAGGGGTGGGGGGGTGGAGCGTGAGGCTGGCATGCTCTGAGGAGCCTTCATCTAGTTGAAGAGGAAGGTGAGGCCGGCCTGGATTTGATTCTAACCCAGATTGCGATAGGCATTGGGTTGGGTGGGGAACGGGGACAGATTAAAGATTTGGCCTCCTTTCCTTGAAGGAAACTTCCCTCCCTCCCTCCCGTAACCCAATCCCCCCACACTCCATTTCACCCTGTGATCCCTGGGGGTATAAATACACCAGGCAGGGTTGGAGCTTGGCCCCTGAGCCACCTGGCTGGAATAATTTTCCTTGGAGACAGTCTGGGGCCCTGCCCCCCAGCCCGAGGGGAGAGGAAGGCAGGGATTAGAGAGGGTTTGGAAGAAGCATTCGGAGCAGGGAGGCTTGCTGGGTTCTGTCCCTTGTAATGGCACTCCTGGCTTCTCTGCCAAGGCACAGACACTTCCTCTTTAAAAAATAATAATAATCCTGCATTGTCCTCTTTCCCCCCAGTAACCGCTTCATCCAAAGAAAGCCCCAGCCCACCCCAGAGCTCTCCTTTCCTCCCCGAAGGCTGGCTGGGATCAGCAAGCCCCAGCAAAGTCAGCCCAATCCCAGCCTGCGTTCTCGGTGCCATCCTCCGTGTTCTATGGATGGGGGAAACTGAGGCAGGGTAGGTGGCAGGAGAGCAATGTGCAGCAGGACCAAGGTGGGGCAAAACTCTTTCTGGTACAGACCTCGGGAGTCCTCTGCTCAAGCCACGCCCCCTCTGTGCAGGGGTCTGGAGTGGAACCCCGGACTCCTGTACAGAAGCCACGGCTCCTCCTGGCACCTGCCCCCCCCCCCCCCCACGGTGCCCCTAGGTGGCACCTAAACGGTGACTCCTCAAACTGACTCCCTTTCCCAAGTGGGAATTTGTCAATCATCCTGGCCTCGCCGAGGCTAAGGAACGCACGCCCGTGAGCTGCGACGTGGCATGTTTACGAGGCACCAAAAGTGCTCGCTGACTAATGCGCCCTTGCACCCGGGGGCAAGAGGGCCCCGTTACCATATAAGCCTATTTGTGAGTTCCCGGGGTGGAGGGGGCACCCTCTCTCAGCCCCTCTGTGGAAAGTTTAAATCCGATCCCTTCTCCTCCCTGCGGGCACGTTTGCTGTTGGTTTCCAAGGACACGGCTATCAAAGCGTTGAATGACAAATTCATCCAGCAGGCCCTGACGGCGGCCGATGATCAGAGCACGGGGGGGGAGGGAGTGGGTGCGCATTCCTCTAATCCTCTCTCCCTTTCAGGCTGGCTGGGCGAGATGCCAGTCCTTCCCCCTGCTACCATTCACCCCTTCAGCGGGGGGACAGCATGGGCTTAATAACCAGAGGTTCCTCCCCAACTTTGAAGGGTTTTCTATGCCTGTGCCAAAATCAGGAAGGGGAGGAGCCACAGCTACATCAGCCGCTCTTTGCATGGGCTGTGCTGGGGGCGGGATGGAGGAATCGCCCCCCCCCCCCCACTGTAGAGACATGGGCCTGGGTGTAGATAGACGAGGATAAACTGGGGAAGGTCATGTCCTTGAAACGACCTTCTAGGGCTGGAAGGTGGGGGTGAGGATGGTTTCCAGAGAACGTAGGAGGGTTGAGGAAACTAGGGACGGATGGTGAGTCCTTCAAAAGACGCAGGTGCGTTCATAGCTTTGGCCAGGAGCCACAAACCACTTACTCTGGAATTAAGTGGCTTGGGGTTGGCGGGCTACGTTTGCTGCAAGATGAAAAAGTATTTGCAGTGAGGCTGGGCACTTGGGTTTTGATCAAACGCAAACAGCCTCTTTTGGCTTCTGTATTAGAAACCTAAATACTAGGGTTGTGCATTCAGATTCCAAGGGAACCCAACATTTCCCCAGTGGGGGTGGACTGGAAATCCTACAATCTTCGAGTTGGAAGGGACCTCGGAGTCTCTTAGTTCCCGACGTGCCCAACTTCGCCCCTACGGGAGCTTGACAATACGGGTCCCCTCCCAACCCCTCCGTTCAGTAAAGAACAGCCCAGCCCACCCCACCCCACCCATTCCCCGAGCCTGCAGCCGTCCTCTCAGCAAGATTTCCTTTTATTTACAGAGGTAATCAAAATAGGGGGCTTCCATTCTATCCCAAGGAAGAAATAACCTGAGATTCCAAGATGTAGACGGGGAGGCGGTGTTGGGGAGGGGAGGTTAAAGGCAGCTGCCTGAGGGCTTCAGGGGCTCTGGGAGACGAGACCGGCATCCTGTCCCGCTTTGAGCGGGAGCCAGCTGGGGCCGATGGCACGATGGAGAGGCACAGGAGGGGGTTTAAAGACACGGTGGCATCAGCATCCCGGAGTATTATGTGGTCTTCTTCTGCTTGCGACCTGCAGGGAGAGAGACAGGGTCTAAGGATGGGGGGCGGGAGACCCCACGTCTGCTGCCAAATTTTACTCCTTGGTTTAGAACGGTAAGGAAGGCGGAGAGCTTGGGGCAGGGGGGGGAAATCTGAACCCTAACCCTGGTGTGCCCCCCCCATGGTTCTTTGCTCTGGCTGAGGAGGAATGCACGCAGGGTGGGGGAACCTTTTCCCTCCCGGGGCCGCTTAAAAAATGAGTCCAAGTTCTGAGGGCCTCGGTGACGTTGGGAGTCACTGAGAGAGAAACTGGGCTGAGAGCTCGGGGGGAGCTGGCTTTGGGGGTCCAGACGGCTCACGGACTGGGAAATGCCTCCTATGATCAGGTCCTGGCTGGCAAGGGAGCCTCCAGAGCTGAGAAGGACTCTACGCCAGTGCTCCTAGCAGGAGCGTAGCCATCATGGGATGAGGGGACTCGGTTGAGCCTGGTCTCGGAGGGGTGGGGTGGGGCGGCTTTGGCAGCATGTTAGGAGATTTTCAGAAGGGGGGGGCCGCTTTGCCAACACGTTAGGAAATGTTCAGAGTGGGTGGGGGAGGATGGGGGGTCAACGCTGCCTCCACCCATTCTGAACACTTCCTACTGGTGCTCAGGTGCTTGCAACGGGCCCTGCTGCAATGCAAGTTTTTAGAGTGGGTGGACGGAGTGGAATGCTGCCCCCGCCTCTTCCCCACTCTGAAATCTTACTATTGCTCTGGTGGGCCTGGCTAGGAGCCAGGGTGGAACCACTGCCACCACCGCCACCACCTTCCCAGGGGAGGCTGAGGCTGGCCCTTGCCCTTATGGGGGCCCATCATTGTGACACTAGCCCAGGCCTGTCGCGACCTTGCTACAACACTAGCTCCCGGCCCAGTAGTTCATTCCGGCGCTTACGTAGCTCGTTGTTCTTGGTAATGGCAATGGACGCTCTGGCCCTTGGTCCCTGCTGCGTGAAGTGGTACCCAAAGCGGGTAATGGAGGGACACTTTTCCAACATGGCCGCCATCTCCATCTCAACCGAGTCCCCCAGCCGCTGGCACTGCAGGGGTGGAAAAAGGGGGCGGGGGCTGAGGGTTAGTGAAGCCTTGGGGACCAGCCAGCCATTTCTAGGCTCCCCTCAGCAAGCATTGCCCCCCCCTGAATTAATTATTATTTATTCAAATGTATACACACACACACACCCCAGGGTGGGTTACAGCACAACAGAACAGCCTCTTCCTGAGAGACGTGGCATCTTCTTGGCCATGGGGAGCATTTAAGACTCTTCCTCTGCAGCTTCAGGCCAAGGAATGGGTTAAAACCAGGCTCTTTGCGTCCCACGCCAGAGTTGGGAGGCTCCCTCTGTTTGAGGCCCATCTCGCGCAATTGCTCCTTCCCCGTGCACATTCACACCCACATATCTGAGGGACATCGGGGGTGGATCCAGGAGTGTGGAAGGTATGAGCGCACAGGGCTCGGGGTGTGTGTGAGTGAAAAGGAACCCCCCGCAAAGACATGAGGTCCACATACCCTTCAGCAGTACCTTTTTGGCCAGTACAGTAATGAGTTTTGTTATTTTGTACCGAGCTCCCAGCAATGTAAAGTTTGTACTGGGTTCAGTAGACAAAGGGGGTCATTAACCTCTCATGAATCCATCCAGAAAGCGCTGCAATTCCCTTGCCTGTTGTTCATTCATTGCTAGGGGGCGGGGGCACCTTTTCTCACTTTAACAAGCTTGGGATAAGCACCTCTTTCAAAGAACAAAGGGGAACACGCAGGCAGTGGGGAGAGCCGTGTACCTGGGAGCAAGATGAAAACTAAACAAGGTAGGAGAGGTGTGAGCATGTTTGAGAGAGATGATTCTTTAGCTGCTGAAGGGACTGTCCGTGCTTCCATCTCTGATCCTCTGGGTGTCTTTAAAACATACTTTACAGCCAAAGTCAATGCCCTCTGATTTTCCAATAGGCTGAGTTTTAATTTAATTTGACCTATGAGTCCTGCACACAGAGCGTCTCACGTGCACATCCTCCCCCACGCCCCCAGCTCCGTTCCAAAGTTAGCACAGTGGGCTATTACAAATACAGAATATTAATAAATGCATGGAAATTAGGAGTGGCATGAAATGTACCCATTTCTCTCCACCAAATGTTGGAAGTAGGCACTAGCGCTGGGAGACTTCCCCCCCCCACCTGCGAGCCTGATGTCAGGGTCCCAGGGGTGAGTTATGCCCAGGATGGGTGGGTGGGGAACTGGGAGGGGGACCCAGCAGGTAAGAACAGGGAGGAGGAGTGAGGGCATGTTGTGCTACCCGCAGGCCTTATATAGAGACTGGTAGCCAATGGGGAAACGGGGAGGTGTGGCAAGGGCTGCTGACGGACAGGTTGGTGGGGCGGGGCTAGGGCAGAGCAGGTTGGACTCTGACGGGGAGTGTCTGTACCTGCAACAGGCCAAGGGGAGGATGCAGACGGGCTAGTCACCCTTCTGGAAATGGTGGGGGTTCAAGGCTTCGGGCCTGATGCACCATGCAGTTTTTCACCCACCTATATGGGGGACGTTGCACAGGAGCGTGCATGATACGACCACACAGGGCTCTGTGTTTTGGGGGGATTTCCCCCCCCCCCCTTCCAAACACATGGCAATAAAAATAATGTATACAACTGCAACACCGTGACCTTACCATGGGGGAAGTTCATCCACTGCCGGCATCCCACCGGGCAGGCCCTCTTTGGGTGCTGAATCCCACTGTCTCAGGAGAGAGACGACAAGGCCGGAATTCAAGCCTCCGGCCCCTCTTTCTTAGCAGCAGGGGGCAGCAAATCAATAAATATGCCCTGGGAATGCTGGGAAGAATGTGGGGGCAGAGCTAATTGGCCAAAGGGTGGGGCACTGGGAATACTGGGAGGTATGGAACGGGAATCAAGTCACTCCTCTTTCTGTTAAAATAAAATAAAAAAAACCCAGAATAAAGCAAGCTCTGAGCTTGTTCCCAAGCTGTCATTTTTCTACCCCCTCTGGGGATCTTCTCTCCTACTTCCTCCTCTGTCCTGAAGTGGGGACACCCCAGCTGGACACGGTATTCCAACCGCAGCGCCCCAACTCGGTCCAGCGCCCTCATTCCTGGTTGCCTTCCCAGCCTATTCAGTCGCTGGGTCTTGCCACCAGTCACGTCCGGGAAATGGGTCTAGGACCCACCCAAATCGTCTCGCTCCACAAGAAGGGCACGGCCTACCCCTCGGAGCTGGTTCCTGTAGGGACGGAAGGCTCCATCTCCTGTGTGTTATGGACACACACAAAGCAGGCCCAAAAGAACGAGAATTGCAATTTGGATCCTGGCCGGTGCCAAGGATCGGGACCAGAGAGCAATGCCAAAAGCCGGGTGGTTATCGCAATTCTGGCTATTCACGGTGCACCCGTGCCTTGAATACTGCACGCGGTTTTGGCAGCTGCGTCTCAAAAAGGACAGGAGAACGGGGAAAAGGAGCAGAGAAGGGAAACCGAGATGATGAAAGGCCCAGGACGGCTTCCGTACGAGGAGAGACGCACTTGGGTTGGGGCTCTTCGGCTTGGAGAAGAGACAACGGAGGGGATAGGATAGACATTTACAAAATCGGGAGTGGCGCGGAAGGAGTAAATACCATTTACCCTTTTTTCACAATAATAAAACTAGCGGACACCCCGTGAAATTCACTGGGGGCAGGTTCAATAGAAATCCAAACAGATCTTTTTTCACTCAACATACGATTAACCGGTGGAACTCATGGCCAGAGGACGGTGTGAAGGCCGATAGCATAACAGGTTAGAAAAAGGTTCTTGGAGCCGGGGTGAGGAACCTTTTCCCTCTGAGGAGCCACTTTGAAAACAGAAGCCTAGGGACGCTCCCCAAACTCCTGAGAATGGATTCCCCCATAGCACTCCTGGAAGGGACACACACACACAGCCCCATAGACCAGACACCCTCCCCAACCCCTTAGAACAGATCATCCAAAGCACCCCACGGAGGAAAGAGACACACAGCCCCATAGACACGCGTGCCCTTCGGCTGGGTTATAGGAGGTGGGAGACCCCGTGGGTTTCTGTATTTTGTTGGGGGTGGTAGTGTTTACTGATGAGGAGGCAGGTATGGCTACTCCCTCCGGTGAGAGAGGGGTGGAGTTGGCTAAATGTCCCCTGGTGGCAGCAGGGGATAGAAGGATTAATTATGGGACCAACTTTTCTGATTATGGAGGAATGGGTGGAATGAGAACATCAGTTGGGATATTGGGGGGGGGGGATTTGTAATAAGCTTATATTTTGTGATATGTTGTTGAAATTTTGTTTTTGAGCCGGGCCCCCTGCGTGGGACGACAAAACCA
This sequence comes from Sphenodon punctatus, assembly GCA_003113815.1. Lineage (NCBI taxonomy): Eukaryota > Metazoa > Chordata > Lepidosauria > Sphenodontia > Sphenodontidae > Sphenodon > Sphenodon punctatus. Next base: position 225,837 of record QEPC01015423.1, read on the forward strand.
GGCATGTATTTTATGCTGTGAGCCGTCTCGAGTCATTGTTGAGAGAGTGCGGGGTATAAATAAAACGCTATGCTACGCTATAGAGCAGATCTCCCCCGTAGCGCTCCATGGAAGAGACAGACACAGCCCCATAGAGCAGACACCCCACAAGACTTTGCGAGTGGTAGGGGGAGAGGGCTTTGGAGTTGGAAGGGGGATTAGGGGGTGAGGGGAGGGGAAAGGTGGGAGTGTGGGGGGGAGGAATGGAG